>JAWNGG020000112.1:0-600000 GCA_036937485.2 Tetragonisca angustula
TTTTTTTCTTCTTCTTCTTCTTCTTTTTTCCACTTTTTTTTCTCGGGATAATGACGTTGGGTTAGAAAATGAATGCCAGAACAGTCTGAGATAAAAAATTTCGTAGGTTTACAACGACGACGATATTTTTCTCTTGTAGAGTAAAATAAAAGAAAATTGAAATCTTGACTATTTCCTCTTTCATTTTGACAGTGGCGGTGTATATATATTTACGAGAAATATTTAAATTAAAATTCTTTATTATAATATAAAATTCCAAGTCATTCTCGGTCTTTAAGAAGAATTCTGATTACTTCTCTTTTCCTTTTCTCCTTGATCCTAATTACAAAAAGGTAATTTGAAGTGGAGGAAAGTTGCAGTTGCAAAAAGGCTAGGCACTTCTTTGATGAAGTGAACGTTCACGTGACGGGGCAAGTTTCCGCTGGATTTAATTAATAGCTTGCTACTGGCCTATATTTAAAACGCACACAGAACTGAGAAAGTTGAAATGCTCAACGTGGTCAACGCCGATGGTTGCACGCGATTAATGCCGTGACGAATTCTTAAACACGTGTCTTAAACTATTTAGCATCGCTAGCATGTTCTGTACCATATTTTATATTCCAATTAATTAGAAATGCCGCGCAAAAAGGCCGTTCCATTAAAAATAAAAAGGAAAAAAAAATTACATGCCTCATTAAGAGGATAAAAATATCGAAAGTTTCAAAGACGAAAAGATTGATCCCGTATATACGTATATTATACACAAATTATACGAAATTATATCGGGTAATTTTCAAAAATTCAAGACAGACAATCGCACGTAAGAAGAATTAATTCAACAATAAATTCTTATCGTCAGGCTAGAAACGATATATTTTCATGTAGACTAAACTGGTCCCATTCGTTGACGTTGGATACCAGTGATATTGAAAGCGTGATATTGAAATTGCGTATTCTAAGCTCGATTCCATCGGTTTCCTCAAATATCTCCATCGCAATAACAATAAGAAGAACGTTAACGTTAGCACAGTGATTTAGTTGCTGCGCAGCGTCGTTCACCTGAATTGTTTCTAAAACAACCGGTGCTTTCAAATAACGGAATTCGATGCAAGCCGTGATACAGCGAGCGCAGGTAACATTAATAGTAATCACCGCGATTTTTCTTGCAACGTTTCTGCCGATAGAAAGAAAGGAAGTCTGCTTTAGAAGCTTGCTACCTTTAACACTTAGATATTTCCTACAGAATGCTTTCTCTCTTCTTGACATTATTTTACCTTTGTACTAATTATTCGGATTTCTACTTTTAATTCCACGGAAATGGAAGAATTTCTTTTATATCCTCGTGAGTTTCTTACATACGTGAAATTGTTTTGAGAAGAGGAAATTATTGCAAGAATTTAATTCGAACGAAACTTCATTAACCTCTCGCGCTGGCAGCTGATTGCGGACCGTAACGAGTGACCGAACCGTACACGATAATTCGTCGCTTTCTTTTTGAATTGATCGATATATTACTGGATAGAAATTACTAAGAAGTAATAAATTTATTATTTGTTTTGCCTGGGTTATATATATATATATATATATATATATATTTTAATATATTTAAAATTGAGAAAATATTGCAATTTTGGGACAAAAAATTCTCGACGTGCGTGGCACGTCATTTCAGCGCAAGAGGTTAATATTTTAATATTTTTCAAACTCTCAACGAATAAATAAATAACAAATTTCTCAATTTTCATTGTACTTGAACCTAGTAGATGACCAGGACATATCTTGGATTTTATTGAAATTATTTTCCACGTTGTGTTCGTAAATTCGTGCGCTAAATATTCGAAGTCTCCAAAAAAAAAAAAAAAAAAAAAAAAAAAACCGCATAATTTACTCTGAGACCTCTGAAACGCGAAATAGAATAGCACGAGCGAACTCTGCGCTTTCTCATTTCGTTTCTTCGCCGCCGACGTCGCGAACGTTTTCATCTTCTTGCCAGCAAACGCAACTGGGAGGAACTGACAACAGAAAACGAAAGTCGGAAGGAACAGGCGGAAGAAACGCGTTATCAATGTTCCCACCACCTCCGCCCCCTTTTCTCCCGCTGTTGTTTGGCAGCAACGAGACAACATCTTACGATCGAACGATGATCGAACTTTCTTCCGAGAGCAAAATATCGACAAGGCAGATATCGACGACGAAACATCGGCTATATATATATATATATATATATATATATATATATAGCAAACATTCTCGCGATTCCTTCCGGCGATGAGAAGAGAGCCGGCCACACAGGATCTTTTTATTTCGCCATCGGCGGCGGCGAAACGAAAAATCCAACGGACCGGAAACGAGGCTCGCGTCGACGCGGCTGGATATCCGTTTCAACGTTTTAATTATTCGGCCGCGCGCGGCCGAGAACGCGGGGAGATCGAGTGAAACAAGGGCGTGAGAGATTCGAGGGAATTCCACGGTGTTGATATCACGGCGAAGGATTTATTAGCGGGCGTTAACGAGTGCCACGTATCGACAGGCGATACACGGCGGTGTTGGGTGGATACTGGTACAACGCTGTGGAAATTGCTGTTATAAAATCACGGTCTAAGATTACAGTTTGGCGAAACTGTCGTTAATCGCGATGTGAAATTACGCGGGGAATTCAATATGTGGGATACAGGTCGTTTCATAACAGATTCGTTAAATCGTGGATGCATGATATAATAGAGTCTCGATCACTGGGAGTATCATTATTGGATTATTGACGACATGGACGACCGTACAACAGTTTGGAGTGAAGGGGTCAGGGCAGTTTGAAATTTTCAAAAAATCGATTTTTTCCTTTGTCTCAAATAGTAGTTTGAAGTGTTAGAGATAAAATACAAAAGGTCTTAGCCTTTGAGACGACTTATTTTGGGGTATAATAATAATAACGCGGAATACAGAGTAATTGAATTTCTATCACTGTTTACGACTTTCAGCAGTATTACAAAGTGTAAATCGTGTGACTCGAATATTACCTTTGGTGAATCGAATATTAGCGGACTTGGATTCAATTTAATTGTGAATTGTAAGAGCTGTGAGTCGCGATATACAAGTAAAAAAAGTAAGTAAAGGATACATATGAAAAATGACGTTTTGAAACTTTAAACGCGTTTTTCTCGAAACTCGGTTTTTAGAAACGGCGTGCAAGATATCTCGGAATCTAACCAACCGATTACTGTGAAACTTGGTAAGTATCTTTAGCGTAACATTTACCAGGGATTGACGATCGAACATTTTTTAATTTTCAACAATTTCGAGAAATATAAACAAAAAACGTAGAAAATTTTGGCACAAATTCGATACATCGAAAACAAATAGCTATTGTTTTCATAATTTTCACAAAAATGAAAATGTTGGATCGTCAATCCCTAGAGAGTATTGTTCACTTTTGAACTTTTTTCGCCTTTTTGTTGCAACCGATCCTGTTTGGCTGGAATCAAAAGTTATGTAGGAACTGAAAGGAATTTGCCGTTAAAAAGTTAAATAAGAGCCCTCGCTTTTTCTCTCTTAATGTTGCTTTTTATAATTCGTAATGTGCTAAAATAAACCACAAAAGCTCATGTCAATCAAACGTGTAACTTTTGTTTCTTTTTTCGTAATTTTCAGGCTCGTCAAACTGTCCTGCCCCCTTAAGTTACTCAATACTGCAATTTTTAGTTCGATGGAATTTCGTTATCAATCTCTAGATGGCGGAGAACGTGCAGCGTAGAATCGAATACCTCGAATTCCAATGCTCGTACTTTTATAATTCAACGAGGTCGTTCAATGATCCGATATCTTGTTATCAGCTCGAACAATCGATCAATCCACCGTTCACAGTCGTTGTACAGCGTTATCTGTTACACTTATCGCTTATCAACGTAACTGTTACGACCGGAAAAAATAAAAGAAACTCGCCCAGTATAATTCGACGATCGGCGAGCGAAAATTAACGGGGAGAGAACGAAATGAAAGCTCATTTACTTCGGCAAACAGCAGGCAACAGACGCGAGAGCTCTCCCGAAGGATCGTTAAAACGTCGTTGATCTTCGTTCGTCAATATCCGGACGAAAGCTGGCAACTCGGAAATCCATAAAATTGGAGCGCGATCGCGCGGAATGTCGATTTACGTTATATTACCGGATTTATTTGGAACGTTGGCTCCCGGAACGTTGCCGCCCCTCCGCCGCCCTCGTCCACGGGCAAATAAATCTGCCGGAGAGAGCGACGCGTGACTCGTTGTCGTTCGAGGCCTGCCACGGTAAATTTCATTTCGACGTCGCGCGGCCAAACCAGCGGTGACAATAATGCATAGGTGCATAATCCACGAGTCGTACGCGAGGCCGCGTGAATGCACCGATCCACCGATATCACTGTATCTCGTGTGAACGAACCGACGATCCGCAGACACGTTTGGCCGTTCCCGCGCGTTATACACCGGGTGTCCCTTCCTATCGCCACCTATTTTTCTTTCTTTCTCTCAACCGTGCACGCACGGTGAATATCGAGCACGAGTTTTGTTGAAGCTACTGAAGGAACTGGCAAGTTGATAATTCAGGGGCAGGTGCAACAGTTTAGGAGCAATTTTCGTTACTTTCCTATAAAATCGATGGAGGCTATTGCAGATTTTTATGTCGTTTGAAATTCTACGAAACGAAACCTGTTTTATCTACCGTGTATCGTGATGGATACTCTATTTTAAATGTTTTATGTATTTTTGTATCTCCTGCGCATAAAAGTCTATCGTATTATGGTACATGCAGGAAGATTCAAGAGATTTCAGGAGAGAAATATTATCTCTTTTTATCTTCTCGCGTTTTCGAACGAACATTTTATGGAGTTTTCACGAGCTCGTCCAAGATATTTATTTGAAACGTAGGGAACGTATATATGTTCATATTCGTTTTTAGAATGCTAAATTGCTAAACTTGTTTTCGGTTTACGAAACGAATATTGAACACGGCAACAGAGACAGAGATATAAACGATATTGACAATCGCATGGAATGAAGCATTAAATATGAAAATGAGAAAATGCTATCGAAAATTACTTGTCAATGTGCTCTCCACTCATCGTAAATGCAATAATAAACGTACTAGGCTGCATCAACGATTTTATACACGCGAAGAAGAAGAGGTTTTTTCTCCAGTATATCGTATTTACACATGTATACGTTCTTTCCGAAACTCTTGATAAAAAAAAAAAATTCTATATACGACACACGCGATTGAAATCACAATTACGACTATTGTAAGATTATTATTTTTGTAATCACGAGTTTTTAACAATTAATAACACATAGGTTCCTCAATAATTACAATTATTAACTACTTGGCCTTTAAAGCGCCAAGCTCTTTCACGTTTGACGCGTTTTTCAGTGGATAAATTTCCCTCGCAAAACTCTAATTAAAAATTTCCTCGAAAGTTCTAATTATCGCGGAACTTTTCGGTAAACGGTGTGTAAAATATAATGACACGTACGAAGCAAAATTTACGAGGCACGCTATTACGCTCGAACTAAGTCGAGGCACAAAAGGTCACCCTCGTTTGATATGATTTCTTTGATCATAAAATTACATTGATTGTACGAAGATTGAAACGATTCTACAATTTCATTGGCCCTACCCTCATTTTATCATTCCCCGTTCTAATTTTTCATTTCACGGCCTAACGTAGATATAACGTATCGTTCGTTTGTCCCGTGCCCGAACCCGGTCACATATTCCAAAGTTGAATTGTTCTCCAGGAAAATGGCAGAGGTCGCTAACGACTTCCGTCACTGGTTACAACCGCGTGTATAAATCATTAAATAATTACGTGCCGTTCGCGGTAAAATTGCATCGCACCACGCAGAAATATCAAAATACTTCGTTGCGATTCGGCGAAGGTTGTTGAACCGAGCGCAAATCGTCTTGCTGCTTTCACGATCTGCAATTACAGCCTTGTGAAACGTTTGGGCATAGATTCCAACCGGACGATTGCAGATGCCCGATGGTTTCTTCAAGCAGATCGTGCCACAACGCCGTCTGATCACAATGGAGATCGTTTGCAAATAATTTGCGCTCCGATAACATTGCTTTTCTTCTTGCTAAAAGATGATTTTAAAAGATATAAGCAAATTAACTTACTACGAAACTTGACATTTTATTACTCGACTGTTATTTTCAATTAATTTTTATAATTATATCGCGTGATTATTTTCTTGCGAATGTCACGTTTTTCATCGTTTGTCGTTTCTGTACTCCACGATGATCTATAGTTTTGATTATAGTTTTATAATTCTCATTTAGATAAGATTAAGATGTTGTCCCGAGTCAAGCTGGTACGTATATTTTTCTGATGATTTTTAAGAACATTACTTACACGAAGCTTCAACCATGCAATTATTCTAATAATCATAAAAAAATTAGAAATTGCAAAAAGCAAGGATGTGAATTAATATAATTCACGATATAAAGAACCCAACTTTGTAATTCTTTCGTCATTTCTATCTTGTTAATCATACTTATCACGTAAAACTGTAAAAATGATACATTTCTATAAAAATAATACTATAAAAATGATACATTTCTATAAAAATAATACTATAAAAATGATACATTTCTATAAAAATAATACTATAAAAATAATACATTTCTTAGGTATTACCTTTAATAACTTTGTTTCACGACTTCATTTCTAATAATTTCCAGTTTTCACGACGAGTTGTCGTTTTTAAAATTCTAATGCACTCAACATGTGTATCTCCCCGGATAATCCAACGGCAATAATGATCGTTGAGACAATTATCGGAAAATTCTTCGGCTCTTGACGTTTAACGTTTTGCAAAATGAACGTTGCGCAGTTTTGGCAAAGCGAAAAACAATTACACAGCGTTTGCTAATTCTTCGGCGTGCACGCGTTCGCGGCATTTAATCCGTTTCAATAATCATTCACACCGGCACGTGTTCCCGTTTCTTTTATTCTTCCGCGTGCGCAAATTTATTATGTAAATATTGGCGTATCAATATGTGCTGCCCGTTAATAATTCATTCCTTGTGAAAATAATTCGATTCAGAGTGGGCTGGGAACAAACGTATTAATTAACCAACTGTAATGGACTGCGCATTGCAGTTTCAAAGTAAAATTATAAATTCCGTGCCAACGGCGGCAGAAATTTTAAGCATCAAGTCGCTGCATTTGCCATGAGCGTTAATAGAATTGAAGAAAAGGAAAATAATAATTTGAAAAAAAAAGAAAAGGAAACGGAAAAGCAATAACTTTGAATCTGAAAATCGACGAGTTCTGGATATTTTTATATTTATTTGTATAAAGTGACGTGTAATTTTTCTAGATATCGTCGTCAAGAATGGAAGATCATAAGATTCTAGATATTATAATTTATATAATTATCTAGATTATATATTATAATTTTCTAGATATCGTCGACAAGAATGGAAAATCACAATTTTCTAGATACTATAATTTATATAATTATCTAGATCGTATTGTATAATTATTATATAATTATCTAGATTATATATTATAATTTTCTAGATATCGTCGTCAAGATTGGAAGATCATAATTTTCTAGATATTATAATTTATATAATTATCTAGATTATATATTATAATCTTCTAGATATCGTCGTCAAGATTGGAAGATCATAAGTTTCTAGATATTATAATTTATATAATCATCTAGATTATATATTATAATTTTCTAGATATCGTCGTCAAGAATGGAAGATCATAATTTTCTAGATATTATAATTTATATAATTATCTAGATTATATATTATAATTTTCTAGATATCGTCGTCAAGATTGGAAGATCATAAGTTTCTAGATATTATAATTTATAATATAATCATCTAGATTATATATTATAATTTTCTAGATATCGTCGTCAAGAATGGAACACTATAATTTTCTAGATATTATAATTTATATAATTATCTAGATTATATATTATAATTTTCTAGATATCGTCGTCAAGAATGGAAGATTATATCTTGCAATAAACGTGTTGAGTCGTCCACACCGGGGCACCCCAATACAAATCGATCGAATGCAGAGAATATTCATGATAATTATTACCAATAATTGGTCTTTAATTATAATAGGCAATGCTCCTTTTAATTACTGCCGCCAGTAATTCATTCAGAATTCATAATTACCATTTTTTAATCTATAAATGCATTCATTGCCCCCCTCCTCAGTCATCGCGCGACATCGCCCTGATCGAGGAATGTACCTAATATTGTACGATGATATTTCAACCGTATCCGAAAATCGACTGAAGAATTTGGAAATACGAATGCCATTACGCGTTTCAATCGCGCAAAGTTTCTACGAAATGCGACTGCTAATATCTCTTAATAGGAATTGAAATTGAACAGACGAATGAAACGTTATCGTTACGTTCATTGTCACTAACATTTCTCACATACACGAAATTGTATGCTCCTGCTCACGGTTCTCGAATTTCCAGTTTCGTTTCACAGTTTCCTCGATCATAAGAAATTGTTCAACTACAACACAGAGCCTTTGACAATGCGATATAAAATGACGATGAACTCCGAATTATCCAGGCAGATTGAAAAACTAATATCTCCTCTATCCTCGTGTCGATTTGTTTCATTTCTCGTGTCAAACGACACACTGGACAGTTTATAAGAAACGAGCGTTCGTAACTGATTTATAACGTCATAATTTCACCATAATTTTTAAATAATTTGAGCACGACGCTACGAAAGATCAACAGATCTAAAAGGAAGTTTGCTACTTGTCGAGTTTTCTGCGGCGAGCTCTCGAGGACACTTTGTGCAAGATGGTTTTTCAGGGGGCGACCCAAGATCTCGGATCGTCGAGAATACGACTTCGAAACAGCATTAATCGGCCACGATAAAGTGCAAATTCACGCGCGCGGGAGTATTAATTCTTCTCGACTCTCTCTCTCTCTCTCTCTCTCTCTCATTCTCTCTTTCTGGCTCTCTCCTCTTCCAGCCCCCGCGAGCGACGCATAAATTATTTTAATAAAACGCGCGCTATAACGCGCAACGTAGGATCCTCATCGTCGAATCCAATTAATCGTATCACATATCCAGCCGCGTTCCAATTAAAATTTCGCAAAAAATACTTTGCAACGTTAATGCTCGTGCGAACAGCGCGTGACTCGTCGCTTATGCAATTCTCGCATAGAGAATATGCTCTCCCTCCCATCGCCCGATCTCTCACACTCTTCTTTTTTTTTCTTTTTTCTATCACCGTTGTCGTCGTTTCTTTTTTGCCTTTGGAAAGAATTATTAATGAACATTGTGTCTACCTTGAAGTCTATCCTGTCGCAGACTGGAAGTGTACCTCGATTTTAATGTATCGAGGGGGGAAAAAGATTGGATGGAGGAAAGTTTGCAGTGTCCCTTTCTTTTTTTTTTGTTTTATTATCAGTCGCTTGCAGAGCTCGATGGCGATTAGCGTTAGACGCGTTCACGCGATTTATTACGTGTTTCAAGTAATTTAGTAATTTAGTAATTGAGTTAAATTATATATATATATATATATATATATATATGAGAGTAGCGTATCTTGCGCATGGTTTTGAATTGGTTTGATTTGGTGTGTTACGTCACGTTCACGGGACTGAAACCTCTCTTCATTTTCTTTCTTATTGGAATTCTATTGAAGCAACCGTGTCGTAGACGATTCGTTCGAAAGTCTTAGAACAAATATTATATCTTTCTAGAGATTGGATAAGTCAAACGGCATTAGAGTATCAATACACATGCAATATCCAGAATCTTATCATTGTGGATGACAAAACACGTGACGATGACTGAGTCGTTATATTGTATTCTACGTGTGAGTATATATGTATTCAAAACTATACAAATATATTCTTATTATTAAGATCCTGTTTCAATCTTTTCCATTAACGTATGTTAAACGAAGCTTTTTCATAATGTATAGCGCGACTTTATACTATAAATTTATTTATAATACTTATTTATAATTATTTATATATAATTAACTTATTTATATATATAATTATTTATATATAATTAACTTATTTATATATATAATTATTTATATATAATAACTAAAAATAACTTATTTATATATATAATTAATATTTAATTTGTATTTATTTATATATATAATAAATATTTAATTATAAGTAATAAACTTATTTATAATACTTACTTATATATATATATATATATAATATTATATATATAATTAATATTTAATTATAAAAATAAATATTTAATTTATACTTATTTATATATAATATTTATCTATATTATAATTAATATTATATTAAATTAATAATATAATATCTACTTATACTTCGTAAATTTTCATAGAACTACGTCTCGAGGCCATTGAAGATCCGCAAGATGTGTGATTAAGATCGAGTTTAATAACGGCGATAACCATCGCCAATAACAGTCAACGTGTTAAAACTTTAACGCATCCTTAGGAGTCCATTTGCCAAGATCATCGTGCCTCGATCATCTCTCTCGTATCTGCAGGATCGCGGCCACGCGGCGTTGTGTTCCCTTTCACTGAGAGCCGCGTACGCGTCCGCATTCTGAATGACCGCCGCGTGTTCCACGGCGAACTCTCGCGGCGTTAACGCGCGTTCATCCGTGGCGAGCGTTAACAGAGGTTGAGGATCTGCTGCAGCAATCAAAGACTGTTTTGACTGGCTAGCAATCTAGGCTAGCCGATCCAGCGTGGAATGTTAATTTCACGTTATCGTCCGCTTTATCGCGTGCCACTCTCACGAGTCGTTCAATCGACTGCCCACCTGCCCTTCCATCGCGCGCTTCTCGCTTTCGTAACGACAGCTCCTGCAGATACGCGACCCTCTGCGCGATTCTAATTCCGCGAGCTTATCAAGCCACGGTTATCTGAGTTGCCTAAGTTCCCAACATCTTGAAATTCAATCTTGAAGTTCGCGCGCGGAATTAATCTTGTTTTGCGTCTCTTCAACGACGATGTAAGACTGTGAATTTTCACGCGTCGATGTGAAAATGGTAGGGTTCATAATCGTCTTTTTCACAAGAGATGGAAGAAATCAGAAACATGTACATCCGTACGAACATTCGTGGTGCGACAGCAACGACAGACTGAGAAATTATTGCGTTTACATCCGGGGAGAGAGAAGTTTCAAGAATTGCAAGCAAATTGAAGAGTATACTTGAAACTTTAAAGAATATTGGAAAGATGCTTGAAAGGAATTCAAAGAGCGTGCAAAGGGAATCTCGAAAGAGTTAGAATATTAATGTCGAAAGGAATGTCAAAGAAATTTGTAGAATACTTAAAAATTGTAGAATACTTAATTCTACTTATTTGTAGAATTCTCGAGAGATTGCTTCGTCTTGTACCAATAACTGTGTTACTGCAATATATCGATAGAAGAATGAATTTTTATGCCCAGGAAATATTGAAAAGAATTTAATTGGAATTTGAAAGAATGTCGAAGATAGTTGAGGGATGTTGAACAAAATTTTAGAAGAATTGAGAAAGAAATGGAGACGTATTTGAAAGGAGAACTTCGAGGAGAAATTAAAGACCAATTCGAAAGAAATTACAAAGGAATTCGAAGAGTACCTGAAATAAGTTTCGAAAGAACTGGAGAACTGCTTGAACAGAATTTCAAGAATATTTGAAAATAAAAGGTTAGAATATTATTCGAAAGAAATTTCAAGAAGCTAGATAAATCCATGGAGATCTGAAGATTATTGAAGAGGATTAAAATTGAAAGAATTTTACTTCAAGCTTTTATAATCAAACTTTAATAAAATTTCAACAAAAAAAAAAGACAAGAGCCTAAACAAATACTTCGATGAAATTTCGACAATATTTAAATGTAATTTCAAAAATATTAGAAATATAATCGAAAAATATTCCAAAGAAACTGACGTATTATCGTAGAAGTAGATAGATGTAAGCGTATAAGGGGAAAAGGATCGTTCGTCGTCAGACACAATTCTTATGGTTAATCATCGACTGAAAAAATAAGTTTATAAACTTATTTTAACAAATGTTTAACCAAAAAAAAAAAAAAAGAATTCTTATTTTTGAAGTCGTTATCTAAACGATGATACAGTGAATTTCAATCGCGGTAACCTCGAGCCAATTTTCCTCCAGCGCTGTTGCACTCTTTCGTTTCGTGACCTTTGCCATATCTTCGTCAAGGCCGGAAGAACGATGAGAAGAGAGAAAGAGAGAAAACGTCGATCCAGGACATAAAGCAAATCGAAAGTTCTCGGTGCTCGGTGGTCGTTTCCAGTTTCAGAAACTGGAAATCCTTGCCCGCCACCTTGGTCGATTCAGGCCTATGATCGTGTAACCTTGCCTCGATCGAGGAAACGGTTTCGCCAGTGACCTTGTTGGCCAGCTTTCCGCCGAGTGTGTCGGAAAATTTGCATTGGAAAACGTCTTATCTATCGTCGAACAGATTTTCTATTTCTTCCACATCTTTTTTACCACTGCTTGGAAGATTTACGCAAGTTACACACAAGAGAGAAGGGAGAACAAAGGATAATTCCCTTTGTGTCTTTGAGATTTCCAAAAATCTTCGTTTGTTGCATTCACAGGTGTTCGGAGGATTGGAATACTTTCGAACGAAAATTTTAGAATCGGGGATTCAAAGTAACGTGCGTGGATCTTGAAATCGTTCGAATTGACGTGTAAAGTGTCTTGGATTCAAAGATATTTCTCTCGAAAAGTAAATTTCAAAATTTATAGAAAAGACTCTTGCAAGGACGATGTGAAAAAGATTCGCAGAATTCGCAAAGGATGGTTTTTTATTTTGTACGATGAGGATACAGCGACGAATCGAATGAAAAATGCGACGAACGAATTTACATAAGAAACGAAATTCTTCGTCCGCTTTAATGGAATAATAATAGGTAAATGTAATCTAAAATGTAATAAACGTGAAATGTCTGCGCCAGTCAAAATTGACCCAGTTCTCGTTATCCATGGCTTTAATATCTTTCTCCAGCGTTCAAACGGGCCTCCAGCTTTTACAAGCTAATAGAGTAAGAGAGAGTTATTCGAGTCAGAAGGATATTTCAATTAAGCCACGTAATTCACGCTGTAATTCGCTAGATTCGATACTCAGCAATTTTTACGTGTTTGAGGGGAAATTAGTCAACTCGTTTAGTAGTACAATTCATTCTAACGTTCTATATATAAGTTCATTTCGGGAAATTAGAAAGTTCTAACTCTTCGACAGAGTCACTACTCTTGTTATTTTCTCTTTCTTGGATTTAAAGCAGACGATGTTTTTTGTCATTCTCCTGTTACTATTCCAATCATTTTCCCGTTCTTGATATTTTGAACGATTTTCCAAAATTTCCTCGAGACTTTCAACTTCTCTTCGAATTCCTATTAAATTCGCTGGCCACGCACGTCGAGAATATTTAGCCGAAAATTGCAACATTTTCTCAGTTTTAAGTATATCTAAGTATTTTAAGTATTGAAATATATATATATATAACCCCAAAAATATATATACATGCTATTGCTGGCACTTTAATTTATAATTGTTAATTTTAATTCCCTAATTTCATTTTCATTAATTGATAAAGAATTTTTTATTAATTATATCATTTTTATTCTACAAATTTTTACATTTAATATTAATAAATTATATATAAAATATTAATTTAATTAATATCCAACCATAATTATATTTTTTATTATTTAAATAAATAAAATTTTATATAATATATATATATTAAACATATACATTATATATATATATATATATTTATTTTTATATTTATATATACAATTATTTATATATATATACATTTATTTTATATATATATATATAATTAATTTAATCATTATTAATTATATATATAACCCAGGCAGAACAAATAATAAATAATAAATAATAACAAACAATAAATTTATATACAATCTATATAAATATCAGTGATATACCGATGAATTCAAAGAGAAGACGAATTATTGTACAGGTTCGGTCACCAGTTGCCAGCGCGAGACGTTAAATCTCACTTCAAGCTACCATTTTATGTTTACACGGTAGCAAACTTGTTGATAGTTATTTCGCTTCTTCTCGCGAGAAAAGAAAAAAAAAAAAAAAGAAAGAAAAGAAAAAAAGAAAATTCACCGTTCGAACGAATTCTGAAACGGAGAGAACCGAGGAAATGAGATGGAAGGAGAAAGACGGAAAGATATCGCCGCGTTGAACAAGACAGACGACACGAATGTCTCCGCGCAAACAATAATTTCATCCGAAATCATGTTACGCGTGCTGCGTGTATTATGTCAAAACTTTCGCGAGTTTTCGTCACGGCGCGGAGGAGAAACTTGCCGACGTATCCCGTTGAATTGAGATATTCATCCTAACGTAACGAAGTTTCTAAGATGGCAAACGACCCGTATGTGTGCTCATCCCCCCAGCGCCACGTCCGCGAGATCGACTTTAAATTACGTTCATTACAGGTTCCCCGATGACGTTGTTTCATACGGAAGCCAACGAGTGCCGGCGACTGCTTCCCCGAGTGGGAAGATGTTGGAAAAACAAGCGAAACGATACCGAGAGTATTCTGAGAATACGCCGTTCTATTATGAAACGGCTGACGATTCTATTTATCGAGTGAAATTGAGGTTGGCTTGGCTGGAAACGTTTGACTGTGTTGAACTGACTTGGTTAAATCGCGCGATACGCTCAGGATATTTGATTATTGGCGATAAAGCTGCTGTTGCTGCGTCTGTCTTGTGACAGAACACGTCGTTCGTCTTGGAACTTGGAATCCTGGATGAACGACGTTCATCCATCTGGAACATCTCGGATGGAATTACAGTTCGAACTGCAACTTGTTATTGTTGATTATATATATTTTTGTGAGAATAATCGAAGGAGTGGAATTTAGAGATTGGCGAATACTTCATTTGGATACCTTGAGACTGATAAATCCACTTTTTGTAAAGTCGTCAACAGGAAACCGTAGCAAAATTAAAAAACTACATTCTGGGGAGAACTTTGGAAAATAATCTAGTTTCCCATCCTTCCGTGTATTTCAATTTATGAAGTTGACCAAGCTTCCAACAGGACACACGCATTTTCAATCACTTGCGCTGGCAGCTGATTGCGGACCATAACGAGCGACCAAACCGTACAAAATGATTCGTTCGCTTTCTTTTCCTTTTGAGCTCGTCGGTATGATATCACTGGATAGAAATGATTGACAAGTAATAAATTTATTATTTGTTTCGGGTTATACTTAAAGCTGAGAAAATACTCGCAATAAACTGAAACATTCTAAATCATTTGCTTGCTAAATTTTGCTTTGTTACGTAGAATACGTGTTACATTAGGACTGCGAGTTGACTGCGGAACCACGTCTGACCACAAACTATCTGTTTCCCCTTATTCGCTCTTACTTCTGGTTTTCTAATCTATTAATAAATATCATATGCTTCTGTTCTCGTTGAACGAAACGAACGACAGACGAAGCACAAGTGTAAAGATCAAATGAAAAGTATTACTCTACTCTAAATTACTCGTCGTACTTGAACGAGTGTTACTGAACTTTCAGATACGACGTATAAATTCATATTTTCACGGAAATAATTAACTCTTGAAAACAACTGACTATCCGCAATGATTCACACTCCCAATTTCAACGACACCCTGTAGAACGAGGTTGCGGCCAGGCGTTTTCTCCCATTGAAAGTTTATCTCGCAGCTTGGTGGTTTAACAGGCGAAAGGCAGATTGCGAATTACTAGCCTCCGAGCCAAATGAATCGACGAGGATTGTGCGTGTCGATTCTAGTCCCCGCGGCTGTTCGACTAACTAACTTTCTTTGACACGATTACTTTTTCATTTATCCTTTTGCCACGTTCGACGAGAGTCTCGAGACTACGTCACATCGATCGATGAAACTTGTTGAGTAACGTGTTAACGAATTAACGGCGACGACGGTCCGTGAATGAAAGTATAAGCGCATAAATGGGTGGTTCCTGTTTTGGCTCTCTCTCTCTCTCGAGAGAGAATTCGTGGTCATACAGGGTGTTTCGTAACGAATGCAAAGACAATGGGAATACAAAGGACAATGAAGAACACGTTCTTACAAACGTGTTTCGTTCGGCCTTGTTCCCCAGCGGAGATCCATTTTTATAATACACGTTCGAGCAAATTTCCGACGACCAGTTCAGATAGTAAAAAATGGGTCTACCAGCTCGATCACTTGACAGAAACACGCGTTTTGGAATTTTTGGGAGTATCTCAGTTAAAATTTGCTTTTACAGTCCGATGACAAAGGTGGTAAAATGGATCACTGAATTGTTATTTCAAAAGGAAAGTCTTGTGCCCCCCCGAGAACAAATTTCATCGCTCGAGCCCTCGACGAATCGTCAGAGAAACCGACAGGAGGAGATAGTTTCGTGCAAGTCTCGATTTCTTACGTTTTCTCAAGCCGGAAACACTCGCGCGAAAAGCCAGCGCGTTACATTCTTTTTTCCAAACGACCCACGAGTCAACTAATGACTCGCTCTCAGTAGTCATTGTTCATTGTTCGACGATGTACGAGCGCGTTGCGATAATCTACGCAACTTCCCTTGCAGAATTCACGTTTTGCTGCCAAAACTTATTTTTCATTTTACACTGGATGCCAAGAAAAGGATTGACTGGTATCGGTATTCTTTGCTTTTGCAAACTTCGTGTCTTTTGATGACACGAAGAGGCAGAAATTTCCGTAATAATTCTTATTTAAAATATTTGGAAATATTATACATATTTAAATAATAAAACATTTAATAATATATTATTTGATATATATTTAAAATAATAAAACATAAACATTTAAAAAATAAATAAATATTTAAAATATTTGGAAATATCCTGCTCTGGAAACAGCCTTCCAGCCATAATTGAATTCCATAGAAACCAACAAGATAAAGGGAAATCTCGAAGCTTGAAAACTTAAAAAAAAAAGAAAGAATCCTATTTGTTTCACGAAAACAAAATTTGCGAGCACTTTTAGAATCACAATGAACGCAATGAATGTAATGAAATTGTGAACCTCGGTATGTAACTTGGCTCATAGACAATTATGGGCAACAACGTGTGTTAATTAGCTTTCAAAGCGCCACGGATCAGCGACAGTTTAACGGGAGAGAGTTCAGAAGAATAAATTAGGAATCCAACAAACTTACGTGATTACGTGCCACTTAATGAAGTTATTTCGCGAAACGAAGTAGCTGCTGATAGGCAGTCACTTGTACGAACCGATAATCTACATGTCTCATGAACTTTTGGTGATTCGTTGAGTAATATCTTATCTGATATTCTACAGAAAGGAAAGAATGGAAATTGTTATTAAAGTTTGAACCAATCTCTTACGAATTAATTATCCATAGATGTGAATCTAACATCTAAATAACATTGATTTTGACAAAGTCAATATTTAATAATATTTTTTTATCCTCTAACGGAGACTGTTCTCAAGAACTTTTTTAAAACGATATGAAATATACATTACGATATATTCGTAGCTTTAAGCAAATATTTTTTTCCTAAGCTCGTTGCTATTTTTACTATTTTTATTTTCATTTTCATTGTTCAGAATCTCCGACACAATATAATACCGTAATGTGTACAATACGATCGTGTGTGTAACCACATCCATTATGTAAGTTTCAAACTCACATTCTAAATATTTCTTGCTCATAATAGTGATTTACGTAAGAAGTCTATTAAACCTTTCCTCGTGTCTAAAGATTAATTATAATGTTTCTCAAACATCAACACTTCCTATGGCTTACACCATCGTAAAAACGTGCTATTACCTGGCCAACATCGACTACCGGAAGATCATAAAAAAAAAAAAAAAAAAAAATTAACATTACTTCGTATCAATAAACTGTTAATTTTCTTTCACCATTTTATCGAACTTTGAATACCAGGAAGAAATGACAAAAAAAAAATTCACAAATGTCCCAAATGTTCAACATTCAAAATAAAATGACGAGAAAAAAAATTGCACATCGATTTTTAAGCAGTATAATACTTCAATCTTCAGAAACCCTTCAGGCGAATTCATTCGTGAGAAGATTTTTCACGGGAAAACAAAACTCAAAGTAAAAGCGACGATGCGCATGATACTTTGCGAAGTTGCGCGACAAAGTCGAACGTTTCATCTCGGTCACCGGTAGATCCACGTCGCGATAGTGCCAAGATTTTTCCAAAAATCACGATCCGGCATCTTCCTTCATCGTGGCAACGTAGCCAAGCAGTAACGTGCAAAAATAATAATACCTCGAGCGGAGTACGCGCGGCAAGAAACAACGTACGGGAAACGTGTGTTTCAAGGCGAGTGAGGGTGTTCGCGTGATTTCGCCTTGTCACGGGGATAAAGAGCGCAGGGAACACGTCGAATTTAAAAGGCTCTAGAGTCGCGCGTGACTGGTCGGACGGCGTCGGAGTTAACGTTATTTCGAGAAACGCATGGAGTTGCCTGTTTTTATCGTTCCGAGGCATCGTCCTTTATAACAGGAATGGCGTTGCTCCCGGCAGACCTTGCTTCAGGCCAAAGTCACGTGCAGGTGATACGGGCGATGAACCAAAACTGATGATGATCGTCGAATAAGACGTCTCACGTTCTGACCTCTCGACCTTTGTTTCTCTCTGAAACTCTTGGCGAACGTTGCGAGTGTGAAGACGGGCTTATCACCCCAATTCAGCCAAGGTCCAAACTGACTCAGAAGCCCAAGAGTCAGCCCATATCTTCAAGTTCAGTCAAGGTCCGACCAAACAACCAACAAATGTAAAGCTATATATTCCGAACCAAACGATGAATAAAGCATTCTTGTTCGCCTTCTCACCAAGTTTACTTCTTTCGTTCGTGCCCTTTCGTCGTTATAATCATACGTGATTGTACGCATCGATATTATATTTAAAATATTAGAGTCACCGTGGTTATAGTCCCGTGACACGAGCATGACCCTCTCGTACGGTCGGTACCATCTTTCGTCTGACACTCTGAAGGGCAGGACGATTTCTTTTTTGGCCGTTAGGTGACTGACGATTAAAACTGCGACATTTTGGGAATATGTCAAGGAGATTGGAGAGAAATGAAAGCTTGGTTCATTTTTTTTCTTTTTTTTTTTTTTGAAAAAACTGAACGACGAGGTTAAAATTAAGAGTTTGAACTTGGTATAAATATAAATATTGAACACATTCAAGAGACAGTCATTCTTGGAATTGAATTCTTTGATGTCTTCTTATAAATCGAGTTATTATTTTGATCTGTTCGTAAAGAATCGATCGAGAATCGTTACAATTATTGACGAGTCTCGCTATAATTATTTCATCATCTGTGATTACTTGCAAATTTCCTTCATCTTTTCATCTTTTTGCGCAAAATACTTAAAATACTCTTTTTGCAGGAATACTTTGATTCTTCCATTCGATTGTACTGTTGGAATAAATCTCAATTGTTGCTACTAAAAATTTAAACTTGTTATAACATTAAAATAAAAGCAATTAAATTCTCGTCTATATACGGTAGCAAAAAATTTAAAAAATTCGATAACTTTTTTTACTAATGCCCAGAGTGATACGACAAATTTCCTTCAACTGGCATGTATGGACGAATAATAATTTCTGTCACACGCGAAATACGTGTATATATGTTCCTTTATCTTATCGCCATTCCATTCTTTCCCGATTACCTATTTACAGTCACGGCCATTTCGTTTTTCCACGAAAATTCTCTCGATAAACGTGGAAAATCTCCCCTCTCTCTCTTTTTCACTCGTAAAATTGCATTGGCGATACGAAATCGGTATATAGAAGACGTTAATGCTGTTTGATAACTTTTGTCAGGCGGTGCGGGTCCTGTATTATCGTAAACTACATTTAGCGACGTTTGAAAATTATTTTCATATGGATTTCGTAGTAAATTGCAGTAAATGAAATGCGCGCGCGTTGTGAAAGGTGCTTTCAGAGAATCTCGACGAATTATTTAACCCGTTTTGCACAAAATTGGTAGTTAATGACGTTTGGCAGCACCCGCGATAAATTCGCCCCGTTAAATACTCGCAAACGAACAGGATTATTTTCGCGAAAAAAAAGGATCCTTCTCTCTTTCTGTAAACGAGTCTGTCTGCCTTTTTTTTGTTTTTTTGTTTTTGTCGATGGAGGCTCGAAATTCTACACAGTTACGTTCATTTGATTAAAAAGCCCGTTCGATTTGTATTCCGTAAGTGAAAAACTTTTTTCACAGGTGTCCCGAATACCATTCCCATTATGTATCGAGTATATTTCGCGTTGTGGAAGAATTTCACGTTTTCCTTGTAGAAAAAAAATTGTTCGTTGATTTTATCACATTTCAATTGTAATTAAAAAGCTTAAAAACACAGTATCACATCGTCTTATTATATTTCGTCTTTTATATTGTATGAAGGAGCTCGGCGTAAGTTATTCTTCGTTAAAAATGGTTCACGTCATTCACTTTACACGTAAGTATATTTTTCTTGTTAAAACTCTCAATTAATGAAATTATGTTAAATATAATTATAATTGTACTTGTATTTATATTGGAACAAATGTAATTATAATGAGTGAATTTAACAACGAAAGAATGTTTCCGTGGTGAAGTGAAATACATTGATTAATAATTCCTCAATCTTTCACAAATCTATTTCACGTTTAAAAAAAGTTGTATTATCGCAGATTTGAACTACATACACTCAAACTGCATCAAAAATTTCTACATACTCACTATACAGATCTCGTAGAAATAAATAAGCCACGATCAACGATATCCACAAGAGTGGTAAACGAACATCGATTAAAAATTGAGAGACGCAGGAATATTCCGGTATAATAAATACGAATCACCGTCAAACTGAAAAAAAAAAAAAAAAACACGAAAAAGAAAAACGAACTACGGCGCATCGAACGAAGCAAATATCGCGTAAAATTTCTACAAGCAGAGTAGTCTCTTTGAGGAATTTCATCGCCATTAACGCGACCGATATTAATTACATGAATGAGACGAAAGGACGAAGAATAAAATCGCGTTTGAAGGTTTCAACAGAAATTAAAAGACGGGTGTTTTCAATGCGTGGGAGTCGCGCGTGCTCTTATTTCTTTCTTTCTTTCCTTTTTCCCTCCCCTCGCGCCAACTACGAAATAAAATCGAGAATTTCGCCGTGGCGACGAAAGCGACGGTCGTAGGGACGCGTTATAATCAAAGGGAAACGGTTATCGATTAACATAAGACGCTTTAATTAGTCGGGCTCTAATTGATCTATTAAATAACACCTGTCGGAGTGTGGGCTCTCGTCTGGAAGAAGTTCCCTCCCCATTTCAGGTGCAACAAACCAGCTGTAAATTAACGTGTTCTCGTCGCGTAACAATAATAATTGCGCTCAATTTACCTCTCAGCCATTTTAATTATTCTTAGGAACACCCGTCACTCCCCCTGTTCCCGGTTTCGCGCGAAGGATACTTAAAAAGCGCGTTAATAACTCACCCCCCCCATCTTATTTTTTTCCCTCCACCTCGTGCTTCGTCCTCGTCCTTTTTCTTTCTGTCTTTTTCTTTTTTTCTTGTTCCGGCGCTACTTTCTCTTCTTCAATTAAATAAACTGAACGACGAACAAATAGAGACGGGCCAGACGTCGGGCACGAAAGATAAATTATAATTCCCTCGAAAGGAGGAGGCGGGGGTGTGAGGTGGGGGGTGTTCGTTAATTTTTATGCTCTCGTTGACAGAACATGATTCTGCGCGTTGGTTAATTAGCGTATTGAATAATAAATTATTTGAATAATGAAATAATTACATAGAAGTCAATTAGTGCGAGTCGCTTCTCGTCGAAAAACAACTTTCTATACGGGCGTGGTCTTTTTGTCATTGAAGTCTCCACGTTCACGGGACAATTTAGTCATTGCAATTTAATCACTGTTGACTGAAATTTGGGCCTTTTTTTTTTTTGATAAAGAAATCATATACCAAGTCAAAGAAAATATCTAAGTTACAAATTTGTAACAGTTTAAATGAAATTTAATTTAGAAAATGTAGAAAAAGAATAATATGCAAGAATTGGAGACAGGGAGAATATGTAAGAATTGTTTTCTTAAGGGGGCAGGACAGTTTGACGGGCCTAAAAATTTACGAATACTTTGGAGTAAAACAAAAGTACATATTTGATCGACACGAGCATTTGTGATTTATTTTATAATACATTACGAATTATAAAAAGCAGCATTAAAGAAGAAAAAAAGAGGGCTCTTATTTAACTTTTTAACGCCATCCTTTTACATAACTTCTTTTTTACATAGCCTATCGGTGTACATGATTAAGTTAACGAAGCAAACGATATTCTCTAGGCATTGACGATCCAACATTTTCATTTCTGTGAAAATTATGAAAATAGCAGCCATTTGTTTTCGATGTATCGAATTTATGCAAAAAGTCTCTACGTTTTCTGTTTATATTTCTCGAAATTGTTAAAAATTAAAAAATGTTCGATCGTCAATCCCTGGTAAATGTTACACTAAAGATACTTATCAAGTTTCACAGTAATCGGTTGGTTAGATTCCGAGATATCTTGCACACCGTTTCTAAAAACCGAGTTTCGAGAAAAACGTGTTTAAAGTTTCAGAACGTCATTTTTTATATGTATCTTTTACTTACTTTTTTTACTTGTATATCGCGGCTCACAGTTCTTACAATTTACAACTAAATTGAATCCAAGTCCCCTAATATTCGATTCACCAAAGGTAATATTCGAGTCACACGATTTACACTTTGTAATACTGCTGAAAGTCGTAAACAGTGATAGAAATTCAATTACTCTGTATTCCGCGAATTTACTATTATACCCCAAAATAAATCGTCTCAAAGGCTAGGACCTTTTGTATCTTATTTCTAAGACTTCAAACTACTATTCAAAACGAAACAAAAAAAAAAAAAATCGATTTTTTGAAAATTTCAAACTCTCCTGACCTCTTAATTAATTAAATATAGATTTTAATGAAGAAAATTCAAATTTACAAATACTTGCAAATAGAAATGTGCTAATTCAATAAAGGCGATCCAGATCTGAAGTAAAGACGATCTAAATATATTCGAGGGTGGCGTCCTTCGTCAAAGGATGAAAAACGAAGCGTATCGGATTTGGCACGTAACAAGAAAGCAAGCAGGCAAGTCGGTACATATTACGAAATTAGGTAATGCTCGTTCGGTCGGATCGACCTTTAGTTAGTAAGGGAATTGTAATTCCTTGTCTGGAACTTCCAAGTCTTCGCGGCTACCGAGTCGCCGAGGCCTGGAGTAGTTCAGTGTGAGCATTGTACATGGTTGTGCTCAGCGAGAGTTCGCGATACGAACGATTATTATCGTACGACACTCGAACTCGATAATTGGCTGCTAACAACGCCACGTATTAGTTTCTGTCTTTAGGCGGTTATACATACAAATTCTGATAACGAGCGTTAATTCAATTTCCAGTTATAGTTTGCTCGCTGAGCCGGCCAACAGAGGGAAGATACAATAGGAGACGGATGAAAAGTTACCTTCTCTGAGGTGATTTTCTCTCGAAGGTTGGAGAAACGTGAAAACGGTGGTGAAAATGCGAAAATATGTTTGAACACTCGTCGTAGGAGACTTTTTTATGTCGTTTCGACATTTTGTTAGTTTTGTCGCGACGAGCTGTGACGATCTTTCATTTTTCGTGTAACTAGTTAAATTTCGTGTTAAAACGAGTAAACAATTAAATTAAATTACAAAATTAATAAATTAAACTTGGTAAATAAAGTTCAAAGTTAAAGTAAATTAAATTAAAGTACAAAATTAATAAATTAAACTTGGTAAATAAAGTTAAAAGTTAAAATAAATTAAATTAAATTACAAAATTAATAAATTAAGCTTGGTAAATAAAGTTAAAGGTTAAAGTTCAAAGTTAAAATAAATTAAATTAAATTAAATTACAAAATTAATAAATTAAACTTGGTAAATAAAGTTAAAAGTTAAAATAAATTAAATTAAATTACAAAATTAATAAATTAAGCTTGGTAAATAAGGTTAAAGGTTAAAGTTCAAAGTTAAAATAAATTAAATTACAAAATTAATAAATTAAACTTGGTAAATAAAGTTAAAAGTTAAAGTTTAAGGTTAAAGTAAATTAAATTAAATTAAATCACAAAATTAATAAATTTCGCGTTACAACGAGCAAATAATTAAATCAAATTACAAAATTAATACGAATAATTAAACGGAAGTCTGCGTACATTTGGCAGATTTGAAATATTTGGAGCAGAAGTGGAAGAATTAATTAATTTGTTAATTGTCTTAACTCTCTTTCTTTACGTCGAATATTTCGTCGTATTATTGGTGTTTCAGTTTCGTTTCGAAAGCATTGGCGTGTTACAAGACTGTCGTTACAAAATTTACAAGGGACGAAGTTTATCGCGTTTCATTTTCCAAAACGATGAAAAAAAAAAACAAAGTTAAAATTCGTTCGAATCATTTACGGCCTTTTTAATCGAAGAATACGAGCATTGCGTCACGAGAATCGTCCAAAAAAAAACAAAATTAACAGACTCGTTTCGTGACTGTCACATTCATCCTCTATAATTTATACAATTAATTCGTACACGTTTGTAATTCCGCTGTTAATCCTGTCTTTTTTTTTCCTCCCGGTTGAACCCGATCATTACGAAATCTTAATTCGTCGATGGAAGATTTAAACGGACTGATCATACGATCAAACGATTCTCGGTGGTTTCTTCTTAAAAGTAGATGTTATCTACCGACGAGTAATTAGCGGATGGTTGTTAAGTCGTTGCATTGGACATAATTGGACAAAGTTGGTGAAACGAATTGATGAAACCAGTTGATGTTTCGGGATGGCAAGGTGGGTCAAGGCTCTTGGTGAAACTTGATGGAATTAAGTGTGCAAGTACGTTCACGAATACCTAAGAAATAATTGAAATCACTGTCTCGAAGCTTTTTTTTTTTTACAAGCAAAAACTTAATTCTTTATTAAGCAAACAATTAGTATAAATACCAACTTTTTCTTCTTATATCGATTATAATTTCTTGCAATTTACTTTTAATCTGATCAAATATCTGACTTGAGCTTGATTATATTCGAATACATTAAAAATTACGAATAATCTGAACACAGTGCAATGAATACTACTTTAAAAATACTATTTTAAAAATATATTATTATATATATATTTCAAAAATATTATAAAATATTACTTAAAAGTATTTTAGAAATATTCAGTAAGAACTGTTTGCAATAATTTCCACGTTCTGATCATTCGACTGACTAATCAAAACATGTACAATAAATCGAGAAAAAGAAACGTCAACCCTTACATACGTACGTAGTAACTTATATATCCGAAATCTATTTGTTATCTACCTTTCGTACACAAAAAAATATCCGACAAAACTATCGAGAAGACATCAACAAAAAAAAAAAAAAAAACAGAAGAAAAGGAAACATTGACAAATCAGAGACTCCATAAACCGTCAAACGAGAAACGAGTTACATTTCGAGGAGACGTGTCGGCGCCGCGTTCGAAAATCTGATTGATTTCCAGTCACGCGCGACTCACTGTCGTCGAGTGTATCAATCTTTCTATAGGTGTAGCGTCCCGTTTCGACGAGAACGCACCGGGACGAAATAAATGTAATCGAGCTGCTGCTGCTGTTGCTGCTGCTGCTGCACGCCGGTCTCGTCCGGTATACGCGATTATTCGGTGTAATCGTATTATTCGAGATAACACGGTTTTCCGCAACCTCGACACAATAGGCGCCGTCGGATTCGAGTGCACGAGCACGCGTAGCCCCGGGATACTTGCCGTCACTCGCCTCCTCAAGGGAATGTAAACACGTGCGAACTGTTGAGTCGAGAATCGTGATGAAAATACCTGCAAGGGACAAATACGGGCGAGAGTGAACCGATATTCGCGGAAATCGTGGAGTTTTCGAAGATTGACACTGCACGATGTGTGTGTATAGAGCTGTCATTTAACAGGGGTATTCCGGTTTAAAAAAATCAATTCTTTTTTTTTACATTCTCTCAAAGTATACGCTTTTGAGAATGCCTATGTAAAACTGTTGGATTTCCGTGTAATGGAGTCAACACGCTTATAATTTTGAGGAGTTTATTCCTTGTTCGTGATCGTGTATGATGTAGGATGATATAGAATGTTTTATGCTAGGCTCAGCTATACTATGCTATTCTGTAGTATTCTAGTCTGTCTTTCTCTACTGTAGTATTCTGTCTTTCTACTGTAAAACATGTCCTTATATATATTTGGTTATCATCGTCAAGTGGAAGGGGAAGGAGCATGGATGACCAAGTATTGGATCTTATGACTAACTATTCACAGTACACTTTTATGTGGACTGTTGCTAGCTTGTTGTCAGTATTTGTATAGATCCAATATTGTCTGGGTTGGTCATCCAACAGCATTGTGCCAACAGAATCCGAAAGAAGAAACCTTTGCCGTCGTTTAACATTCAAATATTACCTCGACTGTTCGTCTCGATTATGTCGCTCGATAGGTCGAGTACGCTCTGCTCGATTTACGAGAGACAGGTAGGCAAAGCGGAGGCGAAAGGCGAAAGAAAGGAGCTGAAGAGAGGCGCTCGCGAGGCGGAGGCGGCGCAAGTTTTAATTTAAAGTTCTCGCCTGGACGTTTATTTGAGCTCTGTCGTAAAAGTTGATTTATCGCGGCCAGTCGTCAGTAATATTAATTTTCGCGTAGCCGGCGACCCGCTCGTTACACGTGCTTCTACTTTTATAGGATTAATAAGAGAGCATCATTAACTAGCTGGCGAGAGTTTAATTGGATCGGCCTAGCGAAACAGAGTATCGGGAGAGCGAGATGTCTGTAAAACGCGTCTCGCCTCGCCTCGGTGGAAAGGAAAGAACAATTTACAGACGACCGGTGCTGCATTTTTAACCGCTTGCGCTGGGCAACTGATTGCGGACCATAACGAGTGACCAAAACCGTACATACAATAATTCGTCGCTTTCTTTTTGAACTCGTCGTGTATGACATCAGTGAATAGAAATTACTGAGGAGTAATAAATTTATTATGTTTTGCCTATTTTGCTTCGCTTAAATATATAATTTTTACTTATCATAACATGTTATGCCTAATATAACCTATATTCTAGTCAAATACATTGACATTTAGTGTGTTTATTGTTAAATTATATTACAGATTAAAGCTGTATTAACTTTTAAATAAAATAAAATTTTCTACAGTGTCAGAAAATATTACTTGTAGGTATCTTTAACCACTTGCGCTGGCAACTGATTGCGGACCATAACGAGTGACCAAAACCGTACATACAATAATTCGTCGCTTTCTTTTTGAACTCATCGTGTATGACATCAGCGAATAGAAATTACTGAGAAGTAATAAATTTATTATGTTTTGCCTATTTTGTTCCACTTAAATATATAATATTTACTTATTATAACATGTTATGTTATAATATATAATATGTTATGCCTAATATAACCTATATTCTAGTCAAATACATTGACATTTAGTGTGTTTATTGTTAAATTATATTACAGATTAAAGCTGTATTAACTTTCAAATGAAATAAAATTTTTTACAGTGTCAGAAAACGATATTACTTGTAGGTATCCTTAACCACTTGGGTTGGCAACTGATTGCGGACCATAACGAGCGACCAAAACCGTATATACAATAATTCGTCGCTTTCTTTCTGAACTCGGTATGATATCACTGGATAGAAATTACTGAGAAGTAATAAATTTATTATCTGTTTTGTCTGTGTTATACTTAAATATAATTAAAACTGAGAAAATATTTCAATTTTTGGGACGTGCGTGGCAGCGCAAGAGGTTAAAGCTAAAGACTATAGAAGACCATTTTCGCGTTGTTTTCTGTCCAACTTACGGCTCTGAGTTTCTCAATGAGGAAAGCTAGAACGATTTTCATGATTTCCAAGTCGACAAAAATATCAAAGTTCCTCTCAAGAGAGGGGTAAGCCTTTTCCCGAAGGCGATAAGTCTTTTCTCCAAGCACCCTCTGAAAAGGAGTAATAAACTTTCCTGACGGTCGTTCACGGAATTCAGACAACTCGCGGAAAAATAGCAATCTCAAGAGTTTAATTTCTATAGCTTATAACGCCCGACGCCGAGTAATTTTAACACTCCTCGCGATTCGAGTCATTTTTGAAAGGCGAACACTTGAAACTGCAAGAATTTAAAACAATACTTTACGAGGAATCTGCGAAGCGTATTAACAACTTAATTAACTCTATTATAAAAATATATAAAACATAATACGTAAAATGCGTGGTAAAAGATTCTATTAAAATATATAAAGTATATAAAACATATAAAATATGTAAGATCTTATTTAAAGATTTTATCATCCACTGGTTGTGAGTATTGTAAGACTGAAATGTGTCTCAAGATCTTTGCAAGACGCTCGAGGAGGGGGGAAAAAATCGTAAAACGAGAGGGGTTGTACCAAAGGATCGAGCGAGCACGATGGAAAAATCTCGTTTTCAAACGGAACGACGATCGTTCCACTTTTTCATTTCGTCTTTGGCAAGAGAGACGTGGAAACGGTGTTCTGCCTGTATAAAACCGGAATATTTCCTAGCTGACGTCAGTTAGTTCATAGTTTTCGCTCGACACACCGCAAACTTTGGCTTGCCTCGCTTCGCGGCGAAACACGCGTCGAAAATTCACTTGCGTACACGCGTTTCCGGCTAATTGGACTCGCTAGATGCACGCTAGCCGTATCCGTTGTTACGAAACACGAGAACAGATATCGCGAATTGCCAGGAGAATGGAGTTTTCCACGCAGCGGCACGCTGACTCCTCGTTAAAAGTTAAAAAGTTCGACTTGAAAAAAAAATTATGAAGCGAGAAGAGATCGACGTTTCGGGATAATTAATCCGTTAACTGGTGAATACCTTCAGTTAAACTCAGCTGATATCCTTGTTTAGAGGTTGTAGAAGTTTCTGATCGAAAGGACGATCAATTCTTTTGTTCTTGTTAACTGTGTCGGCAGTGTTTTAAAGAGTAAAACAGTGAGTTAATATTTACATATAAAATGGTTGTATTATTATTTATTTACACCATTATTATTTTATTTATACTGTTTATACTATTATTTATAAAATAGTCAATATTTAGCTGAAACTAAATAATAATACTACGTAAGAACATATTGCTAACGTGTGAATGGAATGGAAAACTTGGAAATTTACAAAGAACTCAAGAATGCAAGTTGTATATATTTTATATGCTGTATACAGTTGTATACAAATTAATTGAGTTAATATTTAGCTGAAACTAAAAATGTAATTGTATGTTAGAAAAAACGTGTGGAAATTAAAAAATTTGAAAAGTGTACAGAAATTTATGAGATACGTACGGTACGCAAGAATGCATGAAATGTCTAAAATAGAGCATTTCCTGTGTTTCGAATATTTGCCAGACGTCAATTCGTGACTTTTCACAGAAACTTAGATCCATTTCAAAGACTCGAAAACTTTTTGAAACTCTTCCGACACCAATTTTATACAGCTCTAACTACAGTCAGTCTCTACTTTACGCAGTCATCATCTTTCACGGACTCGAGCGACATAAAACGAACGAAGAGAAAATTGCTCTCGATCAATTGCCATCGTCGCTTCTTACTTTTAATCATTCCCTCCTTCTTTCCGTTTCTTTTCGATATCTAATATAAAGTAAAACCGGAATAAAGTCACTGGCAGCAGCTCGAATCGACGAGGAGCAGCCTGGCCGGAATTTTATATCAAATCGATGGAAATAAATTCGTCTTCGACAACGGTCAGCGAGAGGTCTTGAAACGGCCAAGTCCCAAAGTAAGAAGTCGAAACGAGCATCGGCACTGCGAAACTTCTGGTCGTGGTAGGCAGCTGGAAAACCGGGGGAGTCGTTGCAGCAGCACTGGGAATGAATGACGTAGAATAATCCGGTATGCCTTCCCACCAGTCGCATTTATCATTGTTCTTTTTATGGCGTGATCCTATATCGACCGAGGGAGAGGCACAATGATATTTCGCATTTACTAGTCGAAATGGGATGGTTTTATTCATTTGAAAACGCGATTTTTCCACATGAAGGGGAGTGCAGGAAAGAGAGAGAGAGAGAGAGAGATGCAGGGATGCGACACATTCAACTGGCGCAGCACACTAACGAACACCTTTAATAATGTATCGAGGAACGATTGTGTTTAAAATTCTGCTCTTCTCACGTACACCTGTTTTTCAATGCGTTTGCCATATCGGAAACGCCATTGTAACCGTCCCGATGAAAAGGATTTTATAAATCGTATGCTGGATTATACCGGTGTTCCTCCGGTATTTTCCAAAATGGCGGTGATCGGCGCTTTCCATTTGCATGGTAACGATTTATCCTTAATCGCTTTTAGTCGGCTCTTTGCGCTTTGTTTTTGCTATTGTTTTGCCATTTGGTTCTCGATGAATTTGGCCGTGATTTTTCATTTCTTTCCTTCCCTTTCTTTTTTTTTTTTTTCAATTTTTGTCGTCGATTCAATTGGATAGGTAACAAAAAGAGATCTTTTCAAAGCTATGTTCGATCGCTAGATTCGTACGAAAATATACATCATGCAGTTACTGAACGTGCTATACAGGTTCATATTTTTATATAGGTTCTATATAAATAAATACAGAAATTAGCACTTCCTTTCGAATATTATGGAAGTTTAATCAAAGTTTCGATCATACAGAGAAAGTTTTGCGAATTATGAAATAAAGTTCCATGATAAAAAAAAAAAAAAATCGAAATACAGTGTTAGATAAAGACTGTGAGACAATTGTTGTCGACGATCGATCACTTTGGGAATGTTTCATCCTTCTTAAATATCGGGGCCTGATTATGAAATGCGCGACAATAACGACTGCGCGAATCGCAATACACGATAAAAATACGATGAATTCCGACATTCCCCGGAATAAAGGTACACGTGCGTTTCAATACTTCTGTTTGCAGGTACGTCGCGATGTTGTGCTGAGAATAAAACAAGCAGATACAAAGTCGCATTCATTTCGTCGTTTCTCGCTTATTTCCTTTTCTGCGCCTTCTTTTCCTTTATACGCCCCCGAGCCTTTTTCCTTTCTGGCTTCCAGCCCCTTCTTCTTCTTCTTCTTCTTCTTCTACTTCTTCTTCTATTTTTCTCCGCCTTTTGCCGTTCGCGGAAAATCACCAATTCGCGTAGGAAATATCTTTCAGAATGGTAAAAATTAAATGATCATCATTTTGAAAATTATTATATACAATAAATTATCAAATTATATACGATATAATTAATATTTGGGATAAGAGTAATTGGAATTCGATATTGATGGCGTAGATTATTATTATTATTATTTTTAGTATTAGTTATCACTAATAAGTTCGCCTTTGACGTTATTAACGACAAAATGAATTTCGATGGTGCAGCTTCTCCTTTGAGATTTTTTAGACTTTTTGTAGTTTGTTCTTAACCTCTTGCGCTGGAGTGACGCGCGTCGAGAATATTTGGCCTAAAATTGCAACATTTTCTCAGTCTTAAGTACATTTAAATGTAATCCAGGCGAAACAAATGACAAGTTTATTACTTGTTAATAATTTCTATCCAGTGACGCCATACCGACGTGTTCGAAAGAAGAAGAAAGCGACGAATTATTGTATACGGTTTGGTCACTCGTTACGGTCCGCGCAACCAGTTGCCAGCGCAAGGGGTTAAGAGGAAGACAAGTAGAAGAACGATGAGGAAGCTATTTGGAAGACGTGGTACTGGTGATTTTGTGACGAGTATTTAAGACAAGATGGATCGGAACGATGTTTATCATTGGCTACATTATTATTATTAATTATTATCTTTCGTATTATTAATGAACTTCACCTTTGAAATTTTTAAGACTCTTTGTACGTTGTTCTTCAGAGGAAGAACGGTATATTGAATATAGAAGGCAAAACAAATAATAAATTTATTACTTTCTAGTAATTTCTATCCAGTGATGTACCGATGAATTCGAAGAGAAGAACGAATCATTGTATACGGTTTGGTCATTCGTTATGGTCCGCGCAACCAGTTACTAGCGCAAGAGAGTTAATTTTCTTCTTCGTTCGACGCTTTCTCGACGAATATCAAAAGAATTAAAAACACTCAACGTTGCGTGTAAAATTTTACTGGAATGTAGCTCTTTGTGTTTTTCTTTGCTGTCACACGTACGAAGGAATGTTCGATCATTCGTTTATTATAGTCAGAAAAGTCTGCGACAGAAATTTTGATTCCGCTAGATTAACACGACTGTAATATTACTTTCGCGAGAGTGAGAAATCGATCGAAAATCACGAACGTCGTTGCTGTTTGAACTCTAAAGTCCATCGCTGTCAAAAAACGTTGAAAAGCCCGCCAAAAGTTTCTCCACGATTACCCTTTTCACGTTCTCCCGGTGCCTGCACGCGAATCACTCGAACGAAACGAATAAATCTCAAAACAGTGAATGAAACCCCGGAAATGGGCATCGTGGGTGAAATCACGTTGTCGGAAGATTTAATATACAAGGGTGAGCAAATTCGTGATCGGCGCGATGCGCAAATCAAACGGTAGAGTCGAGAACAGATCCGGGGGATCGAGGGGATCTCGTTCGTGTTTTTTTTTCTTTTTTTCTTTTTTTTTTTTTTTTTTCAAGCAAACAAAGCGTTTTCTCGCTGAAAAGGCCCGAAACGATTCGACGTCCATCGAGAAACGGCTCATCGGTTCTAGTTTACGCGAAACCAGTCGCAGTCGTTATCGTTATGTGTCTACACCCAGATTCGTTTGAGAAAAGAAAACAAAGAGAAAGAAACGAACGCGATGTCGGCAAATAAGGGAGGCGTTTGAAGTAGAAACGAACGACGCAAGTCCGTCCACAGTGTGCATCGTGCGTGTCACGCTCTGTCGATCTCTTCCATAGATCTAAATTCATTCCAAAAGCGGACGCTTTCTATTCAATGTGTACGACGAAGCGCGGCAGTTTTCTTCGGTAATGTCCGCCATTTTCTCGCAGCCGGTGAGACCTTTTAGAGCGCGTTACGACAGTTTCAAAGATGTGTGACAGAACTGTATACGGCGTTAAACCGGCGTTTATAGAATCACAAAGGAACGAGGTTTGCTGTCAAGGCACCTCTCTCTCGTGGACAGGATTTGCGGGATGAACGTGAGTCGAAGGCGTTTCAGATTGAAAGTTTACTCGGCCTCTGACTGCCAATGGCAGGTAAAAATCGACCAACTTCGTTCCCTATTTCTCTTCCCTTCGTCGCAATTTCTCGCCGCTGACGCGTGACGTTGAATCGTCGAATTGTTACGCGGAATTAAGATAATTGATACATACAGTTTGTTTGTTGAAAAGTGAAAACGAGTGAAAAATTCCAAGAGATATCAAAAACAAAAGTTCTAAGAACGAACTTCTCTGTTTCTTACATGCGATATAAATGAAATTTCCCACATATCGTCCTCGATATTAACTACTTGCAACTGATTGCGGACCATGACGAGAGACCAAAACCGTATATACAATAATTCGTCGCTTTCTTCTTCTTTTGAACTCGTCAATATATAATTGGATAGAAGATTATTGAGAAGTAATAAATTTATTATTTGTTTTGCCTATTCTGTTTTACTTAAATATATAATTTTACTTATTACAACATGTTATGCTATAATATATAATATATAATATGTTACGCCTAATATAACCTATATTCTAGTTAAATACATTGACATTTAGAGTGTTTATTGTTAAGTTACATTACAGATTAAAGCTGTATTGACTTTTAAACAAAATAAAATTTTCTACAGTGTCAGAAAACGACATTACTTGTAGCTGGCAACTGATTGCGGACCGTAACGAGTGACCAAACCGTATATACAGTAATTCGTCGCTTTCTTTTTGAACTCGTCGTGTATCACTGGATAGAAGATTACTGAGAAGTAATAAATTTATTATTTGTTTTGCCTTATAGGGTTATACTTAAATATACTTGAAACTGAGAAAATGTCGCAATTTTGGGACAATAAAAGGTCCCGAACTTTGAATTTCCAACTAATCTACATCTTTCGACCATTCGTTGATTCGCCTAAAAATAACGTAAACAATTCCTCGCCAATTAAAACCACCTGAGCCATCTTTCTTTCTCGAGAGGAAGTACCGCGAGCAGAAGTACTCTGAGGAATATTTAAAGATCTGAGTTTCAACGGCGGTCGGAAGTATTGAAAATAATTTCGGAAGAGGGCCTTTGTAGCCTGGTCGCGTCTTCACGGACGAAAGGCTATAAACCTGAAGCTTTCCATCGACAAGTGTGGACGAGTTCGAGGGACGTGCAAGCTTGCGCAAGCACCGGGACGCGCTGCATCTGATTACTCTCTTCCCCGGGTGTATTGGTGACGATCAGGGCGTCGTACGTGTACGAAGGTTTTATAGTATTAACTGAAATTGCACGAGTATCCTACCGCCGTAAACTACAGAGCTACCGGTAGGTACAGTCGCGATTTCATTCAAAGGGTGACGCGTTCTTTGGTATTCTTTGCCATCTTGGTGATTTAAAGTCCCTTTCTCTTTGTCACGCGAACTAATAAATTTCATTCTCAACAGCGACACTCTCCAAATCTGTAAAGTTCCTTTCCAGGAGTTGCGATAATAATTCCTACGCATATTTGACAGAGGAAATAATGTCAATTACAATTTGTACATGGAATCGTAAATTTTACAAACGATCAACGGAGAACATAGAGTCACCTACCTTCGACGCATGATAATTACAATAGGTTCAAAAATTTTGGAAAAAGAAAATATATCGTGCTGCGACGACTAATTTCAAGAATTTTGAGAAAAGAAAATATATTGTATTACGTAGGGCTAGCATTTTAGTATTTGCATAAAGTAAATTACACAACACTTTTACTTTCTATTACATCACATCCTTCCAATAATTATCAGTATTCAACAATCAATGAAATATTTCAATACCTCAACTAAAATAAAATAAAACGTCATGAATTAACATCATACCTCTTTATCAGTAACCTATCTTGGTGTTACAAACACACTGTTATTCTTTACTTTCGTTCATTTCAATCCGTTTTCAACATCGCCAAATCATACTCAAACCGTCCTAAACATACTTGAAACTAAATAAACACCCTTGCTTCAAACACGTTTCCCCGTCACGAAGCACGAAATGCTCAGAAAGTCCGCAACGATGAAAATTCGACGCAAAACAGCCGCAGTGTGAAACCCTGAGGAGAGAAACGTGCCCTTTTCGGATACGATACCCGGAGGGAAATCTCCCGCGAGTCCAGTCTCACTCGAATCACCCTGTATATTTAGTTGTATCTGGCTATGGAGCGATTGAATGCGAATGGGCCAGCCCAGGGACGTGAGTATCCCTGACGTCGGCTAGCAGCCCGGGCTTTTTCCAGTGACGAGAGGGATCAGGGGGACGCGCGACAGTAAAATCGAAATTGTCAGAGCTGCCGCTTTAGTTTTAGAGCCCTGGGTTACTACCGTCAGCTCTCACCCTTTTCAAACCCTCCCCACTGGTTTTCAGCTGTAGCTTCTTCCTTCGGCCGAGGCGGCAGCGTTTCTCTCCAAGCTTCTCCACCCTCCCTCTGTTCTTTTTTTTTTTGCTCCCTTTCTCTTGTTACGCGCGTATTTTTCAAAAGTTCGCCCTTTTTGCTCCTGGCGAGTAACAAGCAACTCGTCGGTTCTTGTCGGGCGACTTATGAAATTCAATCAGGGAATTGCGGATGGAAAGAAGCGACGAGAGACCATGGAAGGTTCATTTAATTTTTCCGACTGTTGACGCATCGTTGGCTATCGCTCCTTTACTTCGTGTACGTGGTCGGCAGCGTTCTTTCTTATCACTCGTGTGTGATTCCATTGATATCAAAACACGTTGTATGGGATAGAGGAATACTTTGATATTGAGGAGTAGCACTATCGCCATTTATCAGAAATTATCGAAATTTACTCCCAGAGTTTTAAGGAATTTTACACTTTAATTCCGTCAATTCTTGAAACAAGAATTCACGTTGCAGATATTTTCAACGTGGTTGGCAGTATACTTGTGTGTGATTCCACTGATATCGTGTAGATATCAAAACACGTTAAATAGGACAGAGGAATATTTTGATACTGAGGAGTAGATTTGTCATAAATTATCGAAATTTACTCCCAGAGTTTTAAGGAATTTTACACTTTAATTCCGTCAATTCTTGAAACAAGAATTCACGTTGCAGATATTTTCAACGTGGTTGGCAGTATACTTGTGTGTGATTCCACTGATATCGTGTAGATATCAAAACACGTTAAATAGGACAGAGGAATATTTTGATACTGAGGTGTAGATTTGTCATAAATTATCGAAATTTACTCCCAGAGTTTTAAGGAATTTTACACTTTAATTCCGTCAATTCTTGAAACAAGAATTCACGTTGCAGATATTTTCAACGTGGTTGGCAGTATACTTGTGTGTGATTCCACTGATATCGTGTAGATATCAAAACACGTTGGATAGGACAGGGGAATATTTTGATACTGAGGTGTAGATTTGTCATAAATTATCGAAATTTACTCCCAGAGTTTTAAGGAATTTTACACTTTAATTCCGTCAATTCTTGAAACAAGAATTCACGTTGCAGATATTTTCAACGTGGTTGGCAGTATACTTGTGTGTGATTCCACTGATATCGTGTAGATATCAAAACACGTTGGATAGGACAGGGGAATATTTTGATACTGAGGAGTAGATTTGTCATAAATTATCGAAATTTATTCCCAGAGTTTTAGGAAATTTTACACTTCAATTCCGCCAAATCTTGAAACAGGAATTCACGTTGTAGATATTTTCAACTTCTGAAAGAGTTTTCAAAGAGCAGCAGAATTCACGTTGGTTTCTGCACAACGAACAATGACTTTTGGTGTTGTTGAAGAAATAAAATACTCTGCTCTAGCGTTTTGTTTTCATAAAAACATCCTTTTCACTGCGCGCACGAGGATTTTTATCTCACTTGCGTCGTGATATGTATTTACGTGATTCGTTTGAAACGACAAGAGAATGACTTCCGCAAGATGAGATTAAAAATTGGAAATTGGAAATTGGAAACTGGGGGAAAAGGAGGTTTTATGTAATAGGTCGCTGGTATGGGATTGCTAGTTTGGAGGTTGTTATTAGGGCTGTTCATGCTGACAGTCGGTGGATCGTTGGACTTTCTAATATCGTGTTGAATTTCTTTCGAGATCTCAGCTCGTTAACTAGTCGTTAACAATCCGTTTGCTACTAGGATGCATCGGGCATGTGTTACGATGTTTGATTACTTTTATCCGTTTATAATTAACGCAACAAGTTTTACGAAGATTCGCGAAAAAATTTGGACAGTGATTATTCAGTGAAAGAAAATCTGTCAATGTAGAACATTTTAATTAATAATATTCCGGAGATCAAAAAATTACACAAATTGCGAAATATAGAAATAAAGTTTTCAAATAAATGTTTCATTACTCGATATTTCAACACAGATGTAGATTGTATATCCAAATTTTTAAATAAAAAATTACGTGGCCATTCACATGATCTTTGACAGAAATTCTGATTCTTATCAATTACGAATTTATGTTTTATTTAAATTTTGTTCTTGCATAAATAAGAGAAAATTTTAAATTTAATAGTTTGGCAAATCTATGCGTTAATTTATTTTTAAAGTAAGACATCATTGCAATGTGTTATTACTATAGGAAGCAGTATAGTTGGCTGCGCGACGTTGTCTGATCACGTACGATCCGCTCCCCCTTATCCACTAGCATTTACTTCTGGTTTTCTAATCTATTAATTACCATCTGCACTTTCTTATATCTCACTGTAATTTTTAATACATTTGTCACTCTGAATCTGAATTTACAGTTCGTGGATATTCACACATTCATAATGTGCAAAAGCAGAAAAGAAATTCAGTAAATGTATAAACGAAAACAAAACATGAACTCCTGTATGATAAATATATATACAAATATATATATATATATATTTTGCAGAAATATATAAAATATAACAATAACAGTAGATTATGTGTTTTTACGTAAATTTATTTGAAAATACAACTAAAAATTAAAAATAATAAAATCTCTGTGAAAGATTGCTTCAGATGGCAAATACCATAGAAATCACAGTGCGATTTGCAACTTCACACTTTAACAATTTCCTGCGTAAAATTATGGCAAAAAAAAATTCCATTTATTGTACAAGTTCTATTTCTTCAGTCGCGTTTACAAAATTCTAAATTCACGCGACAATTTATAAAGTTCATTCATCACGGAACACAATTCCATCCGATATCGTCCGATACTTAACGAAACATTACACCGGCCGTTCCATGGTTAACCAGGTTCGTTTCAGCTCTAATCGGAACAGGTAAGATCACCGAACTGTTAAATAAAAACCGATGATACGAGCAAAGGGCGACGCGGCCCGGGCGATCGAGCCAGCGTGAAAAACGCGGATTTATCGAGCTCCATCGACTCGAAGCTCGCGAGTTATGGGTCAGTGGTTCGAGTTCGAGTTTGTCCCCGGGCCAGCTGGCTTCTATTATCCGCTCGCCATTATCCCGTTCGGCCAGCGATCGTTGCATAATCGTCGTTGTTCTCCATTCTTCCAGCCGAAAGAAACGCGAAACAAGCTCGCACGACATTGACCTCGTTGCTGAATAATCCTCGTTGCCGGATCTCTCGAATTGACACACACACACACACACACACACATAAACACACGTGACAAAATGCTGACGAGTTGCCCGCGTGCAACAGGATTATTCGATGAACTCGTACAGCGAACAATGGACTGGTAAAAGATGCAGATCCGGGTCAACGCGTTTCAAGTTTAGCATTGAGGCTTCGCGGGCGGTGACTGATGGTGAGTTTTATTCGGTGGAGAACTTGGAAGGTTTCTTTGAGGCTGGACAGATGAGAATTCGAGTTTCCTTTTTTTAAAGAGCAAAGTTTCGATCTCACGTGATTGACGGAGCATCTGGGGAATCTTGAACCGACAGATGACAGAGAGAGATTATCTCGAGTTGACAGGAGATTTGGGTAGTTTGATTTGAGTTGAGCGCGATTGATTAGGTTTTATTTAAAATTTAGAGAACATTTTGAATTCGAATCGAGAGGTAAGTGGATGACAGACATTCTTCCAAGGTAATTCGGTTTCGTAGGAGCAGGATATTCCGAGATAAAAAGATATTACTGTCGCGGAAACGAATTTAAAATCAATCGCTAATACGTCATCGGTCGAGCTGCTATTTTTAAAACTGGCAGATGTAAATTGAAACCGGTTTCACTGTGTGATAATATCCATTCTGTTATTAATATCGTCAAAGCCAGGAATCGCTAAAAGCTGACATATTAATTTATATCGTACGATGCTTTTAAAATAGACCTTTATAAAATTACCAAGGTGAACAGTATGAAAAATTATAATAGTCGACTGATATTTAAATAATTTAAATTATTATCAAATAATAACAATAACAACAACACAAATAGCATACAAAAATTATTACGAACGAAATTAATTTTTCCAAGATTCGACTCATCGAACTTACCTCGTTTTAAATGTTCGATTAAATTCAATATTCATCACTATTCCAATATTCAAAATGACGCTGTTTATGTCAAATCGTAACTTCCTAAATTATAACGTCACGTATATATGTTTATAATTAAGGATTAATATTCTAATTCAAAAAAAAAGTTTTATTAAGAATTGATACCTCCAATTTAAATTAATACTCCAAATGTCCAGCTATACCACAAATCTCGCTAAATCTCGCGACATACGTGGTGATTCGAGAGAAATATGCGTGTGTGTGTGTGTGCGTGCATGAATGATTCATACGTGTATGTGTGTATAGATGTACATACGTGTCGCGCTGTCAGTCGCACATGCGAAAGTGAAAGTTCGAGGCTGACGTACGATATAGATTCCATCGTTCCCATAACATCGAGGCGAGCGTCGAACCAGCGGACTCGAGTGTTTTCTGTGCGGATATACCACCCACTACTAGATATCCGGCTAATTGATCGTCCTCGTGTACTCGGTTACGTTTAATCGTTCACCTGGTCCCGTTACGAGACAAGCGTTGATCGCAGTTTACGTGAAAAATTGACCGAGTGATCCGTAATTCGATTGAAAATTAATGGGCAATGATAACTGTCGGGGATTGATTTCAGCTTCAAAGAAAACGAGCGAATGACATAGGGTTTATTATCGTCGCTGATTTGCAGGTGTATTATATTTACTATATATATTTATATTTTTATTATTTATATTTATATATTTATATTTACGTATTAATATTTTTATTATTTATATTCACATATTTATATTTTTGCAGGTGTATTATATTTGCTATGCTTTTATTATGGGTTTTATATTATAATTATATAATATTTGATATTTTATGTAAAATGAAAACGACTCATTCCTTCCCTCGATTCGCGATGGAAAATTTCTCGAGTAAGAGGTTACATTTATATCTCTTACTGAAAATATTTTACTAACTTTTTCCTTTGATCGTCGATGATGAATCTTTTCAATAGTTTCACTCGGAGAAATGAATATACTGCAAACAAATAGTGATTCGGTTTCTTATTGTACACGATACATCGCATATGTAACATTCGAAATTGAAATTCACCGTGATGGAAGAATTTTGTGATTTTCATGAATTCAAAAACAAGCCAACGGTGGAAAATTTTTCTTTCTTTTATAAAATTCTGCAGAACACAAATTTTACAAATTTTACAAATTTTACAAATTTTCTTTCCTGAAAAGAGATGAGATTGATACGATATTCTGTGTCTGCGTCACTGTAGCAAGAGGATGCACTAAAAAGTTCACGTTTAATTTACTACTTCCATTCAATACTTTCGTGATTCAATAATTTTGCGTGCAGAACCGGTTTTGCAACTTTGTTTCGTCCGCGCGCGTGTTCCCCAACAAGCTGTGTAATTGCAATTCCGGATCTTAAACGCGGGAAGCTCATTCATTGAAGTCGATATAAACAGAAAATGAACGCGAAAGTCAATGAGGAAAAGTTACATTTATTTATATTTATATTTCATTATATTATATTTATATTTATTATATTTATATTGAGTGGTCGAAGAGGAGGAGCGAGGTTGGTCGAAAAGCTAGATTCTAGAATTGGACTCTCAGTGAGTTTCTTATCAGGATGTGAGACAGGAAAACGTATTTTACACGGTCGAACGGCTGGAAAACGACGGCTCGGCGAGGTTCTGAGAAAGTAGTTTCATGCGAGGAAAAAAGTGTGATGCTCTGTGTAAGGCTCTTACGTGACTCGTTGCGACCGTATGCTTCATTTGCGTCGTTTAATCCACGCGAATTAACTTTCTCCTGCTCTTCGTCCCGTACCGACCGGGCGAAAACTCGATTATCCGAACGTTTTGTCGTAAGCAGAACTCGATCTTAAGAGATTCCAACGGCTCACCTAATTAACGCGTGTCATTGAATTCCCTCGTTCAATTACTTGCTTCAAGCTGACTCATTTGTTGAAGTACTCTTCAAAAGAGTCGAGTGATACTCGCGCGAACATATAGTGTCTGTTGTAACAATCAACGATTGTCTTGTTAATACTTCGTACATTGACTTTCTGGAAAATTATATAATATGAAATTTTGTAAGTATAAATCTGATTCGTAAAAGTTCCACTAATTATACAGGTTATTTTTGAACATTAAGATAGAATTAAGATCACTGTAAATTATTTCAGATGAAATTATTTTTTTGCTTATACATTGATTTCTTTTGAAAAATTGTATAATTATACGAAGTTTGTCTATATTTTGTAAATACAATTATGTAATATTGTATAATTATACATAATATAAATTTACATAATCATATAATATTATATTTTAAATACAATTATAATAATATTTGTGAAAACTATTAATAGTTATAAAGGTTAAATTAAAATTATCTTTGGTAGAATAATAATCAGATAAAATTATTTTTTGCTCATACACTGATTTCTTTTGGAAAATTATATAATTATACGAAGTTTGTCTATATTTTGTAAATACAATTATATAATATTATATTTTAAGTACAATTATATAATATTTGTGAAAACTATTAATAGTTATAAAAGTTAAAGTAAAATTATCTTTAGATTTTGGTAAAATAATTATCTCTTTTTTTTCCCGTAAGAGTAAGGGGAAGACGACAAATCTTCTCTGAGAATTTGTAAAAAAAAAAGAAAAGAAAAAAATCATAAAAATGAATCTGGAAATTTGAAACGATTTCGTTTGCTCTTCTCTGAAGATTTTGCTGTAATAAAGGGTAGAACATAAACCGGGACAAATCTACTACCTGGCTTGAAAATAAGTCCTGCGAAGGTAGAGAAAGAAAGGGTAGTTCTTCAGCTGGATGAGACAAATATGGCTCGAGCCAGGGAAAAAGAGACTGGATGTCGACGTGAAAGAGCGAATATAATCCTTCAGAGGAAATACTTGGCTCACTGTGATTTTGCGGCGCACTGTGATATATTTTATTCGTCTCCTCTTTTTATCAAACGTATCCCCTGTTTCAATTGTTCAAACATTAAACCGACAATCAGTTACATTTACAGTTACATTTTCTAACGAAGACTCGAATGTTTATTTATTTCACGACATTCGCTACGTGAACAATTAAAACAGTTCTCGTCAGATACTACGTGAAATGGAAAAAAAACTTTTGTAATAGTAATATTTCTTTTTTCATAAAATTCAACTCTAGTTCTCTGATTTTTCACAGTTTTCAAACATTCTTAAGTGAAAATATTACGAGTTTATTGAAAATTCTTTCTCAAGGCCTACGTATCCTGCATCGAGGTGAGTCGCGATATTTTTATTAGAATACTCTGGTTCTTTAATCCGCGAGACGTCGACCAAAAAAGATTATTCTTGATCAGGCTTCGACGATACAAGCAGAACAAGCTGCTCGATTATGGCAAACCGTTCGAGAGTAAAGAAGTGTAAAAATATAGCGTCAGGTTTCAAGGAAACGGCACTCTGCGCGATTAATAAGAAATGCGTTTCACGCGTTCTTATGAATGCACTTCATATTGCATCGTGCTTCTATTATCGTCAATTAGCTTGCATACCACGTCGGTGTTCAAGTCGTGACAACTGAATTCGCTATTGTGAAAGTGAAAGGGTGAAACTTTTAGAAAAGCATCAATACCCATAGTTCACTGTCACGGTAATAAATATCACACGATATCGCTTAGGTACTCGCAGTATTCTGTTTACACATCGAACCAATATTAAATCAATCGCATATTAGGTTTCGATTTCAAATAGAACACTTTTTGCGAGATGAAACATTTTCTCGATATTTTAGTGAGTAATTGCATGCAATAAAATTCTGTAATCCTAATCTAATCGAGGTGAGGAAAATTACGTTACATCAAAAAAAATTATTTTTAATTTCCTCTTACAATACTTACCAAAAACTCAGCATTTTTAATAAGATGTCCCGCAATGTAACAAAATTTTCCAACTCCAATGTTCTGAAATTTCTAAAATGATCTCTAATCTAGAACTATTAAAAATGAATCTTTCGACGTTAATCTACTAGAACTCCAAAATCCAATTCTCAGAAGAAGATAAGATTTACCTAATTCTTAGGTAAGGATTACCTAAACTGAAAACACTTGCAAATATTCGCCGAATATTCTGTACAATGTCACAGTGAAGTTTCCAAAAAATACAGCGTTCAAAAGCTTCATAAATATAAATATAAATATGTCATAAACATAAATATACCATAAATATAAATAAAATACCATAAAATATCGTGTAAACGATGCCTTTCAAAACTGAAAGTGTCGAAAAGATGGTGAAAAATGTATCAGCGAAGGAAAGCAGAGGCAGAGGGTAAGCGAGATGGCAGAAGGAAGGCCGAAGACCAAGGCCGCTAATCGGATTTCCGGCCAGCGATTTCCGAATTCGGTGGCGGATGAATTAGTAAACGAACTTATACGCGCCGAGTGGGGTAGCAAAGAGGCTTAAACCCAGACAAATTCAAGAATGGAGCAACAGGTTACAGAGAGCGGTTTCTCCAGAGAGAAATGCCCCGTGCTACACGTACTCCTATTCCATCGTCGTCGTGGTCGTTTTGGTCGTCGTTGTCGTCGTTGTCGTCGTCGTCGTCGCCCGCCCTTGTATTTGTTTCGTATACCGTGCCACGATGTCGACCTTCGTTCCAACCTGGCCCGACATAATAGAGGTCAAAGAGAGAAAGAGAGAAAGAGAGAGAATCTCCGGAGAGAGGAAGGATCGCGAAATCGGCTGCTTTCTCATTCATGCACTCTGGAAGATGTATGAACGATTCAATGGCGGTGTTATTCAGCCCTCCGTGTTATCTCGGCTTGTTGTTATCGAGTGTCTATCGATTTGTGACGAGTGATGGCTGTACAGGGTGGAAAGTTGACAAGGAATAAGGGTTGGTTTCCTTCGAGAGGGAAAGATTGTTCCATTTCAAGGAAGTTGGTCATAAGAATTATTTTTTTAAATTGGTAAATTAATCTCTCACGTTTCTTATACTTCGTAAATTAATCTATATTTCGTCACTCTGACGGATAATGTTATATTTCGTCATCGCGACCGTGGCGACGTGTATCGTCATCTGATGATATGAAAATGGTTCAAAGAGAGATTGTACAAGAGAATTGTACAAATCACATTCTATCTTATTCTGCTTGAAATTGTGAGATTACGCGGTAGAAGAGTTGCAACCTGCATTCAATCATTTGTCAATTTATTAATATTATTCATCAATTTTCTTTCAAATTCGAATCAAGACGATTGTCACAAATATCCTTACAGTAGATATTACTAATTGCATTATAATTAATATTTCCCAAGCTTTTTGACGAAGAATTGCCTACAATCTATTAAGTAACACTAACGAATGTGTATAATAATCTGAATGCATTTAACAATATAAAAAATACTTCTCCTTTTATTTCTACAATGAACCAACTGTACGAATTTTAAAACTGATCGAGGTTGCACATAGTCTGAGTGTGGAAAATTGTATAAATATAAAAAAGTTGCATGTATCGGGGTCTAGGAAATTATACGAAAGACAAGTAACTAACTCAATGTACATCCGCAATAAAGTAATCATCGACGAGAAAAAGCAATTTAACATTATTCAAGAAAAAAAAAAAAAAAAAGGAAAAAAGAAAAAAAATGTCACCGATCGAATTCAGCATTTAGACATGCGTGAAAATAATACGCTGTGTTTCACGGTATTCGACGTTGTCGCTTGTACATTATTATATCGATCGAAACAACCATCCCCCATCCCGCCAACATATGTACTAGATATTATTTCTGACAATTATTTCATTAAAATTCTCTCAAATAATTACTCAGCGGGAATGCAAATTCCAGCCGGGTTCGAATGGATCCGGGGGTCGAAGCGAAATGGACCGGGGCCGCAGAGATTTTTGTTTGAAAAAGCCATTAAATTGAATTTTGCATTGCGCTCATAACGGGCCTGTGCTCGCCGCGTGGAAATTACGTTCATTTGTCTTGATCGCGAGTAAAAAATATCCGCGATCAACCAAGCCCCCCGACTCGCGGTTCCTATTTTGCTGAAGAAACTGGAGAAACCGTTTCTTTCTGCTTTCTCTCCGGCTTTTCCTCGTTACCGCGGAATAGGATATTAGTTTGAATGATGCATTGTTGATGCACATTGATGTTGAATCATGTTTGACGGATGGTGATCGAACCATTAGGAATTGTGTTGTCGGTCTTTCTTGACAATTGTCCTTTTTTCACTTCGTTCATTTGATTTTCTTTCGTTGAATTTTAATGTAATTGATTCTGTGTTGATGCATCGTGCACATTACAGTGTCATAGTTGAACGACGTTTGAGCAACTGTAATTGTGAATTGTAATGCTTTGAAATTGCCTTTTTTTTCTTGCATTCAATTCAACACGATGTAATTTTTTCATTTAATTCGATATGATGTGTCGTACGCAAGTTGAATTATGTTTCAGGGATCGTGATTGAAGGGCGAGGTGAAGTTTGTATTACATTCTCTTTACTTAAAAATTGTCCATTGATGTTGAACAATGTTTGAAGGATGTTTGAAAATTATTTGGACAAGTAATCGGAAAAACACGACTTTTCATTTGGAACCCTTTCTTTCTCCCAATTCAATTTGATATAATACGATTTTACAGTGAATAATTTTACTTGAGACACAACTCTACATGTTCGATCTATATTTCTAAACGCTATTAATATTGATAATTACACGAGATACAAATCATTTTCAAACAAACACCATAATAAAACCTGAAGAAAACAACGATTCCAAAAATTACACGCGACCTGAGGAACAATTTTTCATCTTCGCAAATCCTTGACGTAAAAACAGAAAGAAAGAAAGAAAGAAAAAAAGAATCTCAATAAATCACGTAAAACACGAACGATGTATAATCTCAAAAAATGCCCGAGGAATCGAAGATTGAGTCAATCTTCTCCATACATGGGCTGACACTCGGTTCACGGTAGAAAAACACGAGGCGAACGTGGCGAGCAAGCGTAATCAACACTCGAGAGTGCCGCTGCTGTTTGCCAGTGTCGCAAGATTCGCGTTCGAAAGAAACGCGGCTACGATTGCCAATTGTCCCGAGGAATCTTTTACACCATCGGGACGTTGCATTCGGTCATAATTCTTCGACTGGCCGACGCCTTTTTCCTCGCGGAAGAAAGAAACGCCTCGGTTGGACGTTATCTGCCACGCACGTGGAGCGGTGACAAACGGAGAGAAACACGAGGAATCCTCGTGTTTGTTGCATCGTTGCGAAACAAACGCTCGATTGGGCGTGTATGTGTGTGTGTGTGTGTGTGTGTGTGTCAACCTTTGTCGGCGAGGATCCGCGTTACACTCGCGACTTAATGAAACTTCTTTACGTCCAAGCGTTTCGCAATATCTGGCGATCGGTTCAGGACGAGAAGAAAACACGAAAAGACGAGATGGAGAGAGTCTGAGAGTGAAACGAGGGAATCGTTTCGTATCTTTACGGCCAGAAATTGACTGGCGTTAATTGCGAGACCGCGAAGAAAATTTATGCTCACGATGTCACTTTGTTTTGGAAGAAATAGTGTTTTTAGTACACGTACAGAAATTTATGTTCTCGAAGAGATTCTTGATTTTCACGTTTGGTTTTTGATATTTCATACGTTCTGTTAGTTTTCTTGTTCATTCTGGTACATAAAAATTTAAGCTAGACTGGACTGTGGATACTTATGTACTTGTAGGAGATTCGAATGTGCAAAAACAGATAGATCTGAATTAAAAAAATACTCAAACTCTAATTTGAGATCGTTTCATTTGCATTTCAAACTGTATTCGAATTTTGACTTTAAATGTAAATCTTGGTTCAATTCAATTTTACTTATTTTTAAAATTCTTATAACTCGATTCGATATTATAAAATTCAACTCGACTCGAATCTGAGTTCAAAAGATTTTCAATTTCCATTGGCGTCTATTTCGAATTGCCGACTAGGACTCGAATCTCATCCAAAAACTGGATTCCCTCAGATTCGATTTGAAGCGAAATTTCGAATTCGTTTGGACAATTAAATCCAGCCGTCGACAGTTGAAATTCCAATCCCTTGAATTCATTTCAAATTTCAATTCTGCCTCGGATCCTAATTCTCGTCTAATTAAAATCCCATTAAAGCGCTCAATGGGATCTCAATCCCGATCCTAATCGAATCGCCGCTCGTTTCAGTTCTTACTCTTACCTCCAATCGACAATACCTCTTCATCAAACTGCGTCGAACATGTGCGGATCATGAAATGAAACAGAAAAATTTCTTCAACGAGGGATCTGCTGACCCTCGTCGATCCACTAAGTTTTAGCGCAACGAGTTGGGTCAGGATTAACGACGCAACGTGCACGGAACATCAAGTTCCGCTTCGGTGTTGTTTTTCTGCGATGCCCAGAGACATAACATCGAACGAACGAGCGACGTATTAAAGCTTTGCGGGGATACAGAAAAAAAAAGAAAAATGAAAAGAGAGATTCCTCGAGCCAACGACACTAGATACAGTCATCCGCGAAAGTATCTTGAAGACCATACTTGTTGAAACACATTCGGTAAAATTTAGCTCAATTGCTAGTTAATCTGCTATTGAATTAAAATAGACATTATGTTACACGTGTTGGGCATAAAAATCTACAGTCCGTTAAATATAAATTGAAGATAAAAAGTGACTGTGACAGAGAGCCGAAAGTGAATCAAGTTGTATGCGATCAGACACACAAAAATGTATTTAATTTCACAGTGACGATAAAAGATATTTAAGTAATTAATTATCCGTCGATAATATTTGGGTTTGTTACACGCTCGCGATTTATTATTAATTTAATATCAATATTTTGCTAAATATAAAATATAAATAACTCGTAGCTTCTATACACACTTTCAAAATTAAGTTTCGAATTTAATCATCGCGACGTTAATCAACTCTGTAAACTGAAATGTCCACGAAATTGTGACAATGTTTTTCGAAAGTTCACGTTGGAATTTATTAATTTATTGACTTAACCTAATGAAATAAAGAGTTTCCTAATGTAACTCCGTTCGAATGCTCTCGCGAGCCGCCATAATACCTCCCCGTCGAGTAAAATCGATAAAGACAAATAAGCTTCCGGATTGCAGGCTCCGACCAATAAAATTTTTCAACGTCCACGCTCGTTGTTCTTCAACCGAGTAGCGAAGAAGTTATAACAACGGGGCTAATAATTGGACCCCGAGTAATCGATTATACAAGGCAACTTCCGGAATCAATTTTTACACGGTGGCGTCCCGGCACCTGTGTCGTTATAAATTGCTCGATTACTCCTCCAGGAAATTACCGTTGCCGCTTCTAGTTGAATGCGAGGCGAATAAATCATCCAGCGAATTCCATTTGGTACAGCGAGTGTATATATGTATGTATATATATTTCGTATTTTGACGATTTCCAGTTTAATTTTCGCGGAATTTTAGTTATGAGCTATTTGCGGCATGGTAGAAGTGGGAGGAGGGGAGAAAGGCAGCAGAGTTCGCCAGAATTTGTATAAAAGTACATACGGACCGTATTATAGGATTTAAACGTATGAACGAATAATAATTCACCGGGATCGAGAACAAGGTAATTTCCTCAATTTCATCCGATTTACTATTTCGTTGCGTGGAATCTCGTTTTTCGGTGAAAATAGTTCTTAAACGTGGTTGACCCTCTTTTTTCTTAAATACAAAAGAAATTTATGCAACGGAAAATCAACAATTATAAACCTATACAGGGTGTTTCGTAACTTGTGGGACCCACTTCGGGAGCTGATTGTACGCCTAAAAATAATGGAAAAAAAGTCACGTAAATATATGTCCTATCTGTCTTCGTTTATGAGATGTAATGAATTTTCTGTTTTGATTACTTTTACAAAAGATGCTCGAAACGACCATCTTGCATTTGAAGACAAGCCTGCACGCGTCTTGTCGTTGATCTGGTTACTCTCTCTATCATTCCTGGTGTTTCTCGAATTTGTCGGAAGGCTTGCTCCATTCTATATCGTAGTATTTCAGCATTTTGAATCGATGTTGCGTATACAATAGATTTTAAATGTCCCCCCAAATGAAAATCTAATGGATTGAAATCCGGAGAACGTGCAGGCCATGCAACAGGACCTCCACGACTAATCCATTTATTTGCAAAGTGTTGATTTAAAAATTGCCTAACCACTCGGATAAAATGCGGCGGAGCTCTATCATGCATAAATCCCAGCTTTTTGCAGCGTCCTCGTTACCTCGTCATCGATATTGGTTATCTCAGAGGCATTGTACAATTAAGACGTATACGTCATCTTGTGAAGAAACTAAAATTATTTGGTAAAATGTCGATATTATCAGCGCGTGACCTGAAAGTTACACGGGCCCGTAGAGGGTTAACAGTTGGTTGCACATGCATTAGTGATTATGGTTCTCGAAGTTCGACGTATTACGTGAACTGTAAATCCATTTTCAACGAACGTGTTTACCTCTCTCCTAGTTCACCGAAGAATGTTTATCAAAATAATGATTATTTCTCTACGATGACGATAGTACCAATAATTTTAGAAGAGAAACTAGAACGTGTAATTCGATGAAAAGTAATTTAATAGCACAAGGTACAACACATAATTTCGTTTCTGACTAATTACCAGTAACACGTGCACGGATCATCTTCGCAGCGCAATTTATTTTACGTTGAGTATTACGAAAGTCATGACTAGTTGAATTCACGAGTGGCCATGCATTTTTCTTTCTCATGCTAATGCCTTTCTCCCCGCGACTCGAATTTCTAGGAAAAATCTTCTTCCAAATCAATCACTCTCGTTGCAAACTCCATTAAGAATTCGTTCGCCAAACATTTAAGAGAAAAGTTTCGCAGAAGATATCCGTGTTCATAATTATCAAGGCGGCAGAAAAACTGAAGATCGTACTTCAAGTTATTAATAAATTCAACGATTTGAAAATTGTCATCCAAGCTTCGAAAACGGAAAAAAATCCAAGGAGATGTTGACATTTCCTTCGTCCTACGGATCACATCGAATTTAATTCGAGCAAAGCTCTCAATCAACGAAGATAGAAAGAAAATTGGCTGTTGATGAAATTTCTGCAACGTCGGACCGATACATTTGCTGCAGATTCAAATACAGATCCAAATTAAATATTACAAGAAAATCCACGAATGAAGGAAGAAAGTACATTGTATGGAGAAAAAAGAAATTACGCCAAGTGAGTGAAAATCTGCTCGCCAGTAAATAACCAACCGCTTTGATTCCATACACCGACTGGATCTCAAAAACCCAATTTCTCGCGCGCGAACGGCCATAACTTTTTAAACTTATGCGTTCGACTTTATGCAAATCGAAACGAGTCACAATGTTTCGATCTTTCCGAGTGAAAATTGGAACGCGGCGCGTCGAGGTATCGGTTTGCCTCTTTCGATTCGGTTGTATAACGGGTGTCTTGGAAAACACGCGGAACGAGGGAGAGACACGAGAGTTTCCAAGAGAGTTTCCGGCACTTCAATCGCGGAGATAGACAGTACGGATAAAAGAGGAATTTCATCGCGGGCCATTGTTTCCGCGTTGCCTCTTCCTCGTCTTGCTGGAAAGCTTCGTATTAACAGTCAGTAGCAATTAATTGTTGTTACGTCGCTTCCAGTCCCGAAAATTTAAGGGGAAATTTAAGTGGGTATTCTGGTGTGAACTTTTGAAAAAAATCGATTTTTCTTTTTGCATATTCTTAAAGGACATAGCTAAAAGTAAATCTCTGTAACCTTACATGTGCATTCCTAAAATTAACGAAGTTATGATTGTTTGAAGAACGCGACGATAGCGCCACTGATACCGTAATACTAAATTTTAAAGGTATTTTTCTGGAAATTATGTTTTTCAGAACGGTGTCCACGATATCTTAAAATCTACTTGACCAATTGACTCAAAATTTTAAGTACGCATTTAGTACATGTGTGACTGTAGCCCCTATCAGAATCAACCAAAAAATTTTATTTTTTATAATCTTTTAGGCTCCTTTTAGGAAGTTTAACAAAAGCATGCAAAAATCGATAATCGAACTTCAAAGTATCGCCACATTTTTAATTACCGACTTTTTTCTTCTGTTTTGGTACCTGCTATAGCCAAACTCATGCTAATTAAGAAACATTCGCGTTTTTTTATTTCCGACAAGCAGAATGGCCGGAATCATGGACACTGTGAGACGACCTTTTTTTAAAAGAGACCACGTTTTTTAAAAGAGACTATGCAGTGCCACTAATTTTAACTTTTTTTGTCCCAAAAAATTTTAAAACGTCGTTGAAATACGTGCAAATAAACCTTGTCAATTCGATTGCAAAAGGTACAATAGTTTCTTTGCAAAAAATTTCCTAACAAAGTTAAAAAACCACGCACTTCATACTAGAATATACCCCCTTAAAATATTTTCTTCGATCGTCCTTGCGCGTGTGTGACCACGTCGCTGCCCGGTGATTAATGAAGTTCCGAGTGATTAATTGTCCCTCACGTGTACGTTTGCCAGTTACCAGCGCACACGCGAGCCTTGAAATTTAATTAGGTTTCGAGTCTTGATTTTGCCCCGCCTCGGAAATTTTAATTTCAATTTTAATTACATCTCTTTTCGTTCGTCGTTCTTTTCTATCGATCTTTCAAAGTCGCGCGTTACTTTGGTGGTTTTTATTCTGAAGCGGTTTGTTAATTTCGTAATTTTGTTACCTTTGTCATTCGTATTTCAAATTTACTATTTCATCGATTTGCTCATTTATTATTGAATTGTTCGTAGTTATAGTGGTATTTGAGCTCTTATATTTTTTTCAATAATTTGTTGATTTATTCTCTTCGTTGAACAAAGAATGCATTTTGCATTATTTTTATCATAAATTCACTCGTTCGTTGCGGGGCAAACATCATTTTTCCTTTTTTTTTTTGCTGAAAGCAGTTATCTGGTAAATATTTTACGATGACAATTCATTGCCCGTTGCATTCGGTTAATTAGACATTATTATAATTATGCTTCTGATCGATTGTTTCATAGTCCAATTTCGAAGCAATTTTCTACACACTGATGCTTATAGTTTAAACAGACATATTTGTATTAAATATCATACATAATGGTAACAATCTCTGAATTGTGTAGATCTTTAATAAAATATTGTTTGTACGTATATTGCTCATTAAATTTCCTTCGTCATTATTATTAAGTAAATTTACTACACTTTACATTTTTCTTCTAATTATTCAATATGATGCTCAAGTCCTAAAATTTCAAAGAGATCTAAGTATACAGAGATTCAAAAATTCAAGAGATTCAAATATCTAGTGATTTAAAGATCCAAGGACCCAAAAATTCCAAAGATGTCAAAAATTCGAGGATTTATCTAAGAATCCGAATATTGAATGACGTGCATATCCAAAAACCCAAACGATTCAAAGATTCAAAGATCCAAAAATTCCAAAGATCTCAAAAATTCGAGGATTTACCTAAGAATCCGAATATTGAATGACGTGTATATCCAAAAATTCAAAGATTCAAAGATTCAAAGATTCAAAGATTCAAAGATTCAAAGATTCAAAGATTCAAAGATTCAAAGATTCAAAGACTCGAAGATTCAAAGACTCGAAGATTCAAAGACTCGAAGATTCAAATATCCACGTAAAGATCTAAAAATCCAAAAATTTCGAATTTACACACTCACGAAATGAATACGTTCCACTTGTAAGTATCGTCCTCATTTCCGGAGGTGTAAAAAAAAATTTCTCTCAATCATACGTCTTCGAAACGCTCGTCTGCCACGTCTGAATACTTCGTTTCACACGAACACGTGCTGTTCCGCAAATTATTTGCAACTCCGTGTGCAATTTTTACACCGTTCTAAAGTTGAGGCCATCCTCTGTACAACGATTACGAAAGTGATCAATCGACGTGATCAATCATCTTTCAAAAGTAATCCAAGTCCAGTTACGTGTTCTCCAGCGGCATTTCCTTTGGGCCAGCTAAAATCGACCGAATACCCCATGCGTTTCATTCAGCGATCAGCCAAAGGTTTGAACCGACTTGTAAGGCACTCGATCCCATCTCTGGCTGGCTGTGCCCGGGTCCAGTTTCGTTCGTTTCACCGGGCCACGGCGCTGAGGAGACGTTTAATAACGAGCATATTACTCGGGGAACGCATCGCGCGGACCGTGTTTACTCAGGATTTGTTAGCGCTTCCTTGCAATTCGGCCGCTTTGTAAGTGAAAAGCAACGCGAAGCCTCTCGCAAACGCGGGCGGTGGCCGCCGGTGGTGCCGGCTCCGATACATGTTTTATCGCGTTTCGGATTACTTTGCAGCCACCTGAACGGTTTTCTGGACCGTGCGGAACGCGTTTAGCGTTTAATCATTTATTCATTGACGCGTGGAGCGGGAAAGATTCCCCACCCGCCATTCAATGCCGAAGAGGAATTCGTAACGAAAAGCCGCGGAGATACAAGCCAGCCCCGGCGAGAGAGCTCTGCGTCGCCGTTAATATTTGCTTTGAATATTTCATTTGCGTATTTTCCTGCGTTCTAGCCGTGCCAGTCACAGCCACTCTGTGGTTCCACGGTCTTTGGAACCACAGCCTTTGTTTCCTTTTTTCTTCCCCCCCCCTCCCCTTTTTAATCAACGTTTGTTACTCTGTTTCGTTTTGCTCTTTCCTTTGATCTTTTTTGCTTGCTTTCGTACGAAGATGTTGGTCAATCGAGGCAAGCGAAATTTCAATACTCCGAGACATTTCACGAGCAACATCTTTGAAATTGCGAAGAAGGCGCGTGAGGCGATAACTTGTTGAATTGCCAAATGTGAGAATCAAAAATGTTCCTCAATCAATTATTCCCATCGGTTTCCTTTTTTTTTTTTTTTTTTTTTTTTAATACCATGGACGGAGTAAGAGCTCTGAATTAATTAATTCGGCTTGTTAGCTAGTTTTGTTTACATTACTTCCGTTGTTCAGATCATAATTATTCAACCGAGTGTGCGTTTACACGTATCGTAATTTCCGTTAAATCATGCGTTAAAGAGTCACGACAATTAGCGAAAATGTTCACTAACCTGTACAGCTTGTTAATAATCTGTCGCGCGTCGTCGCGATTAGTTATTCGAAGCAGCTCCCTTTTCTCTCAAAGATAGGGAAAATCAATTACGAAGTTGAGGTTTAACGAGATAACGAAAAGAGGGGTTAAACGAAGGCAAGAAAAGTTAGAGAACAATGTTTTAACTTTGCGCGAGCCTCTCATAGCAACTTTTTCCAACGAGGGAAATCTTCAATCTCCAAGCAAGAACAGCTTCGACGCCTTCTCTCGCTAATGAAGTCGTATTTACTTTTATTGACAAATTCGATCTTTGTCGAGCCCGTCAGTCAGATTTCGCAACGAGTTATACGAAAATCATGGCAATGTTGTCCGCGGTACGTGCCAGCGCCACGAGGTAGCAACTCGCCGACCAACTTCGACTGGTTTCTCGCGTTAACGCCATATTTATCCCTCGGCCAAGAGATTCCTCGTGGGAATCAACACGGGACATCGGACACACAGCTATACAAGTTGCGTGGCAAGTTCTCGTGCAATAAGAAGCCTGAAACACGAAAACTATCCGAACACGGTAGATTTAAAATGTTTCATTAGCAAAATCTTTTCACAAACGTATTTTCGAAATACGTTTCGCGAGTTGCTCTAACGAGCCTCTGCTTCTGTTCTTCTTTCCCAATTTTCAATTGCAAACAATTAACCTCTTGCTGCAATTAACTTTTGTTTCGAATTGTTAATGCTTATCCTTGAGCGTTAAGTATTGCTGATGATGGGATGTAGTAGATGTGGTGATTTGGGACAAGAGGAACTGGAATTGGATATTGATCGTTGGCGTAGATTATTATTATTATTATTCTTAGTATTAGTTATCACTAATAAGTTCGCCTTTGACGTTATTAACGACAAAATGAATTTCGATGGTGCAGTTTCTCCTCTGAGATTTTTTTAGACTTTTTGTAGTTTGTTCTTAACCTCTTGCGCTGGAGTGACGCGCGTCGAGAATATTTGGCCTAAAATTGCAACATTTTCTCAGTCTTAAGTACATTTAAATGTAATCCAGGCGAAACAAATGACAAGTTTATTACTTGTTAATAATTTCTATCCAGTGACGCCATACCGACATGTTCGAAAGAAGAAGAAAGCGAGGAATTATTGTATACGGTTCGGTCACTCGTTACGGTCCGCGCAACCAGTTGCCAGCGCAAGGGGTTAAGAGGAAGACAAGTAGAAGAACGATGAGGAAGCTATTTGGAAGACGTGGTACTGGTAATTTTGTGACGAGTATTTAAGACAAGATGGATCGGAACGATGTTTATCATTGGCTACATTATTATTACAAATTATTATCTTTCGTATTATTAATGAACTTCACCTTTGAAATTTTTGAGACTCTTTGTACGTTGTTCTTCAGAGGAAGAACGGTATATTGAATATAGAAGGCAAAACAAATAATAAATTTATTACTTTCTAGTAATTTCTATCCAGTGATGTACCGATGAATTCGAAGAGAAGAACGAATCATTGTATACGGTTTGGTCACTCGTTATGGTCCGCGCAACCAGCTACTAGCGCAAGAGGTTAAGGCTACCACGATTAACCCTCGAGGAGATTCCTCGTTTATGGTTTTCCTCGCGCATGGTCGAAACGAAGAAGGTTCGAAGGATTCACGACAATTTTAATTTCAATTTTCTACTTTCAACATCGCCTATTGTCCGATCATTTATCTTTACTTACTCAGTTCGTCGATTCGTTAATCGAACTTTCGAATCGGGTTTCGATTTCGAAAAACCAGACTCTCGAGCGTTTGACATTTTCGAAATTTTCTGTCGTTTCGTTCTGACTCGCTGCCGCCAAAACAAGACACGGACACGCAAGGCGGAACGGAGCGTGTCTCGCGTTTCCTAAATCGGGGGACGTAGCCATGAAAGTTTCACGAGACAATTAGGAAAGACGCGGTTAGACGACTCCATTCATGGGTGTCTTCTTCGGGAATGTACAAGACCGCTTCCGGTTTTAACGGACGAACTTTGGGAACGTGTGCCTTCAGCTAAAATCGGAGGGAATGATCGTGGGAACACAGGTTTTCCATTAATTTCTTACCGAACTTGTAATCGATCTTGTAATCAGTGAAACGTTGCATTTATATTTTACAGTTAACCGCCGTACAATCGTTAGAATTTACGATGATCGCGAGAAAGTAAATTAATTTGGTAAATAAATTCACTTCGATTGATGTATCAAAATACGACCGTCGTACGTTTGTGACTGTTTTTAACAAAAGAAATGAATTAACTTGATGTAGCAGACTCTAATAATGGCTGATAAACTTAAGAAGCTGTATAAAAATGGTTCTTTTTAATGGCAAAACTACAAACTTTTCTTTTTTTTAACACAATTATCCCTTTTCAAGACACTGATATAAATTGACAGTGTGTTATGTGACAATTAATCTTTTCGAAATATTTCAATAGCAAGTGAATATTTAAAAAAATTCGTTCTCTGAGAAATAGAAAATACCAGTTTCTTCGGAAGAAATAATTTTTCGTCCTTTTGACATTTTCAAACGAAGATCGATAGAATATATTTCCTTTCACGCTCAAAGTTTCTAAAATGAATCTGTTAAAGGTTAAACGTAAATTTAAAAAAAAAAAGAGGGGAAAAAAGATCAATCGAGAGAAGTAATTGCTTCAATCTCGCTACTTTTTCAGAATTTAATAACATACGGAAACGCAGCTGAACTAAAAAAAAAAAAAAAAAAAATCGCTTTACACCGTGTATTGCAGAGTTTTCTCATTACTTTATTAATCAAGTTGTCGTCTAATCGATTTCAATTTCACGCGACGCGTACACGTTGTAACGAAATGTATTTTATAATATAAACGTTCGTCGGCCACGTCGCAAAGTTATATATAAAACCACGTCACTACTGACGAAACCGGATGAATCTCTTTTTCATAGGAAATACACAGCGTGATCGCTGGTAAGTTTCGTTCGTGATTAAAGGACAAATGTTAGTAAGCACCCGAAAATGAAATCCATTAGGTACTTGACGAATTATTTCCTCTTATGTATTAATTTCTGTGAATTATTTCCTGCCATGTATTAATTTACTTTCTCATTACAGTAGTAGCGAGCGATTTAGCGAAAATGAAAACGCAGTCGATAAACGAGCTTGCCTGTATTTTTAATCTTTAATCGAAGTGATTTTTAAACGTCGGAAAATGTTGGACCTTTGTACCGTACTGACGCTGACATTAATTTTATAGAAAATTAAATGCTCTGTATATTTTTTATAATACCCTTGTGCTTTTTCATTTTGTCTCACATTGAAATCATACGTTATAATATATTTTCATATTTTAATTTCGCATTTTATATTTTATACACGCGTGCACGATGCACGGAAAGGCACGACAAGTCCTTGTGTGATTTGTTTGATAATGGCCAATCTTTCTATCGGCCAATATTATAAAAATGTCCAAATTAAGAAATGTACATTGCACGGAATCTATGAAAATAACGCAATCACAGCGTATTCAAGATCAGCAACAAAACTGGATAACTAAATTGGAAAATAATTTGTAACTCCGGACACGTGCGTGTTTCATTTAAAGTCTAATTTCGTATAAAAGTTCTTTTACCCCCCCCCCCCCCCGACGACGAAGTTTAAACGAGAAAATATTAAATCTGGATTTCAAGTACGTGCGATACGTTGGAATCGAAAAAAGGAAAAAAACGAAATTCTCGATAATAATTCCGTTCTATCGTAATTTGCCTGAACAATGGCGGAAATTTTTTCGAGAAGAATGCGTCTGATTTCGCGAAAACCGTGATTTTAAAAGCGCCCGACCGAACGGACGGGGAATTAAAATTCATATCCGTTCGAATTAATTCTCCTTTCTCTAAGATAGATCTTTATTCCTGCATAAATTCAGTTTCGCTCTTTCCGCTCCTCGTGCTTCATTACTTATCGTAATTTTACAGGCGATTCTTCATCGTTAGAGCCTCGTTGGAGAACGATATTAAGATAATAACTGTAATATTTTGCAATGCCAGGCATTAAACAACCGTGAGTTATCGTTCTAAATAAACTTCGCCTTAGCCTCGAGATTTTCATCCGCCGGCTAAATCAAAAAAGAAATGCCTCGATATTAGAAACGGGAATGGCGCAAAGTTGGTAGCATAAAATGCACGTATAGTATAAAAATTATCTGCACTCTGTAAGTGAAACTTTTTGGAATTGGAAGGTGTTTTGAAAAGACCAAAGGTTATGAATCATCGTTTGGTGAATCAGTTACAAATATATACGAAAAGAATTTTATTATTACGTAATATTTAAAATGAATTATCAATCCTATTTATTATCAAACTACCAGCTGTTCCTTTGTGTCGAGTGTCTCAATATGAACTAACACTTTAGAAACAAGTGAATACCAAACAGATCGTTGTAATTTTTTAATAAAAAAAACAAAAAAAAAAAATCCTTGCCAAACAATTTTCTAAATAATAACACACAAAATTCCCAATTGTTCAGCGTGAATATTTCTCAAATACTGTAATCTTATTTAAATCCCACATTAATCTACATCTACTTAAGACTATCTCGATGAATTTCTAAAAAAAAAAAAAAAAAATTGCTTACCACGTCGTCGAAGAATTTTCTGCGAAACGAAAATTGAAAATTGTTACGTTGCCAATTCCGATTCTCGGGACCAAAAAATCCCGAAATTCTTGCTTGAAACGTAGACGAACGCTTGCCAGGGGGGAAAGAAAATACCAGCAGACACGTTTTTCATAAATTTTCGACGAAACAATCGGCCAACGATTAGACTGCTACACGCCCAATGGGTTTATTCAGCGGAGATTGAAGCGTTTCGCTGTCGAGTACCACGGCGCGGCGCAGCAGCGCCTACATAATTACGCGACTAGGCTTAATTACTCGCGCGATTGTTACGGCTGATGATCTTTTTGTCCGTCACGACGTTTTAATTGACTTTATGTATCGATTATTCGTGTAAGAGCGTGTTCCACGGCTCGCGTCGTCGGGATGACTGACGCGCGTAAATTGCTAAATGAAAAAGTTTTGTTGATCATGGCCGGGGCGTTCCCTGGCCGGGATCGACCTGACCTTATCGTCATCGATGTTGTGACTGACGGTTCATTCACGATTCTCCGCGTGAATTAACATTAGTTCCGGTTTTTGGTTTTTGTTTCTTTTTTTCTTTTACGGCGACAAACGTGTTACTTTTCATAATGGATTTCTTATTTTTCTGGTGAGTGAGTAATTTCACATTATTTACATTGTTTACATACCATTTACATTATTTACGTTGTACAATATTGTCCCAATATTTATTTTTATTAGCATTATCAATTGTACAGACCTTAAAATCTGCTATTTAAGGCAGCAGACATCGAACAATTTTTGACACGTTGCGAATCACGGTGAAATTTGAAATTCGCTGCAAATTTCTTTTTGTCAGAGTTCGACTTTTGTCAAGAAGGTAGCCCTGTATCGCACTCTCTGCTACTAACTTCCCACGTCAGTGAGAGTTTTATTTGTTCCAGAGAAAAAAAAGAAAAAAAAGAAGTACGACACAGACTGCAACACAGTCAACACAGTCCCATTTACTTTTCCGCCCCGTCAAAATTGATCAACGTACACACTTTCGAAACAACTCAATTAAGAAAATTGCTAATCATATTGGCATAAGCGTGCAAATTTGCGAAATAAAGCCCTCGTAAACAATTAACAAGATTGAAGCCCTATGCACGGGGAAACAGAGAGAACGGGATCGTTTAATTATAAACGAGACGAGGCTTATTGAGAGAGACAGAGAGAGAGAGAGAGAGAGAGAGAGAGAGAGAGAGAGAGAGAGAGCGTGCAATTATCTGATAGAAAGAGGATTGGCCGTTTCATTGATCGCCTCGCGTTTTCGACTTGCTGATTCTTCGTGAAACGCATCATCGGTGGGGCGATGCGATTAACGTTGCGGCAGGTGGTCTCCTTTCCCTCGTCCAGCTTTATATTTTGCTAATTTTCTCAGTCGCGGTGCGATCTGGACGACACAGACGACGGCGGCGCGTTTTCAGCGACACACGATCGAAATAATTTCGCGGCGGCTTACTCGAGTTACGTTAAAAGCCAGTGTAAGTGACGCACAGTTTGGCCAGGCATTCGTTTCGTTCTGCCCCGGCCATGTAATATTCATATTCATGAATGTGTAACGCGGATAATTTGTAGAGGAATTAATTGGATTTCTCTGTCAGCTCGCCGACGGCGTACGCGGCGTGTACACATTTTGCACGACGAGAGAAGTTCACCTTCGAATTATAAATAATCTTCCTTCGTGGGAGAAAACAATTGTTCGACTGGAAAATATCGATGAGGGATGAACGTCGACGGAGACAGATCTCGAGGAATATTGGGATTTCATTCGGGATTGAAGGACGAAATGGGAATAAAAATTAAACTTGCATTGGAAAATCTGAGAAATTAAGAAATTTTGTATCGGAGAGAGTTAGTGAAAAGAACAGCAATGATATTTACAATAACGACGAAAAACACGAGACTTGCAATTGTAAGTTATTTAAATTTTCCAAAAATCCTCCAGTGTAGATTTGTGAAGTTTCAAAGATTTAAGAGAAGTTGGAGAGTCTGAATATGAATTAATTGCACGAGAGAAATCCTGAACATACAAGCTTTAAAATCTCAAGCTCTAAAATCAACAAGTCAGTCATTTTGTTGCCAGTGTGATAATTTTAGTAGATGTCAATATAAATACGAATGTTATTTATTCGATCGTTGTCAATTCTGGTAAAATCAAACCTTTAAATTAACATTGCTCAGTGACAGACAATTGTAATTTACATTACGTTACTAAAATTCAGAGTATTCAATCTTACTTCGTATTTTATATTATCCGTGAGAAAAATTTCAATGAGACATTCCGAAATAAAAAGTGAACACCAAACTGCTTCATTATTAATAATAAACAATCCCTTGCCAATTTTCAATTTTTCTCTCAGCCTAGCTGTTACAACGTGTTGCATCGTATCAGATGTAAAAGCGTCGCTTTTTTTCTTTACCATTACTATATTTATTGTTTAATTTATTGAATTTATTTAATACTTAAAATTTTTATATTTTGGAAATATTAAATATTTTATATATTAATAATTTTAAATTTATTTATATAATTTTATCTTTTTTAGTTAAAATTCCTATATATATATATAATTCATGGTTGATTATTAAAAGCTCATGTAGAAGCTTCTTTTTTTAGTTCAATAATTTTAGCTTCAGTAATACTTAAATTAGGTAGATATGGTTTATTACGAATTATATATATAATAAAATTTATATTTAATAAATTTTATATTAATTTAATAATAATTAATTTATATGGTATATTAATTTTAAGAATTATATGTTTATGTCAAATAGATATAAAATTAATTATTGCTATTTCTTCAGTTGTACATATAGGGATTATATTAATGAGGATATTATTATTAATAAAGTTAAGAATTTTTGGAAGATATTATATAATAATTAGTCATGGATTTATTTCTTCTGGATTATTTTATTTAGTTAATTTAATTTATATTCAAACTAATAGACGATTAATTTTTATTAATAAAGGAATAATTGTTTTTATACCTTCATTAATGATAATATGATTTATTTTTTGTTTATGTAATGTTGGTTCTCCTTTTTCTTTGAATTTAATTAGTGAAATTATATTGTTAATAAGTTTAATTTGTTGATTTAAGTATTTATTTTTTATTTTAATAATTTATTGTTTATTATCTTTTATTTATTCTGTTTATTTATTTAGATTTATTATACATGGAAAAAATTTTATAAATTTGAAAATTTATAATTGTAAATTAATAAATTTTTTAAGATTATTTATTCATTTATTTCCAGTAAATTTATTATTTTTTAATTTGTTAATTTATTTAAATAGTTTAATTAAAATATTGAATTGTGATTTCAAAGATATATTATTTTATTTTAAATTATTGTAAAAATATTTGTTTTTAGAATTATATTATTATTTTTTAGTTTAATTTTGTTATATTTTAGAATATATTTTTTATTGTTTAATTATGAATTAATTTTTGAATGAAATATTATTAGTTTTAATCGCAACATAATTTGTATTTGTTAAACGTTCGTCCCGTTCGAAGAAACGAGAAGATTAAAGATATCAAGTTCACGTTCCACAAAAAATTCCTGTTGCAAAAGTTCCTTATCCTCTCGAGTTTTCTTCGAAACCACAATTCGACGTTACAACTGAAAGTGTTGTAATTCGTCGAAAGAAGAGCGTAATAAATATTTGTTGTTCTCTGCGACAGAGTCTCAAAAATGTAATCTCGTTATTAACCGCGTTCTGCGACGACTCTCTTACTCGCGCGGCCTGACTCGATTTCTCGCAGCGCGCGAGCGGGAGACGCAGCGTCGAAATGAACGCTCGTGAAATTTCTACGCGCGCGCGGACGCTGCCTTCCTCTCGCGTCGTAAAAACCATCGTATAAACGCGCGTCGTAACCGAAACCCATTTTAACCCGGTCGGTCGCTCGCCTTTTTATACGCGTCGTAGATGGCATAACGAATGTTAGGAAAAGGTAATACGTAGCGTTTGTACCGGTATAAAGGCGAACTCTTTGGCCGTCATATTTCTGCCATATTGTTCGATATTTACCCTCGGGGGAAACATCTCGTGCGCTTTTGCTAATTTTCCACCGATATTCGAAACAAAGTGGCGACTTCGCCGCGAACTAACGAGTGAGATGATACGAAGTTCATGAAGGGATTCATCCTTGGAGAATTATTTTAAATTTTCAGGGAATGAAGATATTGTGTGCGGCACAGCAGAAAAATAAATATGCAGTAATTTTGGATACAACATAGAGAAATATTTGGCTGCGATTGCGGAAATCAAGTGGGGTTCTTCGTCCCCTTTTTATTTAATTAAACTCGTGTTCGTTTTTGTACGAGTGTCGTGAATTTAAAATCTCGTCATCTAATAATAAGTAGTCAGTCGAACTAGAGTTACAGACTCTCGGATAAGAAACAGTGAAAAATGATATTTGGTACTGTTATATATATTTTTGAAAACAGGTTACTAACTTTTCATTGCAGTGATACGTCGTTCGAGTGTACGAAGAGTTAAGAATGACGGGAGAAGTTTTTAAAGTCGACTCGCCAATAATTTTTGTAACCAATTATTTCAAACTCTTAAATACCATAGACATTGAAATTTGCACAACTATTACACGTACTGAATAAAACATCAAATTCAATTCTCCTTGATTCGATAATAATAGAAACATGTATGAAATAAAAATACAAAATGATAGGGAAATAGGGATGAATAAAAATTAGTATCGATACCTGTAAAGATACTCTGTGACAAAAAAAAAAAATAAAAAATCTATTTTTCGCTCGTTTCAATCTCCCTTCCACCCCGCAAAAAAAAAAAAAAAGAAAAGGGAAGAAAACTGAAACGGTGAAAAAGGGAAGCAAAGAAACGAGCAACACTATCGTTTCCACAAGCAACGTAGAAAAAAAGGGAGCAACGTGGTAAACAAAGTCATCAGGGCGGTGACTTTTCCCTCGCGATACTCTTTTTCTTTCCCTTTTCTTTTTTTATTTTCTGGCTTACTAGCAGTTTCTCCTATCGAGCTGCCAGTTTTTTCCAGTAAGCGATTGTTCACGCACCGACGGCTGTGAATTTCGCGTGTTTTCGTGTAACGCGACGGTGCCACGTGCACTCCTTTTTCTCTTTTTTTTCTCTCTTTTTTTTGACGCGACACGTTGCCTCGCTGGTGCACGCATTCTCGCACTGTGTTTTCCACGGAAGAACAGCTCCGGAACACGTCTGAGAGACAGAGCGGAATTTTATTCGCGGATCAAAGTCGCGCGCGATTACGCAGCTGGAAGAGTACTTCATGGGGGCTCGTGGAACATCAAAACATGAACTTGTACACGTTTTGAATCTATTGCGCGCGTTACATCAAACAGCCTCTTATTTTACAACTAAAGAATTTAATTAAAAATTCGTTTCAACGTTCCTTCAACGTTATTGCCCTTTACGCGCTCTTTCTTTCTGAAAAGTTTTGTACATTTTCCTTTTGCTTTTGTACGTTTCTTCGTGTGCACGCGCGTATTTCACGTGCAGCCGCTCGTGAAATTATCCGAACACTTATGGGATAACCTTTTAAGGATACGTGTAATACATGCGCGTTGTACGATATAATTACGTTGGGAGCTTAATTGAAAATTTGTCTCGATCCTCGACACTATTGCATTAGCACTTTTGTCAACGTTTTACACGCGCTTTTTTACATTTTACGTAAAATTAGAAGTTATCAAACAGCAACAACTTGAAATTTTCGGAAAATATATTCTCTATTATTCTCGAAGAGTTCCTACTTTTTCTTTCCGACAAACATCATCAATGTGTAGGACCAATTAAAACGACAATTTCAATTAAATTATCGAATTTAAAAATTCCTCGTTTTACAATCCTCACGTAATAACGCATGTAGAACTTGAAATTTTCGGAACCATATAGTTTTCTATTATTTCTTAATTTTTCTCCACCTTTCTCTTTATTTTTACACTTTCATTCCAAAAAATTTCATCGATGCGTACGACAATTTCAACTATCGAATTTAAAAATTCCTCGTTTCTCAATCCTTACGTAACGATACATTGAAACTTTCGGAACCAAAATATAGTTCTATTATTCTAAAAAAAAAAAATATCCTTTCCCTCCATCTTTCTCTTTGTTTCTATACTTTCTTTCCAAAAAATTTCATCGATACGTACGATCAATATTTAAACGACAATTTCAATTCCAATCGAATGATGACAATACATTTAAAACAGAAAACTTTCCAACAGCGTATATATACGCATGTACATGTACTCACACCGATAAGTGCAAAAAGTTAAAAATTCGTCTCTCTCAACAGATCGAAATCTTTCACGCAGTCTCGCTTTAACCACCATTATCAACAGCCAACGAAAACACACCGGTCGATCGGAGAATCGAGTCCTTTCTTCGAGCATACTTAGAGGAAAATCGACTACCATTTTCTCGTTTCGCTACGCTCGTTTCGCGTGTTCGCGTAGCTGGCTGCCAATCGGAGAAAAATTCGACGATTTCGATCTCGGTGGTAACGAGGGCGAGAGCTCGATTACTCTGCGGAGCATGTACGGCTATGGAGCGCGAGAAAGAGGGTGGGAAAGAGGTGTGTTTCCGGGAAGGAGCTGCATAATTCCGTAGACGATATTAGATCTCATTGTTGGCGGATTCGATGGACACTATATAGAGAGGTTTCGAAGGTGGCCCGTGGCGGAGAGCACGATCGAGTCGAAAGAGAAGCTGCAAATGCGTATACAGGATGGTTTCCAACGTTCTTCGCTGAAAATCTGGTCTAGGATTGACAAAAGTACAACCTTGACGATTTGACTTCTAACTTAATTTTCTTTTTTCGTCTTTGGATTATGTTCTTGAACTGGCTTCTGGTTTCGAGACATTTATCGGTATTTTTGACCGAAAAGTCTGATTTAGGACAGAGGATCAATTCTGATGGCAAAATTGTACACGTTGGTGTTCGAAGAAATTTAGCTTGGATCATATTGAATTATACTTGTTGGTTTCTAATTCTGTGCGAGCGTCTTTGTGATTCTCTTCGAGATAATTCGAATTACACCACGTAGGTAATTTAACTAATTCTATTATTACTTTAACAAATTATACTATTTCGATATTATCGATTTCACTGCGTGTTTCCAAGTTTCCAACGTAACTGAGGAAAAAAAAAAACGGGATTTCTAAATGGAAATTTATCCCATCCCTTGTACACAATCTGGAGAATTCTCCGTTTTGCACAATCTACCAATCGTCACGTGCGACGACACACAAAGAAAATCCAAACTCCGGTCCAACTGTGCTCGTTCGACGAGCTAACCCATCCACATGCCAACAATCATCGACGTTCTAATTCCAAGAAAACTCTAAACGTTCCAACGTCCAACGTAAATTATCCGAACCACCTTGTATGAACGTGAACCACGCAGCAAGCAAGCAAACAAGGAAGGAAGGAAGGAAGGAAGGAGGTGAGAGGTGAGAAAAGGAAGATGGTCGCCTCTCGAAGTGGAAATGACATTTGTATGCATTGCGGCCCGTATTACACTACAGCCAACTCGATCCAGTACCTCCTCTCTCTCTCTCTCTCTCTCTCTCGAATTGCTCTCCTCTGCTCGTTTCCTTGCGACGTTACTCCGTGATTACTGTTTTCCTATGCCGCGGCATGCTACCTCGGTTACCTCGCAAGGGAGGTTCGTCGTCGTCGTTCTCTCGAAAGACGAAGACGAATACGAGGTTGACCTAACGCGAATGACAATCGACCGGTGTTGCGCCACCGGCATCGACCGCCGACGACGCGTCACTCGAGATATTGCTTGTTTCCTCTCACGAGCATGATCGGACTGGAATCGCGAGTCATGGGAATACGCAGCTCGTTCGGCGCGAGGATTGAGGATGGCTCGATCATCCAGGCGTGAGATTGTATTGGTGTACAGTTTAAGGAGGTAATCCGGCTGAAGGAAATCGATGCGTTCTCTTACACTTTCTCGAAGTATATAGGCTTTCGAGAATGCCTATGTTGTATGATTTTATTTAGAATGGAGGAAAGCAGTTTTAATTTGCAATCATTTGAAAGCCCGTAACAGTGAAGAATAGAGAGATTTGGGGACGGTCTTTATCCTCGAGCAACCTCCACAGATGGTTTTCTTGGAACAATAAATAATTCACTCTTAATTTGAGATTCGTTTGGAAATTATGATTACTCGGAAGTCGCAAGTCGTAAAGAGTTACCGAAAGTTCCACTTTCGAGGGTGACGAGGGTGAGTTCGGTTGGAAATTGGTTAATGAGTTTGCAATGAATTTCCAGTGACCTGAATGGAAACTTCTATCGTACGAATTATAATACAATTACTTTATACATAGATGGAGTTCTATTGATATTTCGTGTCAAACAGATTTTGAAAAATACGGGTCAATTTGGAAGCGCGTTTAATCGTTGCCACTTCCAGAGAAAATATTCCAAGCTCAACAATTTCGAGAATATTCCCAGCCCGTGTGTATTAATTTGCAAAATGAACATTTTTCCTACGCGTCTCTCGCGAGAAAAAAGGAGAAAAAGCTTCCTCACCCATATTTTTCACTCGTTTTATCGCGCGGAACCGCTTTTTACCAAACACTCTACGTAAATAGGGGAATTGCACAAGCCTTAATTAGCAGACACGTGAGCACGGTACGAGCACGAGTGAACAAAGGAAAACTGATCGCTGGGAAATTGTGTGAAGAGACCTGTACCTTCTCTCTCTCTCTCTCTCTCTCTCTCTTTCCTCTCCTTCTCTCTTTTATTATTACCCTTTAATATCCCTTATCGCTGCAATGGTGTCCAATTGAAAAGAAAACCTTGATTGAGTTAATTGTTGTAACCTTGAAATATCAGACGCTAGGAGCTTGATGCCGAAATTTCAAATTGTACGAAAAAAATAGGAAAAGATAATTCTTTCAAATTTGTCATAGGTAAAATACAACTCAACTCGATTATCTAAGTACAGGGCAAACTTCCATCGACAAATTTCGAATGAGAGAAACTCAATCGCGAATACAAATTTATTATACGTTAAAAAGATCCAACATTGACCCAACGAAAATTAATATGTATAGTATAAATAAGTATTATTTAACATATAATATAAATATTATTTAACATATGAGTTAATATATATAATAAAGTTAATATGAATTAATATATATAATATAATATGAATAACCCGACGAAACATTAACCCCAACCGAAATTTGAGGAAAGTGGCAAAGATTCTCAAAAAACATTAACCCAACGAAAATTAATATGTATAATATAAATAAGTATTATTTAACATGTAATATAAATTAATATATATAATATAAATATTATTTAACATATAATATAAATTAATATGTATAATATAATATTAAAAACATTAACCCAATCGAATTTCGGGGAAAGTGGCGAAGATTCTCAAAAAACATTAATCCAACGAAAATTAATATGTATAATATAAATAAGTATTATTTAACATGTAATATAAATTAATATATATAATATAAATATTATTTAACATATAATATAAATTAATATGTATAATATAATATTAAAAACATTAACCCAATCGAATTTCGAGGAAAGTGGCGAAGATTCTCAAAAAACATTAATCCAACGAAAATTAATATGTATAATATAAATAAGTATTATTTAACATGTAATATAAATTAATATGTATATATATAATATAAATATTTAACATATAATATGAATTAATATATATAATATAATATGAATAACCCGACGAAACATTAACCCCAACCGAAATTCGAGGAAAGTAGCAAAGATCCTCAAAAAACATTAACCCAACGAAAATTAATATGTATAATATAAATAAGTATTATTTAACATGTAATATAAATTAATATATATAATATAAATATTATTTAACATATAATATAAATTAATATGTATAATATAATATTAAAAACATTAACCCAATCGAATTTCGGAGAAAGTGGCGAAGATTCTCAAAAAACATTAATCCAACGAAAATTAATATGTATAATATAAATAAGTATTATTTAACATGTAATATAAATTAATATATATATATATAATATAAATATTTAACATATAATATGAATTAATATATATAATATAATATGAATAACCCGACGAAACATTAACCCCAACCGAAATTCGAGGAAAGTAGCAAAGATCCTCAAAAAACAAATCACCGAAACACGCAAATAATAATAAATACTTTCGCGAAAGAGTTGCAAAGTGAAATGGTGAAAGAATGTACGGCGAGGGAGAAGCTTATAACCGCGACACGAATACGATATGATATCCTCGAGGGTAGGGATCTTTGCTTCGGAGGACTCCTAAGCTTCGAAACGCGTTACAAAGACGGCGACATCGAGACGCCTCTCTAACTCTATGTCTGTCGTGAACGTGCGCGTTACGTAACACGAAATGGTTTACGTAAGCCGCGGCGGCGGCACGATTCTGTCAATAAACCGGCTCATCCGTCTTTCGCGCCGTCTACCGACCTGTAAATCGATTTTAACAGTCGACCGGCCAGCTTTTCCCAGAGGTTTTCGGGGAGAAATTGCCGCGACGTTGCTCGGTAATCAGGGAAGACTCGGTTGGGAATTGCGAGCCATTTCCGCCAAATGAGTCGCCCATCGTGGACAGGCTGCTCTTCCTTTTCCCAACGACCAACTTCTGTTTCGAATTATTAATGCTTATCTTTGAGCGTTAGTATTGCTAGACTGATCGGCGAGATGATGGGATGTAGCAGATGTGGTGATTTTCTGACAAGTACTTGGGACAAGAGGAACTGGAATTGAATATTGATCGTTGGCGTAGATTATTATTATTATTATTCTTCTTAGTATTAGTTATCACTAATAAATTCGCCTTTGTCGTTATTAACGACAAAATGAATTTCGATGGTGCAGCTTTTCCTTTGAGATTTTTTAGACTTTCTGTAGTTTGCTCTTGACCTCTTGCGCTGGAGTGACGCACGTCGAGAATATTTGGCCCAAAATTGCAACATTTTCTCAGTCTTAAGTACATTTAAATGTAATCCAGGCGAAACAAATGACAAGTTTGTTACTTGTTAATAATTTCTATCCAGTGACGCCATACCGACGTGTTCGAAAGAAGAAGAAAGCGACGAATTATTGTATACGGTTCGGTCACTCGTTACGGTCCGCGCAACCAGTTACCAGCGCAAGGAGTTAAGAGGAAGACAAGTAGAAGAACGATGAAGAAGCTATTTAGAAGACGTGGTACTGGTGATTTTGTGACGAGTATTTAAGACAAGATGGATCGGAACGATGTTTATCACTGGCTACATTATTATTACAAATTACTATCTTTCGTATTATTAATGAACTTCACCTTTGAAATTTTTGAGATTCTTCGTACTTTGTTCTTCAGAACGGTGAAGAAGCTATTTAAATGTGGTTGATTGGTGATTATTACAGTAAATATTTTGAAGAGAGAGTGTGGAATGATGCCCCGACCGTTGGCTACATTATTATTATTAATGATTACGAACGCTCATCTTTGATGTTGTTAACGAGAAAGGAATTTCGATGATGGAGCTTCTTCTTTGAAACTCTTGGGATCCATCTGTCTGATTCGTTTGTGAAAATCATTCAGAAAAGTGGAAGAACAGTGAAGAAGCTATTTAAAAGATGTAGCATTGATGTAGATTTTGACAAGAATAAATATTTCGATAGCAACGACTGGGATGAAATTACAATTAGACGTTTGTGGATGCATCAGCAAGTTAGTTCACAATACACACTAGGTTGGAAAACAATTTTGAAATCAAACGAAACTGTTGATTGATATTGGAGCAGACATTTTTCGATGTCTGATAATTCTGCAGTTACAATCTAAATATATCCTCTCTTAATGATACAAAGTCGGGAACGAGACACGCGGCATTCTTAATTAAACTTTCATTTTATCGAGAAGAAAACTCGCTCTGGACGCGGATGATGTTCTTGGCCGCACGACCGACAGGAGAACGTAAATTTGCAGAATCTCTGGTGGGAATAAAACGAGAAGCATTCGAGGCATTACCTTGCTGCTCTAACACATCATTTGAGATGACCATTTCACCACGATTCTAACGATCGTACACGCTATTCACAGTATATATAGAGCGTTCACATTATTATCAGACAGAATTTTATCTTGTCTATCTTCTCTATCTATGGAAAAATAGTAGTTCTACTATTCTTTTTTTTTTTTATTTTCGATTATATTCTTCTCTCTTTGTATCGTGTGAAGGTTCGCGAAAAGATTTTCACACAAAATTGTTGTTTTTACTGCAAAAAGGGTGAATTACGTGCATCCTATATATTTTCATTATAAGAAGAAACCTGTATGTTTGGTTGATGCTACGTAGAAGATCGTGTATAGACGACGAGAAAGTGAAGGAATCGACCAAGTACATACGTAACGTTGAAATGGAACGAGATAAATCTTTGCGGCACTGCGATGACCAAAAGCAGAACGATTCTTGCTTCTAAGATGAGCTGAAACGGGAAACAGAAACCAGATACTTCGTACGTAATAAAGATCCATCGTGAAAGATTTCCGTGATTCAGAAAAATCAAGATTTCGAATGTCACGAGTGTTACGAAAGCGGATTCTACCAATTCGTTTAATGTTTCTTTTCACCACCTGCTCCTTCGATTCTCCACGTAACGTTACGAAATATCAAGAAAGTGAAACACTTACGACAGACAGTTATATTTCTTGATTCTTTGTTCAAAAAATAGTAACACACAGCGACGTAATTTTTGCGAAATAAAAATCGAAGAGTTTACTTGAAAGTTGGTAAATTACTCTGCGGCAGAAAAAAAAAAAAAAAGAAAAAATGGAAAATTCGCTCCAAAAACTTTTCACGGCGAATTATTTAATTCCTAAAGCCAGATTTACGTGCTCGATGCTTTCGATCGCGCGTTTTCGCTCAACCCCTCCTCCCCCCGTCGAAAGAAAATTTTAAAAAAAAGAGAGGAAAATATCGGGAAAGAGTTGAAACTAAAACAAAAAGTGCGTAAAAAGATCTACAAACAACGGGTGCCCCCACTCTGCGCTTTCCATCCTCTATCCACTTGTACTTTGTTGACACTTTTTATTTTTATCGACGGACAGGCCAGTGAGCCGAATCGTCCGATTTTCTAGGCTTGTCGCGTGCGTCTGCACATTGTTTAACACTATTGTTTGCCTCGATATCGTATTTCGTGGCACGCCTGTACGTGAAAAGCGAACACACACACACACACACACATACACACACACGCACACAGTCGGGAGGAGGGGAGGGGAGGCGTAATTCGCGAAAAAAACATTACAAAACGGTCCACACGGGCAAATATCGGGCAGAGCCGAGAGCTCTTTTATGTGCGCGGTGTCGGCGCGAGAGAAAAATATGATTAGCGGCTGTGGACATCGGCGAACTCACACCGGGGATCGAAGATACGATAATAATTCCCCGGATCTAGTCAAGTTTGCAATCCGCCCGAATATATATGTTTCTTTTCACCGTAGCTTTCTATTATTTCTCTCTCTCTCTGTCCTTTTTTTTTTTTTTTTGACGGCGATACTTTAAAAGCTCGGAACTGACTGTTTTATTTATTTCACATTATTTTGTTTATAGCATCGTTGAGAATGATTTCTGTATTTCCTATATACTGAGATTGGCGGTGATTTTAGTGTTTGGTATGATGTGCCACGCACGTCGAGAATTATTTGTTCCAAAATTGCAATATTTTCTCAGTTTCAGGTATATTTAAGCGAAACAAAATAGGCAGAACAAATAATAATTTATTTGTATAAATAAATAAATTATAAACAAATTTTTTATATTTTAATTATATTATTTATATATAAATAACATTTATTACTTGTCGATAACTTCTATCCAGTGATACCATACCGACGTGTTCAAAAAGAAAGCGGCGAATTATTGTATACGATTCGGTCACTCGTTATGGTCCGCAATCAGTTGCCAGTGGTTAAACAGATTTTCTTGACGATTAACGTCAAAAGCAGCGGTTTGAATTAAATGGCTGATATTGTGTTTACTTATTTCGTTTGAGAAGATGATGTCTACGTGTTACCTTCCTTTTTCGGGTCTTAGGTACACTTTTTAGAGTTAGACGTATTTTTCTTTCTTTGATGTCTATCAAAATAGTAGCTCGAATTTTTGCTCGTCTTTCAAATGGTCGATTTTGCTTTTACTCGTTTCGTTCCAGAATCGCGAGTATGATTCTTGTAATGTCTTCTTTTTGAGACAGAGCCTCTTCTTTTTGAGATTTGAGGTTTTCCCAGATTTTCAAGATTACAAAGATTCTTCGAGTTTGATTTTCGAAAGAATTCAGTACGACATTCACTTGTACAGAGTGCAATTTATTTAAAATATGTTTACGAGTGGCGCGAGTTGACGTGCAAGTCTCTTTGATCGTTACGAACTATAACAGAGCGTTGCAAAGCAACTATGTCACTTGACCCTAAAGTTACACTCCAGTTTCGGTAGAACTTACACAAGAACTGGAACACACAACTCAATACACATCAATCATTAATCCATCGTTCACTAATTTCCCTCCCTCCTTCCCAAAAAACGACGAAAACAACTAAGCTATGAAATTTACAGCAAAAGCAAAAGCACAAATGACATAAAAGTGCTCTCAGTCGCAAGTAAACTTATTGTTCACATCGATTGTTCGTCATCAACCGACAAAATGAACACGATTAAAGTTACTGCACGAAATTAAATATTTAAACAATTGCTACGAACGCGTAAAAATCCGCATTTTACTGATGACTGTTTTCAAAACCATTAGTTGACAGAGTCTAAATTATCATCACTCGAGGACAGAGAAAGTACCAAAAGTGACATTCTCATTCGGAGAAAGAAGGGAGAAGAGAAACGAAAACAAAAAAAAAGGGTGGGAAAAACTAAGAGAAAATAAAAAAAGCATGCAGGCGAGAAGCGATCGAATGGAATTTTCTATTCACCGTCACGACGACACGCGTACACGTTTTTCGTTTAACAATCCCAGCCCGCTCTATTCTACGATTAACCGCCGCGCGTGACTTTTATTGAACAACAATTTTTACTTCGATTCCATTTATAAATTGTGCTCGCGTAACGAACACGGTCTTCTCTCTCACACGCACACACACACACACACACACGGATCAAAATTGTGTAATCTTTAAACGCAAAAATGGTAGTTCCTGCGCCGCCTTTGTTACCATTTGACGAGCAATTTTCCAGTTAATACGAGGTATTCCGCGGGCAACCGTGAATTTCATAGTTTCCGTATGTATCGAGTGCGCACTTGGCTTGGAATTTTCCTCCCCGAAGCTTCCCTTCACTGACAAGGATCTCAATATTCTGCTATACAGGGTGATCGATTTTTAAACAACTTTCTCAACGCACGATGCAAAGTCAATATCAATTCAGTCGAGAATGTTTGTACACACGTTACACGTAATTTCGATTCTCAAGTAATTTCTACACACGTGTGTGTCGCACTTTGAACGTTTTATTCTCTACACTTTACATTTGTAGTTTTACACACGTACCTTGTGTACATTAAATTTCGCACGTCGTCTCGTCAGAAATGACATTAATCAACTTGTTTATCAAACAACAATTATCAATCTTAGGCTTGAAATTTGATCGTACGTAAGCGATCTAATTGATGACGAAGCAACCACGAGTACAAGTAAACGAAATTCTGACAGAAGGTTAATTCGATCGAAATTCAATCATGGAACAACCCGTATATACACGGTGTCCCGGGTTTTCCCCGCCAAACTAAGAGAGCTTATTCCAAACGAAGTTTGCGAATTGACGCTTTGTTACAGAGATATAATCAAAAATAGATACTTAGTATTTTACTGAGTTCCGGTATTTCAGTCGTTTCTTTTCTTTGCACGAGCCCGTTTCATAATTGGAAATAAGTGTCGATCTTACACGGCTCGACTTTTACTTACGGGACACTTTAACACGAAAGGTTTACTCGACCGAAGTGACTTCGTACGAAGATCTTGCGCAGCGTATTAAAAATGCAGTTATTGAAACGCAACGAGATACCGAGACACTGCAAAGAGCACTAAATTTAGTTTCTCATCGATGTCAAGCTAGAATCCGAGCAGAAGGACATCATTTTGAGATGACACTTCAAAAATAGCGAGTGACTATTTATCATTGTTCGTTTATATCTCCTTAACAAAGCCTACGACATCTTTTCCTTCTACTGGTCTCTAGAATAAGCTCTCGCAGTTTGACGGGGGGAAAAAATACACCCTGTATATATACACGAATTAATAACAATAAATTTTCCGACGCACATTGGACGAGAAAGGAGAATCGTTTCTACTTACGGTCAACTTGAGCGAAACACAAAAGCCGGGAATATATTTCGAATGGTTTCCTTTTGTCACCGCGTTGGCCTTTCATCGTTACCTCCGCCGCCCCCCTCGTGGCTCAATCACCCCCTTTCACCACCCCCCTTTCACCACCACTCGCTCACTCTTGCCCGAGACTTTTATACGCTTTTGTTCGAATGAACCATTAATTTCGCCAGCAGCTGACGTAAAATAACGATAATACGATGGCCAGGGTGGTACACAACGGATTTTCGAACCGTTCTCCTTCGCGGTTCTCTTTTTTTTTTTTTCAAGGGAGAGGAGGGAGAGGAGGGGTCGCGAGAGCTCGAGCTTCCGGTCCAGCTCTGTTTTCCTTTGATTTTAATCGATTTCGAATGCACGCGTGCTTTCAATGTTTTTCCCCCGAGTGCCGCGGAAGCCCGTTCCCGCGCCGGAGGACGGATAAGTGAATGAGAACAAAATGGGAATTTGATTCGTTGATTAAAGCGGAGTGGATCGGCGGTGTGTTTTGCGTTTCGTTCGGAGTTTCGCGTTAAGGAATTCGGCGCCAGAGCGTAACAATATGACACGGCGACGGGGGGTTGGGGGGTTGGGAAGGTTTCTTTTTTTCTTTTTTCTCTTTGGATTTTCTGTAAGAGGAGAAAAAAGAAAGAAAGAAAAAAAAATGATCGAAATGCAAAATGAGAGGATTTCAAGCATCGTCGTGAAATTCACGTGCAGTTAGAATTGAAAATTTGGTACTTGGAGCTAGATTTTTTTATATCATTAATAATTAATTTAAAATCAAAATTTGATATGCAATTTTTATATTAAATATAAAATTAAAAGGTTATAATTAAATAAAAATTTATATATATATATATATATAAATTATATGAAATTTTATTTTATTAATTTAAAAAAGATTATTTAATCAATAATATAAAATTTATATATATAATATTATAGTAATATAAAAATACTCTGTAAACGTTGTAATTAATATCGACATTCAGTTAATTAGATAGACAGATTTTAATATGGAGTTAATAACAGAGGACGTTCAACGATCGATTTTTATATAGATGGAAACATGAACGTTATCGAGGAAGACATTTATAAAAAAAAAAAGTAAATCTGAAATCCATCATTTTGTGTTCAGCAGAATTGTTGTAAATCACGATGCCTAAATCCATCTAATCAAAGTGCATGATAATACGCTTTAATCTGGCAGCGTTGGAATAATCCCAACTAAATTTTACTAAATCTTTTAGCTTTTGGAACTCCCTTCTAGAATAATTTAATAATAGTGAACTCTGTAAACATAATATCTTCCAGTTGAAATGTTTACCGCCGTTATAAGTCTGCTCTCGCGTTCTTTACGCAGACAAATCTATATGATACGAGGCAAAAGAATCGTGAAGAGGGCAAAAAGCGAACGAGGGATGAGAAAGAGATACGAAACGACACGAGGGGTAGTCGAAGTCAGAGGGAAAAGCGCATCTTTCGCGATAAGTTGACAAATCTTTGATATATCGTTCAATTTGATCTCTTTCTCTTTCACGATTTCATTTCGTTAGAGAGATGAGAATTTTCAATTGTAAAAGTTGCTTGTCTGCTGCACGGAAGAGACTAATTTGTTTAGTGACACGTGTAACAAGCGTCGTGTAACACATCTAAAATGTTAGACCAGCTGAAGTCAAAACCACACTCTGCAAGATCATGTTTTTGGAAGGTACGATTAAAAAACTCGAAACGTTTTACATATAAAATATTATAAAAAAGCTCTATTGGAACTCTGAATATTTTTTCATAATTCCTCATAATTTCACAACACGTCGACAACATTCTTTTGCCATGAAATTCTACAACAAGGCCTTGACAATATTAACCAATTCAAAATGTTAATACTTCATGGCGTTAACACTTACAACGAAATAAAATAAATTGATCTTCGAATTTATTCTACAATTTTCATCAACAATTATCCTCTCTAGATGGTAAATGTAAGGTGTTCGTGAGATACAATGGAACGGAGGAAATAAAGACGCGATAGAATCGAACGTTTCTCCCTTTTTCTTTCTTTTCGTTCTTTCTCTGTAGGAATGATCACAGCTGGTGAACAGAGGAGTCACACGTGCTTCAAGTCACGAGGCAAAATAACGTTTCTAGCTGGCTCTTCGTCTCGTGGCGAAAGCATATCGAGATATCGACGGTGTTCCGTTGAAAAAAAAAAAAAAAAGAAGAAAAATATGTCAGATTTTCGAGAGACCTCTTCCACGGGAAGAACTCGCACGAACTCGTATGAAGAATTCTAAACGCTTATTTATTATTTATATTTTCGATACCACTGGCTGGGGAAGATGGAATAATTTTTGAAAAATATTCCAAGATTCCCGTCGAGTTTATTTCAACGAATCGACAAATTAAGTTGCAAGTTGCTTTTGTGAATCTCTGCGTTCACCAATTCGTGTGTTGAAAATATTATAAATACAAATATCGATTGAACAATGTTTGAAATTACTAAAGGCTGCGGATGAATATTATGAATAATGACGAACATCTGTCGCGCTTAGTAATTTCGTGTATGTCATATATTTTGGCGTCTTATGGCATTTCTCCGTAACTTTAACATCTTTGAATGTTGAATATTTTTGTGATATAACGTGTATAATGTAAAATTACTGTTAATAATAAATTACAATAAACAAATGTTAATTACAACCGGCCTGCTCTGCCGGAGTCACAGTTTTGACCTGTGCTGGGAGTTGCCTGTGTTAGTGATCGCACTATGGCTGTGCGCCATGCGTTTGCCAAATTGCCGAAGTGACGACGACTAAAGACGAAAAATATCAGTTTCTGGTAACGTTCTGAGGAAGAAAGACCTGTGCAGCAAATCGAAGCAATTTTTTATTTCAAAGTTTACTTCATATTTCAGTGTTTTTATTATCGTTTTAGTATTTTAGTATTTAGTATTCAATAGTTTGTATTATTTTCGTCAGTTAGTATTCAGTATTTTATACTATTTTTGTATTTAGTATTTTGTATTGTTTTCGTATTTACTATTTAGATTTTAGTTTTTAGCAGTATTCTAATGTTTTACTATTTTTATTATTAATTTACTGTTTTTACTGTATGTAATACCTGTGAAAATACACAAATGTACAATAAATATAACTTTATTATTCATGTGACATCATTCAATAGTTGAGGGTTAATGTGAGAAAAAGAAAAAAGAAAAAAAAAAGAGAACTAACTTTACAAACTCAAGACTGACGGTTGCAATAGAGAATAAGTGTCGCGGCTGGGAAACGTGTTGATTCATCGATTCGACACTGGGATCTGCAGCGATTGGAATACGCGTGTACTAAGCCGCAAAGTGCACGTGCATCTACCCCCTCCCCTCCCGATGATACTGTTCATCCGTGACTACATCGAAATTGATAGTGGAACGCAGAAAGGAGAGGGAGAAACGGGTGAACACGTGTATATGTGTGTGTGTGTGTGTGTACGCAGCGTGGAACCGAACGTGGCCGCAATGGTTGCCATGTGTATTCTCATTTCCAGCGTATTCCCGCATTCTGCTTGCACAGAAGTGCATTAATGCATGCAAAGGATTCCATTGAGCCGGGGCTACAGTCTAATTCCGCGGTGCTCTTTATCCAGACCTATTGCACTTGTTGACCGCTTTATTATTGGCTACAGAAGAGACGTCTCGTCGCGTCGACAATTTATAAAAGTGGCCGTGAAAATTCACTGTCCAATTTTTCCTTTTTCTTTTACTTTTCGCCCCGAGTTTCGGCGAGAATTTTATTTCTCTCGCAACTGTTTCGATCGTTAAATCATTATACGATCATTAAATTAAGCGTTGTTGCAAGAAACCTTTTTTTCTTGAAAGCGAGACGAGTCCCAAAATAATTGTCTGTAACAATCAACGATCGAAACGACATTCTGGTCGTGTTGATGATTAATTCCACGCTGGTCACTGTTACAACGTAATGAAGAATTGCTGAAAAATAAATAATTTCCTCTCACACGAGATAAAGCGAGAAGAATTTTTTTGAAACAAATCTCGCTGTAATTTTCTTAGAGTTATTGCACGGAAAATTATTTCACACGCCGTATATATAATTTATGAAAACACTGTACTTTGGATATTCTTCATACTTTCTCATTCTGTGCGATATTGCGTGTGAAAATTTTTCAACAAGCGCATCAAAATTTGCACGAGAGTCTACTTACAAAGTAGGTAAAGAAAAGTGTTTAGACTGGTTACTTGAGATCATTATCACATGAACGAATGATGCATAGCGTTAATAGCTTGAATAGCTCTTGCAAATATGCGAATAGCTGTGACCGATGACCGCGAAATTTTGCAACCGTGGGAAAGGAAATGGAGAAACAGAGAATAAATGTTAATGACTGAGAAAAATATGCGCGTTAGAATTTAAAAATTCGAATTTAAAGTCCAGGTGGCAATGGAGAAAATGTTTGTTAACATTTGGTCAACAATCGACATCACTCTCTCGTTATTAGAAATAAATTCACGTTCGCGTATATCTGTCCACTCTCAATACAGTTTTCAACTCTTTTTTGCAATTTTAAATTCACAGTTGACTGTTTCAAACTCTTACGACAAATTAAGATCACCTAACGTACGAAATCTTAAAAAAAACATTTTTTTACATTACAAATGCAATTGTTATTATTAAGGCGCGGAAGTTCGTGCAAATACAAATTTTTATAACCGCGACCAAAGAAGAGTAATTACTATATTTGGAGTGGATTATATCCAATTGTCCAGAAGCAAGAACGATCGTCTTATAACGAACGTTAATTTTTCTTCATTAACGCGTGAAAAAGCCGAGCGGAGAAGCAACACGAGGCGACGAAATGATAAATGGAAAATTCCTCTGCGGGATAATACGCAAATGGACACGCACCAAAGAAATGTCACTACGATATTGTCGGAACGTTATTTTCTTCGTACGAGTTAATTTCATCATTTCTTCGTTAACTGAGAAGCAATATCTTTGAAAATGTGTAAAACGCGCGACTCTTAACACGATATTTTAGAATCGTTCGGTTGTACGTCGAGGATTCATTAGCCGATTGCGGACCATAACGAGCGACCGAACCGTACACAAAGATTCGTCGCTTTCTTTATCTTTCGAACACGTCGGCATGACGTCACTCGATAGAAATGATTAAGAAGTAACGAACTTATCCTTAAGAACTAAGAAGTAATAAAATTTGAAACTCATCACAAGTTCATGAAAGAACTTATCATTAATTATTGAGAAGTAACAAAATTTGTTTCGCCTGGGATACATTAAAATATACACGATAACTGAGAAAATGTTGCAATTTGGGGACAAAATATTCCGGCCGTGCGTGGCACGTCATTCCAGCGCAAGAGGTTAATGTTTAATTATAAAATTTATAATTATTCAGTCTCCATGCAAATGCCAATATTTACACGCGATTGTAGCGATTAATTTTCAGCTGCAACAACTTGCCCATAAATTTGAGATCACGCGTCATTTTGTACTTCCGGTTAAATATTTGCTGGGAGGAAACGGTTCATTTATCGCCGATCTGGCCCCGTGTTTTAAGAGGATAAATCGTGCGTTCTTTCGACGTCGTACGAGTGCCAGTTTAATGGTCATTTCGTCGAGCGAAAATAAATTTCACTACCTACACACGCGTTGGGAAAATGCGCACGCGTTTCCGTGACTTCTACGGGCTTTTATTATCCGAACGAAATTTTCTAATTGCCCTCTTCTAATTTGACGTTTGAACTGTACCGAAAATTCCTGCCCCCTCCCCTCCCCCCTTGATCGATATTTTTCTCCCGTTTGTCACGTTGCGTCAACGTCGCGTATTTTCAATTATCACGCGCTGGAATAACTGGAAAAAAAATCGAACGAAAGAAAAATCTAATAAAAGTCTGACGTAAAGAACGCACGAGTCTAAATTGTACAAAAAATTGAAACGCGCCAAAGAAACGCGTCACTGCGACATTATCGAGCGTTATTTCCTTCGAAGGAGTTAATTTCATCATTTCTCGTTAACTGAGAAGCAATAAAAGGAATATATAAAATATTTTAATATATATAAAACTATAATATATGTATAATATATAAAATATTTTAATGCATATAAAAATATAATACATATATAATATATAAAATATTTTAATACATATAAAAATATATGTATAATATACAAAATATTTTAATATATATAAAAATATAACATATATATAATGTACAAAATATTTTAACAAATATAAAAATATAATATATAAAACATATTTAAAAATATATAAAAAGCGCGATATGACTCGACACTTTAAAGGATACTTTAAAATTCTACGCGAGTCTACGTGAAAAAGAACAAATGTGGAATCGAGTAAAACTCGATTCGGAATTATCGAGGCAGATCTTGACCCCTTTTTTCAAGGGCGGAAGAGATCGATGAATCTGTACATAGTTCACTCAGGGGAGAAAATTCTTCTTCTTGTTCTCGCGTGAAAATTTTTACGGGTGACTGGCGAGACAAGAAAGCTTGTCAGTTTGTCGACGTGCTCTATCGTCCGGCTGGCACGACGTCCTCTCGTTGTAAAAGTCTCGCAAGAAGCGGCTGCGTTTCTGCTTCTTTCACGGTGACATCGCGCGTTCGCGTCGTCTCCTCTGGATACCCGTTTCGCTTCACGTATTTGCGGCTTCAACTATTATTGCCGGCCTGACGCGAATATTGCGCGTTGCGTCTGTCACGGATCCAACTTTACGCCCTTAAACGTGTCACAGAAACGTCTCTCTCCCTCTCTCTCGTTTTCATGCACTCTCCCCCCTCCCCACCTTCCTCGGGTCGTTTACGCGCAATTTTTATTAGATTCCGAATTTGAAAGAAGACGAATTTTGTACGTTAATTCTTTTTGTTTTCCGTTTTACGCCAGTTGAAAGTCATATTTAACGAATTAAATATTTTAATGGGTTGTTTACAATTTTCGGAATAGAGCAGATAGTGTGTCTATATACGTTGATATACTTTTATTTCATTTTTCTTGTCGAACTGATTGATTTGAGAGAAAAAAGAAAACTGGATGAAATGGAGCAATGATCAACGATTGTTGATAAAAGTTACGTAGACAAATCTTCAGTTGGATTAAAATATTAAAGAAGTATAAATAAATGTAAATATTAAATTACTGCATGATGATTTCACGATTTCACGAATCACTTAGAATTTAAAAGTTAAAAGTACTGAAAACGATTAATAAAATTTATAAAATACACTACTTACGAATACATTCTACCTTGTTCGGTTTTAACATTGCAATATTAAAGTATCAGAGTTACAAAAATATTTATTATTAAGTAAGTACATACGAGAAAGTAAATTATTAAGTGTACGAGTTGTTCAGGAGTCATACTGATCAATTCCAATGAATCGAGAAGCACAGACGGTATTATAAACATTGTTTTTTAAAACGCAATCATTCTCTTTCAATAAACAAACTACTGAAATTAATATCGATTTGTTGAATATTAATTCTACATTTCCAAGTGATGAAATCAACAAATGAAAATCAGTTCGACTTTGGAGAAGTTCGTCGAAAAGTATAGAAAGGTACAAAGTATCAAGCTTTTTAAAAAAATTAGTGCAACTATAGTAACGCATTCGCCTATGGGGCAGACGTTTCGAGTTTCGCGTGAGGAGTGCGAGAAACGAAAAAAAAAAACTATGAAAATGATTATACAGAACGGAGGAAGATTGGCACGAAAGTTGAGCTAACCGAACTACGACGCTAAAGCTGTGTAACTAGCACGCTGGCAAGTGATTCTTAACTAACTCTGTAATTAACTGAGAACTAACTACGATTAACGATCTAACCGGGCACGATGGCAAACGCGCCCTTAAATCATGCTACGTGTATACGTGACAAGATCGCGCGCGGAACGTGAATCTTCTTCTTCTCCGTGTGGCGAAACTTCGCCAACATTTCTCGAAATTAATCAAACGTGCGTCACACCGTGCAAAACTGACACTGTTTTATTCGGGACGAAAGTAATTGTCGCGCTGATTCGAGCAACAGCGACGACGCTGCGGTTTTTTCGCGTGTGCTTGCCCATTTTGCATAAAAAAACAAAATTTTTTAACAAAAATACAGAAACGCTAAGGAATATCAAATTGGATACAAACAGAACCTAAAGTAAATAAATTTTACGACGAAATATAAAATAAATAGATTTCATTTTTAGGAATTACTGTGTTATTAAGAGCTTGAAGAGTTTAATTTTTGTCCCAAAACGAAGTGACAAATTCAACGCTAATTCTCTTTGTCTCTTCAATTCCGGCCAAATCAACATGTACTACGAATTTTTCGAGAGAAGTATCTGTCTTTGTATAAAGAAATCATTGACACTAGAATTTACCGAAAATAACGTTTATAATTTTCTGTTAAAAATCTCTGTTGATGTAAAACGATGTATTTCAAACGCTTAGAAGTTTCTACGCTCTATTGTATTTTTAAAGAATTTTAGGTTTCGGTAATTTCACTGTTGAAAGAGCATCGAATAACTTAGTTAACAATATATATATATATATATATATATATATATATATATATATATATATATATTTGCTATTTAATTCCAAAACTCCTGCTCTTTCATCAAAACATTCAAAATATATTATATGTATAATATTTAATATTAAATATTTGTAATATACAATATTATATATTATATATTATTAAATATTTAATATATATATATATGGTATTAAGTTACTCATTAAAAATTTATTACACAATCTAATAGAATCACGCGGGGCCAAGAGATCTCGCGTACGAGATTATTGCTTTTTGTTCGACTGATAATCGGATTGAATCGGGTCACAATAGCGGCTGAGACCTCAGAAACCGGCCGGTTTGCTGGCACACCTAGCAAACATTCTAAAGTCATCCTACGCTTGTACATCACCTTTCTAAAGCGTGGTTCGCAAGCAAACACGAGCGTCGAGCGATCGAGAGTGAAAACGAGGCGGGAACCTTGAGAGAGAGAGAGAGAGAGAGAGAGAGAGAGAGAGAGAAATCAACAACGACGAAAATCAATGGACGAAGGCGTCGAAAATTGCGATTGTCATGATTAACACGTGGCACACGACAAACGAGGAGTGTGAGGTAACCATTGTAAACTCGCTTTCACGCAACCATTGCGCGACGCGACGATCATTTTGACAATGCGTGGTCGAAATGACGAAGCGAACAGTTAATATGATTTTATTTTCGAAGTGACCTAACTGACTTCACGTTCCCTTGTTCTTCGAAGTTTTTTTTTTTTCTCTTTATTTCTCATTACGAAGTCTCGTTAAATAATTTTCTTAATTAGAAGTTTTATCAAATAACTTTTTTCTCCTTTCGTTGTGAAATCTTGTTATAAATTTTCTTCTCCCTCATTACGAAGTCCTATTAAATAACAAAATCCTCGAGTAAACGTTCTTAGTTGGATGTTGAGAAGAAGAGGAGAAAATTATTTCAAATTTGTTAACGAACCAGGTTCCCTTTCCTTCAATGCGAAAGTTCACGACTCCTTCAATGCTTTTTGTCACGAAGTTTTATTAAATTATGATATCTAATAAATATTACTATTACTGTAGTTGGAGAGCGAAGAAGAATGTTTAAAATTTATTAACGAACCGAGTTTCTTCTCTTTCTTTCAATGTTCTTTTGTTTTTATTATAAAATTTTTATTATAAAATTAAAATTATACAATATTAAAAAATTTTCGAATAAATATCGCCCCGATATTAAGGGGAAGTAGAGAAAAATATTTTAAATTTATCAAAACCAGTTCTTTTTCTAATGGGACAATGTCGAACTTCAACACTCGACGTCTGACTACGAACGAATCTGATTCTACTTGGAGCTCAATCTCCGCTATAAACAGAGCTTTTTATTTCTCGATATTTTCTTACAACTTAACAATTGATCGTTCTCACATTTTCAACGAGAACAATTATTTTCAACATCTCGTTAATAGAAAATTTCAAATATTTAAAATTTGTTAACGAGCCAAGTTTCCCTTTTTATCAACGTGGTGCTTCTATTGCAAAATTCGATTAAACAATATTATAAAATCCTCGAATAAATACCGATCCGATATATAGGAGAAAAATATTTCAAATCTATCAAAACCAGTTCTTTTTCCAATGGGGCAATGTCGAACCTCAGTACTTGAGTCTGACTAATGACGAGTCCGATTCTACTTGGAATTCATTCTCCGCTGTTAGCAGAGAGCTCTTTATTTCTCTATACTTTTGCCAATTTTCATAACTTTTTAATGGATCGTTCTTTCAATTTCAACGAGAACAATTATTTTCAATATCTCGTTAATAGAAAATTTCAAATATTTAAAATTTGTTAACGAGCCAAGTTTCCCTTTTTATCAACGTGGTGCTTCTATTGCAAAATTCGATTAAACAATATTATAAAATCCTCGAATAAATACCGATCCGATATATAGGAGAAAAATATTTCAAATCTATCAAAACCAGTTCGTTTTCCAATGGGACAATGTCGAACCTCAGTACTTGAGTCTGACGAGTCCGATTCTACTTGGAATTCATTCTCCGCCGTTAGCAGAGAGCTTTTTATTTCTCCATACTTTTGCCAATTTTCGTAACTTTCTAATGGGTCGTTCTCTCATTTTCAATGAGAACAATTTCATCTTAACGACAACCGTGTTGGAATAGGGGGAAATACGTTGAAAATGAAAATGAACGCTGACGTGTTGGTTAACGTCGTCGCAAAGATTGCCTGGCAATTCTTGGCAACGCGTTCGCAACAGTGTCAGAGCTCGAGGGTTAATTTCAGCGACGAGTTGAGCAACGTTGATTAAAACCAGCGTCCATTACGAGATTACGCTGCGTGTAATCATTAAATTAACTTTCCGCGATGGTGCACGTACCTTACTAATAACCGTCATTAATAGGTCCGCGACGCAACGCGACATCTTGAAATTATCAGCGGCGAATGTTTTCCGCCCCGGATTCACTCCCATTTCTCCTCACGATTGCTGCAATTTCCACGGTCGTTTGACTCTTCTGCCAACCATTTTACAACGTCTCGCGAAAGTGTTCACGCCCCAGGAATATTTTTTTACGGACATCACGTATTATGCAAATGAAGTTACGGATTTCTCGACTCGATAATATCTGTAACGTCTCGTCAGGCGTTTATTTTACGTAAACCTGGATTCAACATGATCGTTTCGTTATAAATAATTGCATCAAAGTCTAGAAACCGAAATAATTACATCTATCGAAACGAGTCACAAATGATGATCAATTGGAACTTCGACCAACTGAGATACGCTGTTCACAGTAAAAAAATTTCGACCACAAAATTACCGACTAAAGACTGTTAATCGCAACGATTGCAATATCGCGAAATTACAGCGAACGAAATGTGCCGACATTTTTATCGATATCATTTTTCAAGAAAACTGTAGACGTTGAAACACTTGCGTTATGAATTTCGTCACAACGACTTTGTTTATCGGACCCACCGTTGCATTACGTCAAACGACAAGCAAGCACGAAGTTATCAGGCAGAGAAAGAAAAGAAAAGAAAACGAAGAGATAACCTGTCGCTGTCAATGTAAATCAGCCTCTTCGTTCCTTTTGTTTTCGTAGGACTCCGATAGTTGTTGCATCCCCCCTTTCTTTCTCCATTTTACAATTTCTCGTTCTTTATTTTTCCTCTTTCTTTCTTTTTATCGTTTAAACTCTGCTTTATTGATTTCCACGTTCAACAGTTTATTCGCTCTTTCGTCGTTTTTTCTCGTTCGTGGAGTCGCGGTCCGTTTCCATGAAAATCACAAACGAGGCGAGAGCCAAGCAAGAAACTCTCATTTTCGTAAAAATTCGCAATAATCTCCTGTCTTTTGCTGGACTTTTTGAGCGTCTTTATCCTGAGGGATTTATTATTATTTATTATTTATTATATTGTAATAATATATTATAATATAATATAATATATTGCATTATAAAAATATCATTAATAATAAATTTATTTATTATTTCTCGCTTGTGACGTGAGATTTTTAAGGGAGAGAGATTCAAGACGACTTTGATCATAAATATATATTAGTAATATATATATATTTTATAATAATATATACATATATATATATATATATATATATATATATATATATATATATATATATTTAACCACTGACTGTTAAACTTCTCGACTGTAATTAATCTTCTCGCACGTAACTATATACGTCCTAAATGAAATTTTAGAAAATTCCAAAAAGTTTTCCAAAATATACGTTCTAAATAAAATTCTAGAAAATTCAAAAATACTCAAAAAAGTAGAACAATCGAACAAAACGAAACTGTGTGGAATGATTAATAAGATAAAATAAGGCCGTGTTATTAAAATTGTTCCCCTTTTCTGTCGTTCGATTCAACGATCCTTTCCACTGTCTCTCGAAAGGGAAATTATTTTCATTTCGTGAGAAAAATAACAAAAAAAAAAAAAAAAAAAAAAAACGAAAGCGGCGAGGAAGAATTAAGTTAGCGCAACGACGCTGACAACAGTTTTTCACTTGACCAACTTCGACTGACGTGGCAGGGTAATTTCAGTTTCGACGTTTTCTTCCTCCCTCTGGCTCTCGTCATTCCAGAAAATTAACCATGCCCGATTCGTGAAATTTTTACGCGCCAGCTGGTATAATGAACGTCCGCGAAAGCGTTTGATTAAAAACTGCTAAAATTTCAGCTCTGGCCATTTGTTTTTTCTGGCCTGTAATATAATAGAAATTCCGCTCGTTCGCCGGTTCGCATTAAAAATATTTCCAGCGCCGGCGTAAGTAAACACGATAGAAATGTTATGTACCTGTGGCACACGCGTGTTTCGAAAAAGTACTTTTATCTTTAAAACAGTGTAACCCGGGCCCTGAGGCTAATGGAAATAACGTTTTCAATTATAATTTCAAATTTCTCGTTGCCCATTTCAACGTATGCGCGTATAATATACATTTCTTTCATCATCAAAATTTAAACGTTCGCTCGGCGATAATTGTTTCGTATATTTTGCAGATAAAAAATTCACGCGTTCATTTCTATTCTCGTCATCTCATCCAAGAACAAAAGGTGAAAGTCGCGGAGAGACATAACAGGGAAATATTTTTTCGTCAATTGCGCAATTTTAAGTAGTTCGTGTAAATTTGCTCGTCGCTGTTGCACTGTTAATTTGTTTTTTCGAGGCATACGAAATAATTTTACTTCGGCGAATTAGATGTTTAATTTCCATGTTGATCGAACTCTTGGATTCTCACTCGATTATCTACTCTCGCCAGTAAAATTACAATCATTCCTCCGTCATCTCGCGTGTAAATATCAAAATTAAAGAATCATCATGATCAATTAAAGTTAAAATTACACTTCAAGTAAATAAATGAATTATCGCTAAGTATCCAACACGGATCCATGCAGTGATCCAAATAAACGGTTTATCGCGAAAGTTCGCGCAGACGATCGAGCTGCTCATTGTACGAGGAAAAATTAGTTTCGCGTCTCGATTTTACGATTGAAACTTCTCGCGCGGCGTTTTCAATTTTTCTTTTCTCCTTTTTCCCTTTCTCCTCCCGGGGAACGTTTCGTCTCGTGACAGGTTGTGATGACGGCGAGGCCAGTGCGAAAATTCGCCGCGGATACGCGCGCGCACGGAGAAGTCGCGATCCAATCGTGCGCAATAAACCTCGGGCGAAAAGGCTGGCTCGTTTGAAAAGAAATCTAAGTTTATCGGCAACTTCGAACTCCGTTGAATGTTTGTCAGCACTTTTATAAAACGCGCGCGAGAACGTTTAGGTGAGGAAAGCGTCGACTTGACTCCGCGAACCGCGCTTCGTTACTGTTTCATCGCCACTTCCTCTTTACGAAATTCGAAGCATTTTTTCTTTTTTCTTTTTAAGAATTTTAGAATCTTCGAACCTCGAAACTTGGGAATTTTGAAACGTTTGTTCTTGGAATTTCTTCTTCCCTTGGAACTTGAAATATTTTTTTAAATTTTGAAACAATTTGTTATAACAATATTTGGGAATTCTAAAATTTGAAAATTCCCGAGAGGTGTTTCAAATCCTAAAGAAAAGAAATTCCAAAGTTTCCAAATATATTCCAATAATATAAACTTAATAATATTATAATAATATAATAAATATAATATATGCATTATAATATTCAGGAATTATGAAATTTCTGTGCTTGGGATTTCTTTCTCTTTGGAATTCGAAACCCTTCTCAGGAATTTTGGTATTTCAGAATTTCGAAATTTGCATGCTTGGAGTTCCTTTCCTTTGAAATCTAAGGTACTTCTTAAGAATATTAGAATTTCGAAGTTCGATCAATTTTGAAACGCTGGACTCTCGTAATTCTGGAATCTGAGTATTTTAAATCGCGGAATTTTCTAATTTCAGAAAATTCCAAAACTGTTATCACACGAAACGGAATTACGTGTTTCACGTAAAAATCTATTATGTCAATTATCACGCGAAACGTAAAACTGTTCAAAATTCTCAGATATTATACGTAGGTTCTACGGTATTTCAACGTTGGCGAAAACTTTGCCCGACGACTTTTTCATGCCTGTCCTCCGCACAATTCGCGAGAATGATGTGGAAGAAAAAAATATACCAAGATCATAGAAGATGGGCAGCGAAGCTTCCTGTCTGACGCAGACCGCTGTGGAACTTCCGTTAATTATTCGATGTCGGAAAAAGATTGACGTTTTCTGGCGATAAATTCCTGTTTCTCCCTTCTGGAAAGGGATGATACCGCCGACGAAAATTATTAAATGAAGCGTTATCCACCAGGAATTAAAAAGCAGATTTCTGTTGAGAAATTATAAAAATATATTTCTAGCAAAGTGTAGCAAATCTATTTCTATCTAACACGAAATTTATTTCTGTCTAATATGAAACTGTACACGAGTATATTGAAACAAATAATTCCTAAAAACCACTTTACCTAATTTATTTGTAACTATCTCTCTCTTTGACTATGGAAACAGCCAAAATTAAATTGCCCTCGACGATTTAACACTTATACAAATGGCGTCGTTCCATTAAAAATCTTCGTTCGTAATTAATCTATTACGTTCTGCAATGTTGGAAACATTTAATTCTGTTGAAAAGAGTTTAATAAAACGCTGGCTCATTTACCGAGAAAATTTCATATTAACATTCCAATTAAACGCAACGACGTGCAACATTTTCCCCTTCCCTCTCTTAAACGTATGAAAATATCGGAAGGAAACAAATAACAAGGATCGTACACGACGTGCCAAATGAATTTTGCTCGATCTTTCTTGTTCGGTTTAGTGTTTGCCAAACTTTGTCACTGTTCTGCAATTGAAACGATTGCTAAAAATCGATGAAATCAGAAGTTTCTATCGAGGAATAATACTGTGCTCCTCAGCGAGACACGCATAATCATAAATACAAATTATCACAAGCGCGCATTTCTCGATCATTTCTTCACGTGGCTGAAGAAACGTATCTGCGGGAGAGTAAACTTTACATTTCAACCAAGTGCAGACATTTCATCGTAATTCGAATTTAGATGATTGAAACTAATTGAATGCATGCATACCATAACAATGCATACATTCCACGTCCACTATATTATAGTTTACTTCCCTCTTCTAGGAAGCGTGGAGCCACCCACTTCCAATCCTGTCTCTCATTCTCTCTTTCTCTGTGTGTCTCTCCCTCCTTTTCTCATAACCGACTCCGCTCTCTCGCAGCGAATTTCCACACGATACCGCGATATTAAAGTGGCGTTTCCCTCGGATATTTGCGCGTCGCGAAACGCAGGAAATAGCTCTCGCGATTCTCTTTTTCTCTTGCCGCGTCTTTTTGCTCGGTCCCCGCGGATCAACCGGGGCAAGAAGAACACGCGGCAACAGTTCAGAAACGAGAAACAGCCCAATATTTCTGCGCGGCGTGGCCACCTTTTTTTTCTTTTTTCTTCCTTTTTTTACGTGAAACGTTTTACAAAATACGCTGGCGTAATAATCGGGACCGACGTCTCTCTCTCTCTCTCTCTTTCTCTTCTGGCGCGTTCATACTTCAAACCTGGAGGATAATGGAGCACCACGTGTGTAAATAGTGATGGTAATAGACGTTTCGAGGGGCAATAGAGAGGCAACCGTGTAAAAAATTCTACAAGACAAGATGGACGTGGAAATTTATGAGAGTTACGAGCGTGGAAGAAACGACGATTCTTTGCTTGGACTGAGGTGGATGCACGCGACTGACAATCAGGGGGGAAATTGATTTTGGTAAACACAGATATTATCCTTCTTTTTTTTCTTTTTTTTTTTTGGAATTTAAACGCTTATTATTGAATGAATTTTAACCTCTTGCGCTGGAATGACTTGCCAAGCACGTCGAGAATTTTTTCTTCCAAAACTGTAATAGTTTCCCAATTTTAAGTATATTTAAGTATATTTTAGCTTCGAATTAACTTTGAGAACGTCTTCGAATTTCTGAAATTTCTCCAGGTTGATCTCGTAATTCGCTTTCACGTATGTTTGTGGATAATTTCACTTCATAAAAATTAAATATAATAATATAATATAATAAATTAAATATAGGCAGAACAAATAATAAATTTATTGCTTCTCAATCATTTCTGTCCAGCGATGTCATACCGACGAGTTCAAAAAGAAACCGACGAATTACTGTGTAACGAATTACTGTTTGGTCACTCGTTACGGTCCGCAATCAGTTGCCAGAGCAAGTGGTTATTAATAACATGTTTATTTGTTTGCGTGAATTTACCATTCATCTGTCCTCGCTAATTTCGAATAGGTGTATCATTAACCTTTTAATTGATGCAAACTATTTTTTAATACCACGTGCCATGCTTCTGATCTTAGAAGCAACGACATAATAAAAATTACATTTTGAAGAGAGGCCAATTGCAAAACTGCGAATTCAATCAATCCGATTATTTCAGATTTTAATGAAACTCTTGAAAAATAAGAGAAATCTGACATCTCGTTGTTGGTTACGTAAAAAATTCAAAATCACAGGAGAATGAGAAATGGGGCGTGTTTTCGTTCCATTACGAAAGTCCATTTTCTTCCAATCTCTTCCGAAGATTCTAACCTACCTATTTGTAGTGTGTAGCAGTATCTGCTTTGCGATCTTTGCTAATTCTGCCAGCGTCCCACTCCACTTCCAAACGCATCGAGATAGCTGAAAGGGTTTCTAAGTTAACAAACTTCCTCGATTAGTTTTCTTCGTTCCCTTGAATCCTCTGCAGGAAGAACATACGAACTTACGATTGCCGCGTCAAACGCTTAATCCACTTCGTCCAAAAGTCACCGTCGTCAAGGTGTAACGAACTGTGTACTTTCCGAATCGTGTTTTAATATATATATATATATATTTTTCTTTTTTTAGCTTCGAATTAACATTGAGCACGTCTTCGAATTTCTGAAATTTTTGCAGGTTGATCTCGTAATTCGCTTTCACGTATGTTTGAGGATAATTTCATTTCTTAAAAGTTAAATATAAATTAATATAAATTAAATATGATAATATAATAAAATTAATATAATATAATAAATTAAATATAATAATATAAATATAAATTAAAAAATTAATAAAAAATATAAATTAAATATAAAAATACTGACAAATACGGAAGATATATATTAAAATTACGTGCAAGTTGCATTCCTTTCACGAGTATGTTTGACAAATTTATATTTTTAGTATTATTAAGAACGACTATTTTTTTTTTTTTTTTTTTGTACAATTTTTTTCGATTAATCTTCGAAAATTCATTTATTTGAATCATCCAGACGATATACTTGTAAAAAAAAAAAGGAAAAATAATTCAGACGATAAATTTCCGTGCTGGCACTAATCTTCAGAGAATCCTAAAGAATCTAAAATTCATTTAAAGTCTCAAAAAAAAAAAAAAAAATAATTTTAATATTCGAAATTTGAGGCGATAAATAATTCGCGAGTACACGATCTGTCTGTAAAAAATGCCAGTCGAATCAGTTCCTTTCCGCTCGCAACCTCCTGCAAATAAGTGAAAGAACGCGATCTTTTAAATATCACGATTAATTCCGTAGCGTGGCGTAATAAAGCGGGGCCACGAAGAATGAAAATATTGTAATAACCCGCTGCGCATAATGAGTGGAAACCGCTGGAATGCGGCCGGCCGTTTCATTCGCTATACAACAACGGTCTCGCGGCCGCTAAACACGGCCCTGAATCGCTACTATCCAAACGTTGGCGAATTAATAGCACGAAATTTCGAATTTCATTAACGTCAGACCCGCAAACTGTCTCCCATCCAGCTGTAAATTGAGCGAGATACAAAAGCTTCCTACGAATCGACATCGATCACGCTCGCCAACGTTCGCCAATCGATGTTCAATACGCGTTTTGACAGTTTTCATCGAACGTTCATCCCGTGTCAAATTCTCGAAAAAGTTCGAAAGAGAACTTTCTGAAATTGAAATATTTTTAATCGATTGGGAGCTGCTTATTCCTTTTCCTTTTTTCTTTTTCCTTTTTATCAATTTTACACTGTCAAATTTTATCTTTTCGGACCGAGGAAATTCCGGGGAAATTTTTTAAAATATTTCTTCTTAGAATTATATCGTCATTTAGCGATATATGGTAATGGCATGAAATTTTAAGGAGTATGTATTTATAATATTATAATATATTATAATTTATATTATATTATATTTATAATATTATAATATATTATAATATTATTATTATAGTAATGAATTATTGCCTGATCCTTGATAGATCAATACCATTGACACTGATATGAAATGCGAAATTTCTTAAAAATTGGGATATTTTGGCACGACACACGGTATATAGAGAAAACAGAAAATTAATTAGAAAACGATCTACAGCACACAAGTTGTTCTTACCATAGCTGGTGAACTTTTTTTCGGTCGATCATTTGCAAGTTAGTTTAATTAGAACACTGACAGAAGCTACGTACCTGAAACAAAAAAGAAAGAAAACACGTTAGTTTCAAATGGGAAATAATTAATAATAAAATCTCATGTAATTAATAAAATATCATATAAAGTAACTGTCTGATGAGTATAGAAAATAAATAAAAAGAAGGTCCCTGGTATGTATGACGTTAGAATTAATCGATTGCTCGCATCAGGGAATTAAAAAGTTAAATTCCGTGGAGTGAGGAAAATTTCACAAATACGATATTGAAAACAAAACTAGCAAAAATCTAAATTTTAATTCACGTATCGTCTCTCCGATCTGAATTTTTAAAAACTCGATTCATTCGAATTAATCTACGTCTGAGACACCTCTAATCATTCTAAATCTGAATCACGCGCCATCCTAATTATGCGACTCGACGATTCAACTCGAAAGAGACGAAAGAGAAAAGAAAATATATCTCCGCGATTCTTCTCATCAACTACGAAAACTCTCCAAACCCTCGATCACCGATAAATAAAACGAGGAGAAGAACGAACCAACTATCCTATTTTCCATCGACTGACTCTCTCTCTTTCTCTCTGGCTCTGATTCTCCTCGCCTTTTACACGTCATTCACCTTTGAACCGAGAGCGAGAAACAGCTGAGAAAACGTAACGTATGCGCGAACCAGGATAAAATAGGATGAAACCCTCGACAGGGGGAACGGGGGTTGGCTACGGATCGATTAATTATTTAACGAAGGCACCCTGTACCTTCCCTCCCCCTCACTGCTCCCATCAATCGAACGCCCTTCGCCAATCTTGCTCATTCTCATTGGCGCGCCACTGTTTAGCCCCGAAGCAACGTTCGTTTTTGCCCGTATTTTTCATCCACTTTCTGCTGTTGCTCTACGTTCAGCGATCGCTGATCAACGCTCTCTCCTTTTCTCTCTGTCCGCGTACCGACGGACGGTAGCTTCGTCCTCTTTCTCTTTCTGCGTGCGGTGCTCGCGTAGCCTTTGAATCATTCAATTAACAGACCTTTGGACTCTTGAATCGTCGAGCGTTTAGATTTAGGTCGGTTTCAATCTTTGGATCTATTTGAAGATCGTTAGATATATGAATCTTTGTGATGAACTTTTGGATATTTGGATTTTCCACGCTCTTCCTTCCTGTTTCCGTGTCGAAGCGTTCAGTGTTTAGATCGTTCGTTAGATATTCGAATCTCAGGATCTTATGGATATTTGAATTTGGAATCTTTGGATCTCTGAATTTTTTTGAATCACTGAACATTTAGATCGTTTGAACTTTCGGATCTTTCAATTTTTGAATAGTTGAATGTTCAAATCATCTGTTATATATTTGAATCGCCTATATATTTGACCTTTGAATACTTAAACTTGGTATAGTAATACTTAGATTTCTATCACTAGACATACACTTATTTTAAATCACTAAACATTTGATTTTCTGGATCTTTGAATTTTCTATGCTCTTTCCAAATTTTCGCATCACTTTAAATTTTCGAATTTATTTGTTAAATGTTTGAAGCTGAGGATCGTTCGCTTCGATTTCGAGTTTCTGGATCTTCGAATCACTGAATCGAGATCACTAGACACCCGGACACTTTGGGTCTTCGAACCCAATTTGGATCTTTGATTATTCGGATTCTTGAATCTTTAATATCAGCGGATAGCTGCTTTGGCGTGCTCCTCTTTCTACGTGTTTCGCGCGGATGGTAGCAAGCCACGGTACGCCGTTTCAGTCTGAAATTTCATCGTGAACAGGAGGAATCGTACCAGCGATCGCGCGAAGAGGGGCGGCCCGGATAGCCACGTAATTAGTTTGCTTTGATGAGAAAACTCGCGAGCACGTACGAACGCAACGTGCAAACGCACGCGTTTCCACGGGGCGGAGAGTTGATGGTCCGTCGATTTGAGAGGGTTGCAGGTAGGTTTGTGCAAGTGCAGCGTGGTATGCGGAAGAAACGAAGGTACGTTAACGTGTTAACTGCGGTCGATAGGTAACCTAAAAAGGGGGGAATTTATTAAACTTACAAGCAAATAAGCAATTGATCCATTGCTTCGAAGTTGATATCCACCAAAAGCACGTGGAGTTTATCATTATTTTTTAGATTCTGGCACTTTGTTAGTCTGACGAAATATTCTACGTTTGTAAGTTCTTTGATCTGTTTCAACTCTCTAAATCTATTTATTACGCGAACATATTTTACCAGCATACGAAATTGTAACCACAAAACGAAATTCTCATTAACCACTTGCGCTGGTAGCTGATTGCGGACCGTAACGAGTGACCGAACCGTACACGATAATTCGTCGCTTTCTTTTTGAACTCGTCGGTATGATATCGCTGGATAGAAGGTTATCGAGAAGTAATAAATTTACTGTTTGTTTTGCCTCGGTTATACTTAAAACAATAATATAAAATACTATGTAAAATAACAACAACAAAATATATAAAATAAATATAATAAAATATACAAAACAATAGTAAAAAAATATATACTTGAAACTGAGAAAATATTGCAATTTTTGAGACGAAAAACTGTCGACGTGCGTGGCACGTGTCATTCAAGCGCAAGATGTGTTGAAGGAAACACGATCTACGAACGAAAGTAAATTTCATTGAGTAGTGTATCAACTTTCATATGACTAGACTTCTCGCGAATGTGCAAACACTCTTTCTCTTTCGCTCTCCGACGTATAAACTCTCCGTTAATATACAAAATTACGAATTACAGAGAGAAATGAAATCATACCAAGAAAACAGGCGATCGACGAGCGAAAAATTGAGATTGATCAAAAGGTTAGAGATTCCGCGAGTGTTGAGCAACGTTTAATTTCAAATTGTCCGTCGGGTCCATCGCTAGTGAAGCGGGACGAAGACAAAAGGGATGCGCCGTTAAATGGCTCTTTCTGTAAGGGGTCGACCAAGCGAGGAACACAAAGGAGTCAGGATCGTTCTTTGCCGTTAAAGGGACCAGCCTGGGTGGAAAAGATTCTCTCGTTATACCACCTTTTTTCACCCTCGATTCTGCCCCGTTTCTGAACAGTCAGTTCATCTCTCTCTCTCTCTCTCTCTCTCTCTCTCTCTCTCTGTCTGCCTGTCTCTCTCCCCGCACTTGTGCACAACGATTGAAATTTCTTAATTAAACAAGCGAATAAATAAAATACTGAACGGAATCAGATGTAACAGAGGAGGAGAAGCGTCGATTACATCGTCCGATGAAGTTAATTAAAAATTTCAATTATTGCAGGAATTTAATTAATTTTATTTCAACAGTACTCCGCAGGTGATTTTATTTAGACATGTATATACGTATCTCCTTCCTTTCGCCATGTTCGCGCTTCGCGCGATCGTTCGATGTTGTTTTATTTTTATTTGAAGAAACGCGAAACGAAACTGCTCCGTGTGTCGTACAGTTTGATTTTATTGAATTCGTCGTCGATTCACATCGAACTGAGCGTTTCTCGAATTTTAATTTGTGGCTGTAGTACAATTCAATCTTTAGGAATTAAAGTTGATGCTGTACCTGGTCGAATTAATCAATTAAATTTATTTTCAATTCGGCCAGGATTATTTTTTGGTCAATGTTCAGAAATTTGTGGAATTAATCATAGTTTCATACCAATTATATTAGAGAGAACAGATTATTATAATTTTATTAATTGAATAAATAACAATAATAATAATTAATTTAAGAAAATTTAGTTAATATATAACATTAAAATGTCATTTTAAAATAAATTTAATATAATTAATTTTCTATTCCACAAATAATACCAGTTTATTGATTAATAATTTTTATTTTATGTTTATTTATCTTAATAATAATTATACTCAATTTAAATTCATATTCTATTTTAAATATATTAAATTTAAAATTTATAAAAAGTTATAAAACTTATGATTTAAATAAAAAAAAAAAAATATTAAAATGAAAGAAAGAAGAACTAAGAAATACAGTTGAAGGGTGCGTCTTGCGATTAAAAGAATAATCCGAGTGGAAATCGATTATTAATAACATATTAATTTATATGTAATAGTCGTCTAACAACCTAAATTAATTTTCCGAAAAAAAAAAAAAGAAAAGATACAAGCTGTAACTTATTTCGCAGAATTCTCTACGAACCACCCTCGTGATACATCAAATTACTACTTGTCCAGTGTCTTCGCACAAATTGTCCCAGAGAGAACGCAGTTGGATCTCTCTGCCACGTTTTCACCTCTCCAGCACTACTTTCGGGATCACTGTAAAAAGTTTCGAGACGAAATCGAAACAGCCACGAGCGAGATTCTGTTCACCTTCTGTGTTCGTTTCTTCGAGCATCGGTTTTCAGCGTCGAACCTTCGTTTCGGATTAAAACGCGCGCGTATCACACGGGGTCGAAGGTTCAAATTCGAAGCTGACTCCGCTGAAAAGACCGTCGTCTCACCGTTGTCTTGTGAAAAAACTGAAGAACCCGAGGAGCTCAGGCAGAGTTGTCCGAGCGTACGCGAAGCAGAAATTCTTTCGACGTTCGAGAGAAAGTTCGTTTGGTCTGGCGGATGAGAATCCGACGACAAGACATACGTGTAGATGAAGAGAAAGGGAACATGAAAAATCAAAAAATAACGACGACTTGTGAAATAAAGCGGGAAGAACGAGTAATATCGAGCGAAATCGGGATAATCCGGCGAAAAGTTAAAGAAAAAGAGCGAATGAAACACGAGGTGTTAAGTGGTTCCCTCATTTTCGTTTTCATTTCTCTTTTCTTTTTTGTTTCGCATTATAGTTTATATTCTGTATCTTTGTGTCTCGACGTACTTATATTTTTCCTATAGTTTTCTATTTCGCGGATATATTTTTGCCGACTGCAGAAGCGGACGAAGCTGGAAAAATTTCCTCTTCGACAATAATTTCCCCACCCTCCAGGAGAAAAATTCTCTTTCTAGATCTTCACCGGATACGCGAGATTTCGCGTTCCTCCTTTTTCCTTTTATCGTCAGCCGGATTATTAGGTCTTGGATCGGAATTCCCCATTTCCCCGGGACTCTTCACGTTTACCTCTCTGCTCCCCCGTTTACACCGACTTTTGCGCGATTAATTCCAAATCAACGGGCCAGGACAGTTTGACGGGCCTAAAAATTTACGAATACTTTGGAGTAAAACAAAAGTACATATTTGATCGACACGAGCATTTGTCATTTATTTTAATACATTACGAACTATAAAAAGCAGCATTAAAGAAGAAAAAAAGAGGGCTCTTATTTAACTTTTCAACGGCATCCTTTTACATAACTTCTTTTTTACATTGCCTATCGGTGTGCATGATTCTAGCCAAACAGGATCAGTTGCAACAAAAAGGCAAAAAGAGTTCAAAAGTGAACAATATTCTCTAGGGATTGACGATCCAACATTTTCATTTTTGTGAAAATTATGAAAATAGCAGCTATTTGTTTTTGATGTACCGAATTTGTGCCAAAAATTTATACGTGGTTTTTTTGGTTTATATTTCTCGAAATTGTTAAAAATTAAGAAATGTTTAATCGTCAATCCCTAGTAAATGTTGCGCTAAAGATACGCACCAAGTTTCACAGTAATCGGTTGGTTAGATTCCGAGATATCTTGCACACCGTTTTTAAAAACCGAGTTTCGAGACAAACGCGTTTAAAGTATCAGAACGTCATTTTTCATATGTATCCTTTACTTGCTTTTTTTACTTGTATATCGCGGCTCAGTTCTTACAATTCACAACTAAATTGAATCCAAGTCCCCCAATATTCGATTCACCAAAGGTAACATTCGAGTCACACGATTTACACTTTGTAATACTGCTCAAAGTTGTAAACAGTGATAGAAATTCAATGATTCTGTATCCGCGGATTTATTATTATACCGCAAAATAAGTCGTTTCAAAGGCTAGGACCTTTTCTATCGTATTTCCAAGACTTCAAACTACTGTTTAAAACAAAACAAAAAAATCGATTTTTTAAAAATTTCAAACTGTTTAAATTCAGAACGAACTCAGAGGAAGAAGAAGAAGAACACTTTCACCCTCGAAAGTTGTGGAAACTGTGAAAGGTCTCACTCGATGAAAATTTTTTTTCTCGCAATTCGATCCGCCCACGAATCAGTCTTGAATTCGATTGCAACTTTCCTCTTTACGATAATCCCTCGTAATTCGTAACTCACGGTGGTTTCGTTGAACGAACTCCAAGGATTGAACGACACCGAAAGTTCGAGAATTTCTCAACGTCGACGTTAACGAGTCCGTTATAGTTTCGTTATAGACACTGTCGATCGAGCAACAGATCAACTCACTTTCGCGGACAATTAACACCGCGAATAACCACGGCTCGCGGTGCAAAGATAAAACCTCGGCAGGCTGCGTGTTTCAACTATTTTTTCCCCCGATTCACCCCACTCTTTTTTCCTTCTGCCGTTATTTCGTTCGACTGGGCTGATTCACCGGAACGACACGGTTTTTACGCGAGCGAGAGAAGGTCCAGCCGATTGGTTCGGCCAAAGCAGGCCGCGAGCGGGCCGGGGTTGGTGGTTCTCTCTATCCGGCCGGGGCCAATATCGTCGCGCTTGGCCGGCCAAATTTCATAAAACACGGGCGAGTAAGTAGGGACGCGAAATCAAATAATACTTGCTGTATTAAATGCCACGAACAAACAGGTGTAATTATTCGGCAGCCAAGCGAATATCAAATAATTATCAACGTTTCGCGATGGGGAGAGAGAGAGAGAGAGAGAGTTTTCCCGGGCGAAAGTATCGCGCTAGCCCGACCGGAACTAAATTAACGCGGTTGCGTGTAATAACAAACGAATTCCGCGGCGCCGATCGGCGAATCGCCGGAGGACGTTTGGTCTTTGAAATTGAAAAAAATAAAAAAAAAATGCAGAGGGAGAGAGAGAGAGAGAGAGAGAGTGGGGAGTAAACGCGAAATAAAATATAGAGGAAACAAATAAAACAGCAACAAAGGAGGAAAAAAAAACATGGAAAACTATCGTTTTGGCGTTTTTTCGCGCACGACGCCCCGGGCTACAGGTATGTACTTTCGACCTGTTGTTATCGATCTCTCCCTGGAACTCGTCGTTGTTCGTATTAAGGGGTTAGGACAGTTTGAAATTTTCGAAAAAATCGATTTTTTCTTTTGTTTCGTTTTAAATAGCAGTGCGAAGTCTTGGAAATACGATAGAAAAGGTCCTAGCCTTTGAAACGACTTATTTTGGGGTATAATAGTAAATTCGCGGAATACAGAGTAATTGAATTTCTATCACTGTTTACGACTTTCAGCAGTATTACAAAGTATAAATCGTGTGACTCGAATATTACCTTTGGTGAATCGAATATTAGGGGACTTGGATTCAATTTAGTTGTAAATTGTAAGAACTGTGAGCCGCGATATACAAGTAAAAAAAAGTAAGTAAAGGATAGATATGAAAAATGACGTTCTGATACTTTGAACGCGTTTTTCTCGAAACTCGGTTTTTAGAAACGGTGTGCAAGATATCTCGGAATCTAACCAACCGATTACTGTGAAACTTGGTACGTATCTTTAGCGTAACATTTACCAGGGATTGACGATCGAACATTTTTTAATTTTTAACAATTTCGAGAAATATAAACAAAAAAAAGCGTAGAAATTTTTGGCAAAAATTCGATACATCAAAAACAAATAGCTGTTACTTTCATAATTTTCACAAAAATGAAAATGTTGGATCTAGAGAATATCGTTTATTTTTGAACTTTTTTTTTGCCTTTTTGTTGCAACTGATCCTGTTTGGCTGGAATCATGCACACCGACATGCAATGTAAAAAAAGGTTACGTAAAAGGATGCCGTTAAAAAGTTAACTAAGAGCCCTCTATTTTTCTCGTTCAATGTTGCTTTTTACAATTCACAGTGTGTTAAAATAATAATCGAATACGTACTTTTTTTTACTAGCCCTCCAAAGTATACGTAATTCTTCAGCCCGTCGAACTGCCCTGCCCGCTTAATCGACGACGACGGTTAATTAACAATCGACAAATTTACGAATTCGTTAATTATTTTCGATGCTGGCCTAATTATCATGACATTCCTGCTTGCGATATTCCAGGAACGGGGGGGAGGGGAGGGAAGAGAGCGGCGTCGACCGGTCGGCGAAAAATTGGGCAAATTTTCGAGTCATCGTTCCCCCGGCGTGGTGACCGGCCGCTCAATTTCAGGCTGGATAATTAAACGGTCGTTAATTAACAAAGAAACGCGCGACCGTTTCCACGGCTTACTTTGGGAATACAGAGAGTATAGTGTGTATCAGCCGCGCTGGCAAGCGGACGACGACTGGTGGATGGGAACGGTGGTGCAATGTTTTCCGTGGCCTATCAATTGTCGGCACCGGTGTAGAGCAAACATTCGCCAACAATGAAATAATCGAGCGGCCGCGTTCTCCCAACGTTGTTTCGAGGGGTTGTTGTCATCAATCCGCTGTTAGAAACTGTTTTCCTTTGAGGTTAGCAGCCATTAAATTTGTCGATGATCGAGGTGTCAAACTCGTTTCGGAGAAATTAGCTTGTTTAGGGGTGTGTGAGCGGCGATTCGTCGTACTTGGATTCCTTGGAGAATTTTGCAAAACTGTTGGGTTCAAAGAGAAAAATATTAACAATTGAACTGAGAGTGGCGAGAGTAATTTGTAACTTTTCACGGAAATTTGTCGGATCACGACTCGTAATTTTGTACTTTACAATTTTTATATTTCCTTGGTACGAAAATCACATTGTTTTGCCATAAAAATCACGAAAAGTAATCGTAAAGGTAAATGCACCGTTTCGGATCTGTAGAATTTTTTTGAAAACTCGTCAGAGGATTTTATCAAGGACCAAGTATTATACGAGATGCCTTTCAAAAATATTTTTTCACTCTCGCGAAGAAAAGGGTGGAGCGCCCCCATATGAACGTATTAAGATCAAATTTTCACTACGCCTGACATGTTTAATGTGAACAGAAATTAATTAGGTTCCCCAAGTATCGATCAACTATTTGAGCTGAAAGTCGAGGTCTAGAAATTCATGGCTTTATGGACGCAGAAACTACATATACGTATTTCTATGAGCCATATAGGCCATTAATGCTAACTGCATGCTCAATAGCGGTACACGTGTTGTGTATTTGCAAACAGAACACGCAAACAATCAGTATGAACACAAACAGCAAGATAATGCCTTACGTAATATATCGGAGAATTTTTGAATTTTGAAAATTAACTTTACGATACCAATACGATTTATATATAGGTATTTAAACCATTTTTCTTCCCCTCTTAATTTCACGAACATTCTAAATTGAAATTCTTTTATTTCGTCCAAATCATTTTTTTCTTTCTTTTTTTTAAATTTCATCCATCGATGTCTTATCATCTGCGACATCTACTAATATTTTGTACGCAGTGTGTTCTGGATTACAGATAGAAAGTTACTCAACACAAATTAATCCGCGTCCAGTGAAGAAAAATTCGGCTAACCCCACGCAGCGATCAAATTCGTTGCAACAACGTCGATAAATCTCTTCGAACAATTTAAATTTATAATCTGCCAAGTCCCTCCCTGGAAAGTAGAGGCATCGTTCTCAATCGTTAATTTATGCGTTCGTGTGCCGTGTCGAATATTTATGAGCGTGTGGCGCATGTTCGACGACGATACACAGCAGATAGCATCGAAATGTATAAAGGCGACAAACGAACGCAGCGAACGTTTTATTCGCTATCGGGTGTGTGACGCAATCGGGACGTACAAAGTCTTAACAATGAAACCATGATACTTGGAGTTACGTAACGCTTCAACGTCTTGCCTGCGGAATTCATGGACTGTCGTCAGTCACGAGCTCCTAACAATGATAAATCCAACGCGTTGATGATACTCGTAAGAATTCACATTTTTTGGATTTATTGGATAAATATGTATATATAATAATATATATATATTATTATTTATATATAATTCTTGCCTAGGCGGCTTAGGATGGCTTCCGGTTTATAATGAGTTTACATCTTTTTTATTTTCAGCTTCTATAGCTAATCCTTAGTGTCTACGTCTTATAAATAATATATAATATATATATATATATATATATATATATAATAGTGTCTACGTCTTATAAATAATATATATAATATATATAAGACGTAGACACTAAGGAATAACTATAGAAGTAGAAAATAAGAAAGTTGTAAATTCATTGCAAACCGGAAGCCATCCTAAGCCGTCTAAGCAAGGATTACATATAAATAATAATATATATATTATTTGAATATACACATAATTAAATACGTATAATATACGTAATATGTATAATATATGTAATATATTTAATAATTATGTATATATATATATATATATATATTCTTTCAAATAAACGCAAGCAACAGTACTCGATGTTTTGGAAATGGTCCAATTTTAAATCAAACGAATCAACTGAGGTCGATTAAAGATTTAGTACACAATACGTAGTACACAATAAGTATTTTTTTTATAATAATCTCATTATCACTGTACTTTTTATAATAGTTCTCGAATCCTAAGACGGCTCGTTTAATAATCAAATCTTCGAGTTTGAGCCAAAGCTACAATTGAAATTGTTCGCGCGGATTTCGCGAGTTCGTTTCACGTGCACTTTTCAATTTCACTAAAAATTTACTTCAATTCCGAGAGCACTCGTTCCTTTTCCCCTCGCTGGCTGACGAAGGGCGATTGGGTAGTTGCGAAATGATATTTCCGGATGAACGTATCAAAGGGTAGAAGGAAGGGAGGTCTATGTAGTTTGTAAACTGCGCGAACAGGATAAAGTGATTACAGAGTTGGCCAGTAACATAATCAGTTACGTGTCGAAAGGTAACATTTAGATACCGTGTTAGAATTTACAATATCCGGTGATTAACGAGCGATATTCGCGTGGTGAAAAATTTGCAAATTTAGAGAACCAGACTAGCGTTTGGGTTTGAAACCAAATTTTCTATAGAGTTTATAGCGATAATTTATTTTACTTCAGCTCTCAGCAGGAAGATGGTGCACGCGTGTTTTTCATTTGCATAAAAAAAGCTTCGCTTCAACAGCATCCCAAAAGACACTTTGCAAATTACGAAATTATTAATAACGTTGATCACTCTCTGTTAATTATGAAACAATGTGGTTTTTATTGAGTTTCACGTGATTTAAAAAACACAACTACAAAATTCGGCAACATGCATTAATTATTGAACAATCCTACGTGATAAATTCTGCTTCATCTCCTACCACTGCGTTTCTCGATAATCACGATAATCTCGCAAATTTTGAACAAAAGTTCCATTGAAAAATAGGAACTGCGCAAACAGATTAAATTAACCATTTCCTCGAAAACCAAAAATTTGAACTAAACACAAGTATTCTCAATTTTAAAATTCACAAGAGAACAACAACAACAAACGAAACTAGGATTACCAATCCTCTGAACTATCGTATCCAAAACACTAATAAAAGCTCTCTGGACTTGACACAGTCTCCAGAGAGTAAGAGAGAGAGAGAGAGAGAGAGAGAGAAAAGGGTTTGTACAGGCAAAAGTTTTGCAGCCAGGTAGCCGCGATAACGCGAAATACAACGGTTCGTACCTAACAACTGTTATGTTATTCACGATAGATTCGTGCACGCGCGAATGATTTCACGAGGTCGCGCCACTTTATTGAGAGGCGAAATACCGGGTTTCGGAAAGTCTGCAGCTAATTAATTTCAGCTTTGTGTTATGTTTTCGGACAGCCTGGTGATTGCGAGCTCGCCGCCCCCACCCGAGTGAAATATTCAAAATTCCGAAATCGTTAGGGTTACCCGTGTACGCTGTTGGCTCGCGAGAGCTTGTAATCGCCGTGCACGATCGATTCATCATCCAGTTAATAATCGGAGGAAAATTAAACGCCCGGCTAGCTTCTGGTGTTGGAATCGATCGGGTTTAGCGAGTTCACTTCCAATATGAACTTGTTGTTCACAAGCGTGCGAGAACTTCCCTTTCGCACGGTAATTTTGTTAACTGATAATGATTCAGTTAGTGGGGCGAGTAATTTTCTATAATTTTAGATATATACAAGATATACAATATACATATAATATACATATATTATAGATATACACAATATATACAAGTTGGTCAAATGATAGGACATATATTTTTATGACTTTTTTTCATTATTTTTAGGCATACAATCAGCTCCTGAAGTTACAAAACACTCTGTGTATATATATATATATATATATCAGATGTAAATTCGCTTGTTCTATTAAATAATTTAACGTACTTTCATTCATTTTATTCATTCTTGTATCTTTAAATCGTGGAAAATATTTGAGACTTTGTTACACGAAAAAGTCTACAAGCTTGCGTATGACTGGCGATTTTTAAAAAGTATTTAGTAATATTCGTAATTTATGAGTGCTGTCGCAGCGAATCATCATCACTGTGGTTAAATTCTTTGTCAAAAGACAAACAACTTCTCCGTTCTCGTTTCCGCTACACGTTTCTACCGAATGAGTTTTAAAATTGGAAAAACTTCGATTGTTCACTAGAAAATGCTTTATATTTGAAAATACAGTCACACGTGATTCAAGTGGGAATTCTCGTTTGCAACTGATTAGCGCTAAAATACGACACTGCTCTAAATTAAATTCAAGATAAAGCAACATCGTCTTATTCCCCCCAAAATCAAAATCCAAGTTTCATTCTTCTGCAAATGTTCTCGACGCTCTCTTGCACCAATGATGAAACGTGAGAAGAGAGTCGGGAATCGTTGCGATCGTGAGATCGCGATAATAATGATAATTTTCTGCTAATTATCTCGATCCGTGTTTGAAATTCCAGTGACAGCTGGCCAAACGTACACGCGTCTAGCGTTCCGTCTTGATCGTCGGAATTCTCGGTGCATGGTGTACTGTTTGCGCGCATTGTCGTGTACGTGTTACTTGGCGAGGAAAGGTGGATACGATCCCGTGTTCATCCCATTTGATGCCGATGCGTCCGTGACGCGGAAGCTAATTAACGGCTCATCGACCAGCCCAACTTTATGCGTCTAAATGCAACGGATTAATTCGTGTACGGACTACGTCAGTCTTACAAACACTTGCCTCGTTCACACTCTCCTCTATCCTTGCTGTTTCCTTCAGTCGTCGCCTGTTCGTGGCAGCCAAATTTTCATCTCGATTTGAATTTGTTCTTGTTTTTTTCTTTTTTTTTTTAATTCGTTCGAATCTGTCGTTCGTTAGTTTTCAATTGGAGACAATCTGGGAATAAAGTTGAGCTTTGCTGTATTTTACCTGAACCAGTTGCGCTGGCGACTGATTGCGGACCGTAACGAGTGACCAAACCGTATACAATAATTATATCGCTTTCTCTTTGAACTCGTCGGTACGATATCACCGGATAGAAGATTACTGAGAAGTGATAAATTTATTTACTTGCTCTGCCTGGGTTATACTTAAATGTAACAAAGATACACTTCTGTACGCCAAGGATCATGTTGCAAAGTGTGCAGTTGAATTTTATATCCGGCGGTATTTTATATTATGTTATACCGTGATTACATTAGAACAAAATTAACTTTGACTAAATTAAACTTTTGAAACCGAAACAAATGAGTGGGTTAAAATTTGTTTCGTTTTGTTACAACATAAGACAGTTCCCTTCGATTGAGAAACAAGTGAGTCACTATAGTTTAGTAGCCAAGTGGTTAATGATCAGTTTAATGTAATTTACATTCAAGCTTTATAATTCTATATTTGATCTCGCGCGGAAAAATAAAGAGAGTAAGAATAAGATCTTTTCTTCTCTATGAGAGCTCTCAGGTATGTTTGAATTTGGCTAATTCCTGGATCGGACAGGAATAATCGACAGGTGGTTTTCCACCCGAGAAACCGAGTTAAAAATGTAGGATAAAATTCTTCGTTTCTCTTCGAGAATTGAGACTTTGAAATTTATCAAGTACACGGGTCGAAGAATGAAGAAGACAACAACCTGCCAGTGTAAATAGAAGCTGCAATCCTTCACCTATAGGCTAGACAAACTATAAAAGTTCATTAACTTTCGTTTAAATAATAAATCAAATTACGCGACACAGGGAATAAATAAAGTCAGCGATATTAAATACGAGAGATATTAAACTCAAATTTAACTATTTTTATTTAATATTAATTAATTTCATTTAACTATTATTTATTTTATTATTTATATTATATTATATATTTTATATTTATACTATATTAATATTATTTACTATTATTATTATTATATTATTAATATTATATTAGTATTATTTACTATTATTATTATTATTATATTATTAATATTATATTAGTATTATTTACTATTATTATTATTATTATATTATTAATATTATATTAATATTATTTACTATTATTAATATTACAACTATTTCAAGTTAACTATTTTCAACTATTCCAAATTTTTTTTTATCGATGTTTCAGTAGGTGTACGGGACAGCGGGGGTGGCAAAGTGTCAAAGAGGGCGAAGCCGGTGGACCCAGACGCGGAGGACAACCGCGACAACGAGGACTACTACTACGAGGACGTGGAGGAAAGAAACAATCCGACGAACGAGGCACCGATCGTCCCCCCTGGATTTCTCAGCCCCTCTGTCCGCGAGTATCTCGATCTCGGCAAATCGATACCCGGTAGGTAAACAGGATCACCTTAGCGCGAAACGTCGTACGAAACACGCGACTCAAAAAGTTGTCGTCTCTCGTTTCGTCTCGCCTCTTCATCCGTGTCTTTCATTTTATTTTCCCTCTCAGTTTCCACCTCGTTCGCGAGTTTCATTCGTTCTCGCGTTCTTCGAGAATTCCTCTCAGGAGGAAGTCGAGGCTCTCCGTTAAAATTGAGAACCGAACGTGAGAAAGGGTATCCGCGCGCGAGGCACCAGAGACATCGGGGAGAGGAATTAGTATTATCCGGAAGGAAAAAGTAGAGCGTGCAGCTTGGAACGTGGTTTAGTTCAATTGCGGTAGCCTTCGGTTCGTGTAACTGTTAATAACTGAGAAATTGCTAGCGACTGATCGAATTTGGCAATTAATCTTGCAAATTGCGAGTATTTCTGTATTTTGGTGAATGTCAAACTTTTTAATGACACTTTCGATAACTTTCTGATGAAAATGATAACAACTGGTTCCCTGTTTTGACGAAGACGGAACAAAGAATTCTTGAAAGAAAGGCTAGAACAAAATATAATCAAGAATAATCGAACGAAACTTGAACTCAATAATTATCCAGATATTGTTTGAACGTAAATTACAAGCCTCGAGAATGATCGAGAGAGGAAAGAGAGGAGTAAACGGAGAAGACAAACACGTTCAAACTACGAATATTCCTCTACTTTGAAGAACCTTAAAGCTTCCACCACAAATTCGATATATTTCTAATAAATATCGATCTATTTCTAATAAATACATTTCTAATAAATTAATAAAAATTTTTAATAAATTTCTTAATAAATACATTTATTTCTAATAAATTAATAAAAATCAATTCTCAAGCGCAAAACGAAGATCACAAAAAAAAGAAAGCTCGAAACAAAATACAATCGTAAAGCAAAGCGACTGAAAGACCGCTTGATGAACCGCTAGACATAATAATTATAGCGAGGTATCATATTAAACAGCGGGTTACAAGTCTCGAGAACGATCGAGCGAGAAAAGAGAGAAAAGAGGAGTAAATCGAGAAGACAAACGTGGCAGAGGATCTGATAAACACCCTTAGAACGCGATCTCGAGACGGGAAAGAGAGTGGGGTCGAAATAAAAACGAGGTTTCCGGTTTGAAGAGCAGCAACAATACGCTGCGCTGGCTGGCCTATACCTCGACGAGCAATAACTGTCTGTGTATTTATTTCTTGCCTTTCGTTTCGCGTCTCCGCAATCGCATAAAGAAGCCGGGCCCGTTTCAAACCCGCCGCGGCGACTTGTCGAAAGATCCGCAGTTCTCCCTATCTCCCCATGGAGAAGAAGAAGAAGAAGAAGAAGAAGAAGAAGAAGAAGAAGAAGAGGAAGAAGAAGGGACCGGAAGAAACGAATTTAAATACGACGTTCCCCCGTAAACGGCCAATTTCCGCGGCTCTCCTCACGTTCCGCCGCAATTGCCACAGAGACGTTCCCTCGCTCATTCTTTCTCCACCCTCCCACGTCAGATATTAGATTTCGAGAAGCGGAGAACGCGCTTAGGAAATTCGTGGACGGCCGTGGATAACTTCGACGAACTGCTGGCTTGTTTCTTGGTTCCACTACTTCAGTCGTTTTCAGCGTGTTCAGGCAATTTGGCGCACGATGTTAAGTGATTTTCACGCCTTCACGCGGGAAAATTGGACGAGACGTTCGATCATTCTGTACCAATAGCCTTTGAGACTTTTGTTAGTGGATCGAATGACAAACGCCACTGATTTAATATAAATTATGAAATACATGTAACGTTTAACTCTCACCGATTCACTCTCTATCTCGTTCCTCGTGCTTTGCGTCTCTCTACGTTCGCCTCTAGGGATCTTCCCGATCACAACTGTTTTTCCGTCAATTGTTCCGCACCACGCCACAATTGTATACACACTCATCCTTCCATACAAACATTATGCATATTCATTCCACGATATATAATCATCTATGGTAATCACTATCATACCTTTTACCCGATAAATGTCCGTTTACGAGCCGAGAAACCGTTGGAAATGCTCTCGAAGAATAAAATTGAACGCCACGAGGAAATGTTTGCTTCCGTTAAGAAGCGGAAACGTTTCGTAAAAGTACTTAATAACAATTGTCCGTTCCTAAATTTTAAATGGCTAACGACAGCTCTCCCGTAATTTGCGAGCGAAACGAAATTCTACTTGCCGAGGGTTAATCGACGCAACCTTCGATTGGCAACGAGAACGAGATAAAAACCACCCAATCGATCAGATTATTAATACAAGCTGCTGTTGCTAGCCATGTTGGTCTGGCTGCCAGAGTTTCTTTGAAGATTTTTCAGTGACCCGACGACAGACCGCCAAGGGTTCCCCTCCGACTTTTCTTCCAGCCCTTTGTGCATACACACGACACCTTTCCTCGCTCCTCCGTAATCGATCGAACGTGAAATATCCTTCAGTCTGCACGTCCCCGGTGCAGAAAATTTCTATAACGCGATCCACCGCCGCTGCGAAGGGTTGTCACCGACATCTTTCACCCTGTTCCAAACCCTGTACACTCAAACACACACACACACATACACATATTCTCTTTCTCTCTTGCTCTCATTCTCTCTCGTTGCTTCACCATCGCGAGGAAAGAGGGAGAGAACGCGTTGAGAAATAGATTTATGCGAGCATGGCCGATTATAAAATTTACGCGTTAAATCAAACGATATTCAGTGGAAGAGGCACGCGTCTCCTCTGGCGGGTAGCTGATACCAGTTGCTGTTAAAGTGCACGGTGAAGATAACCGGCGCTAGGGTATATTCTGCATGGTTGTTCGAACACGACGTAGGGGGTGAACCGAGGCAGAGGAGAAACCTGTAAACCTGTTTATGGACGAATAATTCCAGCTTCCTTCACATCGTTTTTTCGGCACAACAGTTCCAGCATCCAGTTGACGACTCGTTGCCCAATATATCTGATCTTTCAAACCTTTTCTAATAATTCATCGATGACATTCTTGTCCTAATAATAAACCGTTTAAATTCCACGCGTTTTGGATAGAACGAGATAGTTCTACTGAAAATCATTCGTCAAATTATCGCGAGTTATTTGAACTTGAATCTTCCAAAAGTTTCGATTCCGATGGATGGTAATTGTTTGACGTTACGATCCTTCAAATCTCGAGAAGAAGATTGCACAATGTTTTGGACAGAGTGATCACAAAGTCACACACGTTTCAATGGTGACTTTCTTAATTAAATTAACAACCGACAGCTGGTTGCGCGGACCATAACGAGCGACCGAACCGTATACATTTGTTTTGCCTGGGTTACATATTTTTTTTTTTTTAAATTTATGATTAACGTTGCATCTACCTTCTGGTCATTAACGATAGCTAGGTACTGTTTCCTTCTTTTCAAGACGACTGTATCTTATGGCAGATGTTAGTTTCCTTTAGATAATTCAGGACATTTCTTATGTGTCTCTGCGACGTCAGGATTGCCGGTGAAGTTATTCTGTATGTTTGCCTCTGAGCGTGGTAGTTGCTGCATTCGAATAGAAAATGATTGGTTGATAAAATTCGGTTGCATTGGATACACATTGGGGGTCCTGTTTTTTTTTCTTAATACTCATCTACTCATGCCTGAATTTGCAGTGTCCCTGTCCTAAGCCTTGTCATGACTATTCTGTCTTTTCTTTTCATGTTGTGGGTAGGCATTATTCGATAGAAATTTTGGGTTATATTATGAGTTTTTGTTTCTCTTGGAGGTGTTCCATATTTTGTTCCACGATTGTTTTTCGCCATGGTGTAACGTTACAACAAGGTCTTGATAAGGAACCTCGTTACCTTTCATTCCCTGGTGGGATGGAACCCTGGGTTCCATTTAAATGTACTTAGAACTGAGAAAAATGTTGCAAATTTGGGACAGAAAAAGTCATTCCAGCGCAAGAGGTTAAGAGGACGCGAAATTTAAGACAGTTGCCAAGACGAATAATAGAAAATTGACGGTCAAGTCTCAGTATTACGTCGATTATCGATCGTTGGTTCTCTGGGACAATGGGGGTGTTTCCGCGTGTTGCCAGTTCCACCGCAAATCGGCACACCATCCACCGGAACACCTAACGCCCATTGTCACGCGGCGGATGTTATCGCGGCATAGCATTTCCCGTAATTCCTATAGCGAAGAAAACTGATTCCAATAGTCTCCTTAATCCTTTCGTTTATTTCACAGGTACCACTGTCACTGTTATTTCTGATTAAACGTTAACATTCCTTTTTTTTTTTCTAATAATCTGACTTGGATACGATAGAGGATAAAACACGAATATTTCGCCAATTACACGAAATATGGACGTTGACGTGTTTAAAATTCAAATAACAATTTTTTTTATTTCAGAAATTTCCATTTTTTCCACTTTCCTTTTCTTTTCCTTGTCTGTGTGTTGGTTATTTCAATCGATCGAAATTTTATATAAAAATACAGATGACTTTCGAATCTTTTCTCTTCTTTTTTTTCTTTGAAGTTTAATCGTTCATTCGTTTTGCAACAAAATGTGCGATAGTGTTTGCGTTTTTTTTCTTTTTTTCTTAAAATTCTTTTCTTTTTTTTCTTAAGTATATTTCGCCATTTCAACATTCCGCGAGAATTGCGAAAGTTTTTGAATCGCGGCTCTTTGTTCTGACCGGAACCCTGTAATTTAGAGAGCGCCCTTTGTCACTTTTTACGAAAATTGCGAAAGTTTTTGATTCACGCCATTATTTTTAGGGAACTTTGCAGCTTCAATTGTCGTTCCTCGTTCGTCTCGCGATCCATAGGAACGAAATTGCGTTAAAATTCTTTCCGAAAGGACGTCCACCGTAAAAAAAAAAAAGAAAAATCGCTGTTATCATTACATCGTCAAATTATTTCCATGAAAATCCCCAATTCAACGCTGTGCTCAAACTTCAACGAACGAGAAACGAGGACCAGGAAACCCATTAATAATCGTGGAAACTACAAATATAAAAAATCGTCTTTCAAACGTTATGAAAAAATGGGAATAAAATCTACGCCAAAGCACCTATTAATTATTGCAAGATAAAGCAACATAAAATAATCAAAAAAAAAAAAAAAAAAAAACTAGCAAAGAATCAGGCAAAGAAACGACAGAAAAATCCACCAACACGGAAAGAGGAACAGAAGAAAAGCCAGAACTCACCCACTCTCAACCTACGCAAAATTCAACGGCCAAGAGGAAGAGGAAGAGAGGGGGGGAGAGAGAGAGAAAAAGAGAAAAAGGAAAACACGCGTAAAATCAATATGGCACAGCGTAAACTTATCTCATTGACTTAACGTTCCACTCAATCTCGCGAAGGGTTGGTTATACGAACCGACCTTACCCCCACGTTCATTCGTCCCCACTTAACCTCTCTCTCCATCGCACTCTCGGATAGGATAATGAAATAGCCGAGCCCGGAACGCGACCTCTGCACCACCAAAGGCAGCGCAGATTCTGCAGCAGCGGTTCCAGGTGCTGCGGAGTCGCGCGGTTGAACGGAGAAACAGGGGCGCGAACGAGACAGATCTATCCAACGTTCTCGTCTCGTCTTTCTTCGACCGATTGCTATTTCATCTGGTCGCCAAGTCTCTTTCAGTTTCCCGGTCGAATTTTCCAAGCGAGGAGAAGGTGTATTACGTTTCACAAATATTGGAGATAGGGAGATGCCCACTCTACTGCAGTTGTAACTGGACTGACTGGGAGAATTTTTTTATATTTTTCTTTGCACCTGAATCTGGTTTGTTCTGTCTATCAGATAGTACGTTCATTTTTCTTTTTCTTCTCCACCCTTTGCACTTTGAATTGTTATTCAAATGTTGTTGCCAACAACTGTGTAATATTTAAGAATTAAAATTAAATCGACACGTGTATGAATTTTATAGGATCTTCGACGTTCCAAAATCGTTTCTCCAGCACTAAAAATACCGACTAAAATGAGACTAAAATGAGAAATTGCCTAAGAAATTGCCTATGAAATTTAATCCGGAGTAACAATTTAATTTGTAAATTAATAAATTAAAAGTTTAACTGATTCAATAATAATTTGCACTTTGAATTATTTTTCAAATTTTGTTGCCAACAGCTATGTAATATTTAAGAATTAAAATTAATTTTTTCGACGCGTGTGTGAATTTTACAGATCTTCGACATATAATGCTTCAAAATTGTTTCTTCAGCGAAACTAAAAATACCGAGTGACTAAAATGAGCCTATGAAATTACCTATGAAATTTACTCTGGAGTAACAATTTAATTTATAAATTAATAAATTAAAAGTTTAACTGATTCAATAATAATTTGCACTTTGAATTATTTTTCAAATTTTGTTGCCAACAACTGTGTAATATTTAGGAATTAAAATTAATTTTTTCGACGCGTGTGTGAATTTTACGGATTTTTAACGTATAATGTTCCAAAATCGTTTCTCCAGCTAAACTAAAAATACCGAGTGACTAAAATGAGAAATTGCCTAAGAAATTGCCTATGAAGTTTAATCCGGAGTAACAATTTAATTTATAAATTAATAAATTAAAAGTTAAACTGATTCGATAATAATTTAATTTAAAAATTTGCCTGTGAAATTTACCCTAGAGAAACGCAAAGCCGTTCAAATCTCCAATGAAATACGTATCACAATAACTCTCGTCACGTTCCTACGAAAAAATTACGGACAACATGTTTCGTCTGCCTCGTTGTTTCCGTCTGTTGACAATTTCGACCTTACATAATTATCACACTCTGCGCAAAGAACACAGAAAGCGCCGCGATACTTCTGAAACGAGTTCGATCGCCACGAGACGAGAACAGATGCGCCAAGGGATAGAAGAGAGTAACGTGAAAGAAGAAAAAGAGAAAGTCGAAAGAGGAAGAGAGGAAGAGAGAGAGAGAGAGAGAGAGAGAAGAGGGAGAAACGATACGAGATAAAAGGGGGTTGGGATGGCTGAGGGGGTAGCGACAAACCTCGTCCCGTTCGGCTGACTGACTTTATGACGATGGCTGCCACCGGGAGGACGTAAAAGAGAAAGAGAGAGAAAGAGAGAGAGAGAGAGAGAGAGAGAGAGACAGAAAGACGAAATCCCAGCGACTGATGCATCTCTCCCGGGCGTTCGTCCTTCATTTGCCAAACAGTAAGGGTAGCTTTTCCTTTTTCGGCCGCGCGATTCTCTCTCCCACTCTTTTTAAGACTTTCAGTTATTTTCTACAGTCGTCTTTTATTAGTTTAGCGAAAGAGAGAGGGGGAGATTCTCTTCTCTGTCGTCTCTGGCCTCGTCGAGACAGGCTGGCTGGATTCCAACAGCCGAAGGGACTGAAGGCAAACGAAACGGGGCTCTCGAACCCCGGCAATCGATTCGTGACGGATTTTCCCCCCGGTCGCTGAATTCGTCGTGAATTTGTAATTTTTAATTTGCACCGCGGACCCACGGAATGCTCCCGGCACCGACGTGGTCGCTGTTTGAATTGATACGCTGTAAGTTTCGCTTCTCGGGTGGAGGATGAAAGGGAGAAAGATGAGGGGGGGGACTGACTCCCTCTCTCTCTCTCTCTCTCTGTCTGTCTGTAAAAGCAAGTTCGAATTTGCTGAGAATTTTCGAATTCAAAAGGAATACGCTACGCTAGTTTCACTGTAAAGAGAAGTACCTGTCGTACTGTTAATCTCATTTTGTTGACGATCAAGTATTTTTATTAAATAGAAAGTATAAAATGTAAAATATAATGACAAATCTTTACGATTTTAATTGAACCGTAAGAATATACAACATTAAAATTCCACAGGAGATTGAACGATACGAACACTGTCTAATTCTGACGAGTGCAAACTTCGTCCAAGACAAGCTATTACAACGTGAGCTATTTCTATTGACTGGTAGGCAATGGAACAGATATTACCACTAATCCCATCGATCAGCAGGTGACTAAACAGATAATATTGCCGCAGATGTGATCGAACGGTGATACATAATCGAATAAACAATGATTATGACACGAATCCAACAGTCAAAGCGTATTCACTCGTCACGTAATACACTGCGCACGCTTATTACGATATTTAATAGTTTAGTACATACGACGAACTTTTATCTAGATTTCTTTCAATTATGTTTACAGTCTATTTATTCGAAACGAGTATTTTGTCTCATTTGTTCCTTGCCAAGAAGTAGCAGAATTAAAACAAAATTAAACGAATGGCACACGTCACCAAATTCAACTTCTACAATCGTCAATTAAACTCCAAATGAATTAATTAATACTAATATATACTCACGATCTATTGTATACATTTCCTCTACTCCGTACCAAAAGTATATTAAATGTAATTTTTGAATTTATTTCACTCGTCAATTAAAGTCAATTAAAAATTGTCCATCCTAACATGTGCTTGTCAACTTGGATATTTTCTCTCTAAAACAGGTAGTTTCTCAATTAAATTCTAAACCAAGTTAAGTCTAACATATACCCATAATCCATTGTACATTCTCTCTGCTATTAACAGAAAGTGTACGTAAATCTTTAATTATTACCAATAATGCAATTATCGTTTCATTTCATTCATCGAACCAAGAGATGATTAATCCTAACGTTGTATTCGCAACACCGTGGATATTTTCTCCCAACAGAGAGTATCAAGGTATAATTGCAAAATCCCGACGTACACTCGTAAGCCGTTTCCTTGACAGAAACTGCACGAGATGTAATGTCTTCCTACAGCGAAAGAGAGGAGAGAGGCTCTCGCACAAAATATTTTAATGCATTTTAAGTGGCCGCGCGTTGGATATCGTGCCGTTTTACGTTACAAAGTAAAATTCGCATCCATTATACGACGAAACACGCAGAATTTGCTATTCAAATGGCACAACTCCGCTTAAGATGGCGGATCGTCAGCAAATGGCGCGTCCTTTGTGGCATCGGCGGTTCCTGGCAATTTTTAAAGGAATAGCTTTCTCTTCACGCTACGCTGGCTCCCGCGATTTTCCTCCCTTTCCCTCTCCTCCTCCTCCTCCTCCTCCTTTTTCTTCTATTTTTTTTCTTTCTTTCTATCCTCTTTTTCCTTGTTTCTTTCTTTTTTTTTTTTGTTTTGTTTATTCCACACTTTGGCCACGTACCAAAGCTCTGCCTGGCGCCGGAATAGCTGATTACAATACCACTGTTTCCTTTCACCGGCGCTTCGATCTCTCCCAGACGTCTTCCTTCGACGCCCTGTCTTACTCTTCCTCGAGGATACGAATAACTTTAAGAGCCCCGGATTTGCGGGGAAGGAGAGCGCGAAGGACGTCGACTCCGGGATGCCTCGCCTCCCTGACTTGCTGTTTTCAAATATTGATGGGAATATCGTGAGTACGCGACCCAATGCGCTTTATCTTCGTCCGAGGCGGAAGAGGAACACTTCCAACGAGTTTGAAAGAATATCGTTTGATTTAAAAACAAGAAAGAATCATGTTTTTTTCTCGTTGAAAAGGATCAATCCTTCTTCTTACGAAGTGAACTTCGATTGAGATCAACTGGTTATCATTCACCTTCAATATTTCATTTTTCTTTTTTATTTTCCTCTGTTGTTGTTATTTGCTGTTGGGTTTTATTTTATAAAACACAGATATTCGGTTTCTCGAAGGTATTTACAGCTTACGATCACTTTCCTCTGAGATCTATACGATACAACTTCTTTCAACTGTTTTTTTCTTTTTAGACCTTCTTCTCAATGCGGCCCACATACACATGTACGCACGCGAGACAAGTAGTTTAATACTAAGACAATAAATGTCGCGCATCCATCCACGTGTGTGCATATTACGCATGATTTACAGTTATTCCTAACACTCTGCGAGTTCTACTTTGCACGTGGAAAGTATTTACATTTTCTTTTTTTTTTGCAAGTGCAAGAAGTTTGAACAATGATGGCGAACCTATGACCCGCGAGACATACCCACGCGTTGATTTTTATAAACTTATCATCATGTATATAAAAGAATTTTAATTATTTCTCGAACTCCTCTTTTCAAAAAATGTTAAAAAAATGACAAGTGTTCGGTTAGAGCTTAAAAGTGAGAAATAAATGCATAATTGTGTTTGGAGGATTTACGACTTGGTTCTGTATACAGTATAGGTGTTTTAAGTCTTAAATGTTACACGAGTTAGTTGTGTCCAAAAAATTTTATATAGCACTTACGATTAAACAGACACTAGATTTCATTCTCAGAATGGGTAGCTAGTTGCTAGTTTTTGATACAATAGAAGAGAGAACGGATAATAAAAAATATTAAGAAATAAAGTATATACATCTAATGTATAGGAGTGACTGGGCACGATGTCACCCCTTTTATATCAATTTTTCGACGTCGACATTTATTGTTGGCTCTTCGCTTGCGAAAGTAAACGTTGCAAAACAAAAAGGAAACGTAAACTTTTCAGAGGATTGTAAAAGTGAGAACCAAAAAAAAAAAAAAGTAGTTTCTAACCATCCTCCCCACCCCCTTTCCAACTGACGCCACTGACTTAGCGACTCACGAGCTAGTACTAAAAAAAATAATGAACAAAACTCGACCAACTTCTCAAAACCAGCGAGTTCGCCGTCATAAGACTAGAATAATCGATGACTGTCGATACAATTAAAAGAGTCGATTCAACGAATTTCGGCCCAAAAAAATACCTCACCTCCTCACCCCCGTGGAAGTTGCTTCCACATGGCGTTTGGCGACGAGACAAACGCGAGGAACACGTTTCGAAGGAACGAAATAATTGGAACGATCGTCTCGCGCAACGGATGAAAAGCCGGAGGACCGAGAATACGGTTTCCGCGGGCAACCAGGCGAAGTTATAATTACCTGGACGTCGCGGGCGTCGGTGGTGCTCGTCGCCTCTAGAGAACACCTGGGCGATAGGGTGGTGGCATCATCAGCCAGCGGAGGGGCAGAGAGACAGAAACAGAGTAGATCGAACAGAACGAATCTGGATGGAAACTGGCGAGAAGGAGATGGCGGACAAAGGTTGGCCGATTGAAAGGGGAGAGGGGAGGGAGTTGCAAGCTGCTGGAAAGAGAGGCCGCGAGACATTTATTCCGTGCGGGTAGCACGCGGAATCTCTTCCGGTGACAAAACAGGTCGGACAAGCGATGCGAAGGTGCGAATTTCGTATGGATGTCACCGCGATACACCGACGCGCGAGTTTGCGACCCCCATGGCTGCTGGAAAGTGCACGTTCCGTGTCTCTATAGTCTATATACCGCCCCTCCCCTCCTCCTCCTCCTCCTCCTCTCGTCTACCCTCGTCTCTATCCCTTTCTCTCTATCCCCGACCTGCGGCACCGGGTCTCTGCCCGTTGTATCGTTTCGCATTGTGCTCTGTTTCGGCTCGCGTGCTCTGTATATCCGTCTCTGTTCGCCGAGAACAACGAGCGTATTCGGCTGGTCCCGGGCATAGAGAGATCGGGGCGAGATGTGCCACCTGAAACTATGCTGTTCGCCGAATGAGATTTGAATAGCTAGCTACCAGGGGTGGCAGAGAGGTACAGAGGGAGAGAGAGAGAGAGAGAGAGAGAGAGACAGAGAGGGGTGGCTAGGGCGAAGTTGTTTAGACGGATAATAGGGGGAGGGAGGGAAGAAAATCTCCGCACGGTTGGTTATAATTTGCTAAGAAGCTTTGCTCGCCATTCGACGTTCCGTTTTGCGTCCCCTGATCGCAGCCACGCAATCCATTTTACGTACATTGTTCTGATTTCTAGGTTTATTTTTTTTTTTTTTTTTTTAGGCGGGATGACAAAGTGATTTCTGAAGTTAATATCGACGTTATTTTTATTTACATTGTCCGCTGTTAGCGTGATTGTTGGTTCACAGGCGCTACATTTACGAGGTGATTAAAATTTGGAGATTCGGTTATTTTTAATGTAATTGTATTTCTATACTGGCGACGTTTAATTCCGTACTAGTGGTGTGAATGTATCATTAACGATACAATCGACCCTCACCGAGTTACTTCAATTTTCATCAACGTGAAGACAGTACGAACAGCCGTGAAACGTATGAGAAGATCATCAGGTAACAAGAAGAAAGACGAGTGGTACGTCTATTTGTTCTCTGACGAATTCAAATAGACAACGTACGCAACAACTAACGGAAGCTTCCACTTCAACCAGGCCAGATTTAAAACGAACAAAAATAACAAGACTGTGCATCTGAAGTTTCTCGAGGAACAGGCTCACGATATCGACTGTCGTAGAGATTCTCACGTGATAATAGCATTATTAAACGTCGTTCCCGGGGGTTGATTCGATAAATCGGGGTAGCAGTCGTACGAGTGTACGTCGGCCATTAACTTGCTCCGAAGACACGGGGATAGGAACAGAGGAACGCGTTGGCAGACGATTTAGAGGCATCGTCAGCGAGACGGAAGGAGAGCTTCAAAGTCTCGTTGTTGTTGCAACATCTGGTCCCGAGGAACGATTGATGTCCCATTATGCTCGTCGAATCGATGAAATCCCCAAGGTATTATTCGTTAATGGATGCCTCTGATAAACGTTGGGAAACGTTATTGGATAGTCGCATTACACTGTCTTTGCAAAATATGATTCTCTCGTCGACGGGATGGAAAAAAGAGCGGAGCTCCCCTCTTCGTACGGTGCGTTCGAAGATAATTAAGAGAGAAAGGAAGAAATAAGGCGAGGAAAATAGAAGAGGCAGGAAAGGCTCGCGGAAATGTATATTGCCAATTTATTTTAGGTGTGTCGGGTGAAATATCTCGAAATTTGTAGCTGGTTTTCTGCAGATGTGTGAAACGAAGCGTAAAAACACACACGAGAAATATGTAGATACAAGTTTACAAAGGGATAAACGAAATAAATTTCCAATTTCTTTTCTTATTGCTAAAAAACAGAAAACTGGACGAACGTTTCCAGTTTAATTACGATTTACAGGACACTGAAATACTTGTGCCGAATTAAAATGCAAAGTAGGAAATTAAACGTTAATGGAAGAAATCGAAACGCGCGTATATATTTGACAAGTTTTGAATATTTTACACAAGTCCTGCACGCTCTCTACATTTTTCTGCGTTTTCAAATTCTCTGCAAGTGCGTGAATGTCTGCAACATGGGAAAATTTAATTCCAGCAAAATTTCAAAATAATCCACATGGCACATATACGCGTGCTGCATAAAAGAAAAAAAGAGCAGAGAAAATAATAACGAAAGAAAAAGAGGAGGAAGAAGAAGAGGATGGCTTGCGTATATTTCCATGCGAGTTCACAATTGTCCAGGACGATCCAGACCAACTAAAGAGGCAAAAGGTGTCTATTATCGGCGAGACTCTCTCGTTAGGAGGAATTTGTTCGACGAGGAGAGGAAAAGAACGTTGGACAAAGGAACGAAGGAAAAGCGAGCGAGAGAGGGAGAGGAGAGAAGGTATCCGCGCGCTAGGAAAACGCGCGCGCTTTGATTCGCGTGCACCACGAGTTTTGCTTATTTATTCCGGCCCAGCAATTCGAGACTGAAGACTCTTAGAGCAATTTCCTTCTTTATGCGAGTCACTCGTTGTGTTCCTGAGATATTTGCCGATGCTTCCTTCCGTTTCCACCCCCTCAGCCTTCACTCCAGCTGCTCCCGTCTCGTGCTCCTTGCATTCTAGCCGCCCCCGTGAAAACGACGTCTTTACAAATTCGCCGCGCATTCTTCGGATTTTAATTATCATCGTTAAGCGTTGCTGGATTTCGTGAGCGCTCTCTCTCTCTCTCTCTCTGTCTCTCCTTGGAAGTTGCCGTTGTTCCGTGGTATTCTCGTTTGGATTTCGGAATTCGAAGTGATTCGGGTTACGTTGCTCGTGTGTGAATCAATAAATTTTCCTTGGATTTCGTAGGTTTCCAATGGATTGATACTATAGTTTCTCTTCTTAATTCTTTCCATTACTGATTTCACATTGGTAAATTAAAAAGTGAAATTTCTAAATTTTATTATATCATCGCTGGTCGACCGAGACAATCGTCTTCGTTTGATCTGAAAATTACTACTAACGACGTGAGATTCTTTCGTTTGAATGTTACCTGTGTTTCTGAAGTAACTCGACTTATTCAATGATCAGATTCTCTGGTGCAAATATCGTGAATGACTCTATAAATATAACGAGTGAATTTGCCACGCGTATTAACATTGTAAACTAGAGAGTGTTATTTACTTCGTTTATCAGGGGAGGGGGAGGGGGACGATTCGTAAGCTGGTAAGAAGAGAGCGAGAATTCTATGAATGCAAATCGCATTTTTCCCTTGAGAATACAAATTGTAGGGAGGAAAAAGGATCAGCCGGCCGGTTTACTGGATTAAAGTTTGATCCGAAGACAATTCGTTCTCCAGATGGTTATCTCGATCTACTGCGTTATCCAGATCAAGCTTTCTCCTATTTTTTTTTTTTTTTCGTTTGCCTCCTCCTTGCTTGATACCTCCTCCTCGCGCTAATACCGATCTCTGGTTATCACTGGGTTGCCGATTTTCACGCGAATTTAAATGCTCTTAAAATGTAATTTAACCCTTTGAACTCTCGTATGTCGCGCCGGACAATACGAATTTGCTGTATGGAAAATTACACGGGTTGTTTTAAAAGTTATCACACTTTAAAATATTATTAAAAAATAAATTACATTGTTTCAAAAGTTATCACGCTCTAAAATATTATTAAAAAATAAATAACATTGTTTTAAAAGTTATCGCATTTTAAAATATTATTAAAAAATAAATTATATAATAATAAATAAAAAAAACATTGAATTTATCTAATTTACTTTAAGAGTAAATACAAGTAGACGTGCTATAGGGGTTGAATTTAATTAAAAAAGATAGAACTTTCGAACGTTTGAACAATAAGTAACCGAAAGAATCTTTATTAGTCGAGTTTTTTTTTTAAAGTTCTATGGCCCCATGTCTAAGGATGGAAGACTTTAAGAAAACGAGTGAAAATTTCCAGTTTCCAAAGTCTGAATACCCCGTATTAATTAGCTTTATGAATTTACTACTATCATTACGAGGCGTACCGCGAACTTCAAAGCATTAACCTTACTCGATATTATGCTGCTTTATTATACTGGCCGAGAGAATCTTGGTAATATCTTCGAAAATTCTTAACAGTTTACCACGTTAAATGGAAAATGAACCTGCTTGTAAATTCCATTATCGATAGAGGGAACAATCACAGTTTTAATTTGTTCGCGGCTATACAGACATAACCCACGACGTAGCGCACGCGACCGTGAACTAAACTATTAGGAAAAAAAAAAAAAAAAAAAGAAAAAGATTCAGTTCGCCGATATTATTAATTATTATTCAAGGGAATTCAGACTATCATTCATTCTTTATCTTTACTTCTTTCATTTGTTAAAAAAATAACTAAAAAGATCCAGAATTTCAAATCTCTCGGATAAAAAGCTAAACATTCTCCAAATCCTTCGTACCAAAAAAAAAAAAAGAAAAAAAAGAGAAAAAAATAAAAATAAAAATAATCAAACTGATGAATCCTCCGATTCAGATCCCAACGCCCTCCGCTCCCCGATATGACATAATATAATTCCCAAACCGAAGATCCGAGCAAACAGAATCACCTTGGAGAATGGTCAAACAGATCGGTGGTAATCCCGTGGATTAAACAGGGTGGATACACCACACCTTTACTCGTCGTACGGTGTAAACAGCTCGGGGAACAGGCCGCCGCACGCGATGCACGCATCGTTAAGCAGTAGACGCGTATGCAAGGGTTTGGCAGCCGCGTCGACGTATAGTGTGGCTGCTTTGTGCAGGTAATACAGGTGTCAGCCGAACCGAACACACGTGGCGCGTCTCGGCCTCGCGGTATATCCATCGATTAATCGACGATGGAACCATCAGCCCTCTCTCTCTCTCTCTCTCTCTCAATCTCTCGTTTTATGAGAGAGCTTTGCTCGATTCGCTCGCGGAAATCACAACGACGACGACGACGACGACGACGACGAGCGTAAATCAGTTGGAGTGGGTTTGACTCCCACACCCGCTTGAGTCTCTTTGCCTTCTCCTTCTGCTCCTCCGCGCCCTTGTCGTCGATAGTTATCGTCCTCCGGAACCGTCCTGTATCCTGTTATGTCAGTTAATGAGATTTCTGGATGAAACGTGGCATCATCTACCGTTTCGGCCGGATAATTGTCATCCATGAACCGGATCACGGGATCACGTTCGGAAAGATGGATTTCCAACAAGCGTCGTCCTGGGACGAGTGATTTTTGGCTTTGGTCGGGTGAATTTTTTTTTTTTTTTTGAAGAGTTCAAGGACGATCCTTGACTTCATTTCTTTTTCTATTGATTACTGGGTCTTTTGGTCTTATTTCGAAAGAATTACACTCACATCGAGGAGATTTTTCAAAATGGATATCATTAGCTCGAGAAGCGCGACACAGTCGTGCGAAAGATCGTAATTTAATTACTTGCGCTTGCAATTATAACCGGTAACGTGTCAACTGCGGTCGATAGGTGACCCCCTCGAGGACGAATTTATTAAACTTATAAGTAAATAAATAAATAATTAATCCATTCTTTCCAAGTTGATATCCTTCAAAAACACGTGGACTTTGTCATTATTTTTCAGATCGTGGCGTTGTTAGTCCGACGAATTATTCCACGTTTGAAAAAGTTCTTTGACACGTTTCAACTCTCTGAATCTATTTGTTACGCGAACTTTTTCATTTTACCGACATACGAAATTCTAATTAACTGCCTACGCTGGCAACCGATTGCGGACCATAACGAGTGACCCCGAGCCGCTTTCCTTTCGAACCCGTTTGGTACGATATTATCAACAAGCAACAAATTTACCATTTGCTTCGCCCACACTTAAGACTGAGGAAATATTGCAATTTTGAAAAAAAAAAAAAAAACAATCAATCAATATCGAAAACAATCCTCTTCTGTGCTTTGCAGGTCGAGCAGGCACGGACTACCCAGTGCTGGGCAAAGTCCCTTACACGAACTTCTACTGCGACGACCAGCCGTACCCGGGTTTCTTCGCGGACGTCGAGACAAGGTGCCAGGCGTGGCACTACTGCGACATAGACGGCCGCCAGGCGACGTTTCTCTGTCCAAACGGGACGCAGTTCAGCCAGGCGGTGTTCGTCTGCGACTGGTGGTTCAACGTCCGATGTGAACTCAGTCCCAAGTTGTACGCCATCAACAGCCGACTCTACGGCAGACCCACCGAGAGCCCGACCAGGCCGCATCGGCTCATCACCAAGGAACTCCTCGAGAATATCTTCGTCAGGCGGAAATGAACCACCTTCAGAAACTGAAGCTGCGTTCTCGCTTTTATTGCCAGTGCGACTCCGTCGTCCATCGATCGTTCCATTGGATTCGATCCGGCGAGGAAGAAAATCAAAAGAGGCTGTCCCAAGGCTCTGTTTCGTCGTTGGACGAACGTGTATATCTCTCCTTGTCGAGAATCGTTCTTGACTTGATTGCAACTGAATGAGGAGGAGTGAATGGCAGAGAAGTGTCTTGTTTGAATTTCGCGCCGCGAGAAAGAAATGTTTCAGAGGGATTTGGCCCGAGTTTCGACGACCGAGCGTTCCAACAGATACGAGCAAGGCATTTCTTACATCGTAGGGGTGAAAGACGACGAGTAAATGCTAACGTAGAATAATTAATACAGACGATCGGTCGAAGCAAAGTCGAGAGAACTTTTTTTGTAGGATAAAAATCTCATCTCGACGATGATCGAGGATCGAGAAACAAAGGGGAACGATCGACGATTTAAGTGCCACGAACTTACGTCTGCTTTTTGACTTTCGTCCCTTTCATCCCTTTGGGACGAGAAAGCGCGCGGTACGGTAGGTACGCGAATCATTAGGTGTGGTTATACTTGCTAATCGTACAAATAAAACGGAAAAAAAATTATGACGAATGTTATTATTAATATGACGAACGTAGTAGTATGCGATGTACATAATGTTCAGCGAATCTTCCACGGCGAATCCACCCAATTGTATTATCCAAGTAAAGAAGTTATAGTTGGTTAGGGTCTGAAGCATGTTTGCTCATAATGTCTCCTGTACCTTTGCTCTATTGAAACAACCCATTGATTTATTTCGGTATTTACTACGATGAAACAGAACACGATTAAGAACGGGTACTAGACGTAACTCCGTCATGAGGAAAGAAAAAAAATACATACATTTTAAGTGAGGTCAGGCCACCTTGAACATGTGAAATTAATCACGTTCCTTTGTATCTTCTTCTTACAAACGGATGAAATTCATGGAAAATTTAGAATAAGGCCTTCATTAAACGAAGTTTGAGGAATCGTCTGTGTGTCTTTCTTTCCTCTCTTTCTCACTAGACCATTTTGATCTTTTAAATATGCTCTCGCGCGTTGTAAAAAAAGGAAAACAATGTCGATCCTCTAGCTCGTTGAATCTACGATTTTTAAGCTCAGAGTATTCACTCTTTCAAAACTCTTGTGTCTTTTTATAATTTGCTGATAATTACGACGAACGTGTACATTTGGTGTTGTACGACGCGACGTATAATACTATATCTCATAATACGATATCTGACCAGACGCCTAGAGCGAAAGCTATAATATAATATAAAGAGGAAATTCCTGAAATTTCTGGCTCAATTGTTCTCACTCAATAATTCACATAAACTAAACTTTTCGTTGTTTCTTATGAGAGTTTAAAAAATGGCGGAGGATATTACTTTTTCCAGAGATTGAAACTATGTATCGTGTTAAATACCATTTGAACGATCACTTCCAATGCTGTGTCATTCATGCTTCGTAAATAAATTGCTGACTATATAGATGATACCAAAGAGTTCGAGGGCAAGGGGTTAATTTAAGAGAAAAAACTGAAAAATAAAAAGAAAAGAGAAACATAGAGTTAGAGAAGCAAACTGTGGTCGAAATCGATACTCTCTGACGTCGAGATCAGTGGCGGTGTAGTAAATGCCGAGCCCGAGTCGTCGGTTTACTCGAGCAGAAGACAAAATAAAAATATGCCTCGCTATAAACGACGAAAGTACGAAAAGAAATAAAGGAAGGAAGGGAAAGAGGTTCAATGAGTAGGTTCGCTGCGTCAGTAAAAGCAGAGAGTCTCGAAGAAGCACGCCCGTCCTCCGCGATCTTCCTGCACTTCGACTAACTCGACGTGAACGAAGACGTGGCAGGACCGCGCGCGCTTCAACCCTCGCTGCGGTTCTTAATCGTTGATGAGATTCCATCCGAGGAATCGTCCCCCATCTTCCACGTCCGCGAAAATAAAGAGTGGCGCAATTTTTATGGCGCGAGCAGCCGAGTTCACGATGCTTCAACGAATTATCTGAGGCTGGATCGATTCAAGAATCGACACTCTCTTCTGAGATCTCGCCGTCATAAACGGGGAGCCTCCTTCCGAACTTTTCATCAGCGCGAGCGTTAACGCGTTTCCTAAGATTTCTGGAACGTGTCAAGTCTACGTTCACTACAGAATAATTTCAATGGAATTTTATAATGATCATCATTTGATCTTTTTTTTTTTTTAATAAATTGACGCGTTTGAAGATCACACGAGGATCGAATTGATTTTTAGAATCGCGCAGCTTCAGAAACAATTGATCGATCGATACGTTCACGCCGTTCTTTGCAAAAATTGCGAACTGACTGCGGACCATAACGAGTGATCGTACACGATAATTCGTCGCTTTCTTTTTCAACGCGTCGGTACGATATCACCGGATAGAAATTATTGAGAAGCAATCAATTTATTTTTTGTTCTACTCAAATATACTTCAAACTGAGTTAAAATGTTTGGGACGAAAAATTCTCGACGCGCGTGGCATACGTAGTTCCATAGCAAAGAGGATAACGCCACTCGTGTCGATGACACGATCGGCAATCTTCGAGTGTTAATTTCAATTTCAATATTACGGAGTAAAGTCGAGAGACACATCGTCTGACGAGACAAACTGAGAATGATCTTCGCGAAAAGGACGAGAGGCAATATTGGTTAATTAATTAACGTTATCGCCGGATCTCGAACTCGGAGGGGCAAACGCGAGGAGTAAAGTTGGTTGATCACCAACGACAGTAATGGCGTCGAATCTGTTAAATCCCACAAAGTACGTCACACTGTGTACATCGAAACAGTCTCCCCGAAGCACGGAGGGGGGAGGGGGGAGCAGGGGACTTGAATTCTCCGTTGTCGAATCCATCGTTGATTATTCGCTTAAACAACGAGCCACGTGCGCGCATCGATCAGCTTATGTCTTACAATCGCGCGGCGGCTATTGCGTAATTGCTTCGCGTTCGCCCGAAGGCCTGACGCTTCGCTTAGCAACGAACCAATTGACGATCGGTCATACGTGCAACAATTGCGATTACACGTGGAACGATCGCGATTATACGCGTCGATAATGGACCCGGGAAATTGTTGTGCCACGCGGCCAACAACACGAACGCGTCTCTCCGTCAACGTGAAAACGCTATTGAACGCTGAACAACGCTGGTTTTCGTACCGACACATGGTCAGAGAGGTTGGTATTCGTCGACCGTATGTTCTTTCAACCTTTTCCTGTTGATTTCGCAGCGACTTTTCTTTCTTTTTTCTTTTTCTTTTCAAGAAAATTGGATTTGGAATAAGAAGACATTTGATCATCATTACGATCACCGACAGTTGATCGAGATATGAATTTGCGCAAACATTCGCGATATCGAGATTAAGTTAGAATGAAACAATTTAATTGGAAATCATTGTAGCTTCAAATGCCCGACGATCAGTAATCAGATGTTGAGAAAATTCTAGAAAATTTCGAGTAACTCGTATGCTTCCATGGTTTGTGTGAATTTGCGCAAACATCCGCGATATCGAGATTAAGTTTGAATGAAACAATTTAATTGGAAATCATTGTAGCTTCAAATGCCCGACGATCAGTAATCAGATGTTGAGAAAATTCTAGAAAATTTCGAGTAACTCGTATGCTTCCATGGTTTGTGTGAATTTGCGCAAACATCCGCGATATCGAGATTAAGTTTGAATGAAACAATTTAATTGGAAATCATTGTAGCTTCAAATGCCCGATGATCAGTAATCAGATGTTGAGAAAATTCTAGAAAATTTCGAGTAACTCGTATGCTTCCATGGTTTGTATGAATTTGCGCAAACATCCGCGATATCGAGATTAAGTTTGAATGAAACAATTTAATTGGAAATCATTGTAGCTTCAAATGCCCGACGATCAGTAATCAGATGTTGAGAAAATTCTAGAAAATTTCGAGTAACTCGTATGCTTCCATGGTTTGTGTGAATTTGCGCAAACATCCGCGATATCGAGATTAAGTTTGAATGAAACAATTTAATTGGAAATCATTGTAGCTTCAAATGCCCGATGATCAGTAATCAGATGTTGAGAAAATTCTAGAAAATTTCGAGTAACTCGTATGCTTCTATGGTTTGTGTGAATTTGCGCAAACATCCGCGATATTGAAATTAGTAATGAAATTTAGTTAAAATGAAAAAACTTGAGTCAAAATTATTGTAGTCTCAAATACCTGATAATATTAATCAGATGTTAAAAAAATTGTAGAAAATGTTGATTAATTTGTACCCTTCCACGGTTTGTATGAATTTGCACAAACATTCACCGTTCTGGAGTAATCAGCAACGAAATGAAACGAAATGGAGAATTCCAAGATTAAACAGCTTAACTCGAAATATCTAACGACACCAACTATCAACTCAAGGAAATCCCCGAGCCCCTTCAAAGAAAAACGGAACAGTCAATTAATTCGACTTGCAAGTAGTCGATCCTTCCACGGTTAACTAACCGGGCCAATCGAAGCTGAAAAAGAAGGGAAAAGAGATACGCCGTTACGAGACAAAAAAGAAAGTCAATTTTCATTGTTCGTAGAGGCAATCTTCGATCGTGTTCCATCGTCAATGCACTCAAATTACAACAGGCCAGAGACAGACGGTGGAAACGGATGGGCAGGAAAAGAAAGAAAGAAAAAGCGAAGCAACGTTGTTCACGCGGCGGTATGGCCAAAAGTCAACGCTTTCAAGAATCGATATCCGCTAATAGAATTGTGCACGCACCGCGAACCGAACGAAATACGACAACGGCAGGTTTGCTGGCAATTAGTAATGACGTGTCGTTCGATATATTGCGTATACGGACCTGTCGCTTGAAAACGATCGTCGCCCAATCAAATTCTCGTTCCATCTTTCGTCGTTCGTTCTTCGCACATCTGGCTTAAATGCAACACTTTTTTTTTTTTTTAATGTTGAGACTTACAGAATTAAATAAATTTGTACATTACACTCACTATGGCGCTGACGCGTAATTGAGGAAATCTAATTCTAATAAAAATTTGTTTCATCCATTGAGTATCATGTTTTTTTTTTTTTTTTGATCGTAAATATATTTTTACATACTAAACGAAATTCATATCATTGGAATTTCGTACGTCAGAGTCTCCGTTAATTTTTTTAATTTTTCTGTTAAAAAGCTTTCGAGTGTTGAAATTATACCACAAGAAAAATTAAAAAACCATAGCAATTCGAATGCCAAGATACTGCCCTGTTCCAGCGTTTCAGGATCGATCACTATTTTTCTAAAAGAATGCAATGCTTTCTGAAAGGAAAAAAAAATAAATAAATAAAAAATAAAAAAAAAAGACGACCGAAAAAATTGTTTGCATCGATTCCTGCAAACAATTCTGTCGACCGGCTACCACGCAACGAAGCACGGAGAGTTTTAATATAATGGAACGATAGACCTTACGCGAAATTAAAGTGAATTAGTTTCAAAAGTTCCCGATGGAATGTATCTTTAATGAACGAGAGAAAGAGAGAGGGAGAGAGAGAGGAAAATGGAGGAGAGAGGACGGAGGACGCCCTTTAGTAGCCATTCGCTAATGAGGAACAGTTAACGAAGAAAATTGCTGAATAATTAAAAGTTGCTTTTGTTGAAAATTGCGCGATTCACCCGGTTGGCACGCGCCATCCTGCAAAAAATAACGAACGTCCATTAAACTCTGTCCGTGAAATCTGTCTTCCTCTGAACCGGTTAGAACTTTTGCCTCGTCGATAGTCTTTCGATACACTGGCGGGGGAAAAAGAAAAATCGAGACATTAAAACAAAAACCAAAAAACGAAGAAGGAGAAAGAAAAGAAAAAAAAAGGAAATAACGCGAGGAAGATGAAAGGGGATGGGAAGAGAGAAGGGTGAACAAAGGAACGAACAAACGAAGTTCGAGCCCCTTAATTCAAAGGATGAACTAACTGTTATACACTCGCTGGCTGCGAAGAATTGATAATGAAAATTTCTACTACTGCGGGAGAATCGCAACGGTATAACGCTGCTCTTCGTTCTTCGGGATCTCTCTTTTTTCTTTTTCTTTTTTTTTTTCAACCTGGATGATTTCAGCAACGCGCGCGAATATTTCGCTAGAACGTTGTTTCGAGAGGCACCTGTCCGTGGTTGTGAAGTCTCGTTGAAAAAGCAACGAAGAAATTACGTAAGTGCTTTTTCAGCTTCCGAATGAAACAGAGAGAGCCGACGTTTCCGACGTGAGATTGACGGACGATATACGTGTATCGAATTTTAAAAAGTAGGTAATTATTGGCTGCGCACGTAATTTAGCTTCCGAGTGAAATGGGAAGCCGATATTTCAATCGCGAGACTCGATCGACAGAGCTTTGAATTTTAAAGTATGTAAGTCTGACCTATGTATGAGCAACTGATTTCAACGAAATTATTCGCAAAGTAAAAATTGAAAGATTTCCCTCCCGTACATTGAACACGCGAATAATTGTTTTCGTACGAGTCGCATTTCAACCTTCCTCCAATAATCAAAAATCACGTGTCAAAGAATGCATCGTTCATCGCATCAAACATTCTTCCCTATTACATACGTAGAACATCAGTACACTTTAGTAAACCGTTTCAATCTAATCTCGTCTGATATTCAACCTTGCATCTCGCAGTTGTCCACAATCGTAGAAAAAAAGGAAAATTCGCGAAGACGTACGCCTTCGGGGCGCAGTTAAAATGACGTAAAAACGATGGTCGTGAGACGCGCGAATTATTCGAGCAGCCAGCAGCTTCCGGCTCATTTGACGATCCGGATAGCCGAATATTCGGAGAGGCGGAACGCGCTGTGCTGTGAAATCGCGCGCGGTTAGTATCTCTCTCCCCTCCCCCTCCTCACCCCCGGGTTTTTAACAATTTTCCTATTACTTTGACGTCGTTTCATCAATCGACCGCTTTTTGCTGCTAATTAAATACATGGATGCGCCGGACGCGTTGAAATTATGTTGATTCGAGTCGCGAAAATTCGCCGAGCCAGACACGCCGGATATATTATTTACCATCGGCATAAATATTCCGCGGATTTTCGTCCCGCGGTGTCAAACGCAACCGGGGCTGAAATAAAATTGGCTCTTTGTTGTCTCATTTTCAGGAGGATTCGACGAATACATAATAATACATAATTATACATAATACTCTTTGCTGTTACGTTCTTCTGTTTTGCTATTTTCGTTTTTTCTTTTTTTTTTTTCGCTCTTTTTTCCCATGACTGTTGGTCACGTTGTCGTTGTAAATTTTTGACCGAGCGGCGATCGATCTCTATTTTCCATTAACGTCAGAACTGTCGATGTGTGGTCGAAACGATTAATTGATAAAACTAGATGTACGAATACTTCGAATTACATATCTCTGCAACTCGAGAGTCTTTTCATTCTGATCCGAAAGGCAAGGTTTCGGCGAGGAACTGACGGATTCCAAGCGGATCGTGCAACGTGCAGTCGCAGGTGCGTGAAGAGACTAACCGATCTGACGGAATATTACGCGCGATACAAATACCACAGTAGGGAATCGTTTAACCAAAATGGCCGTAAAATCGGGACAGAGGCGGACCGTGGAACGACCGATTGTCAAAACGATTCGGGGCAAGAGGGCAGAGGCTCGACCTAAGAATCCATCAACGAAACTGGTAATCTGGTGCGGCTCGCGCGAGCCACTTTCAAGAATCCAATCTCGCCTGGCATTTTTACTATCGACCAACCTCGCGTTCATATTCGTTTCGTTTCCGGCTGCGCGCGCGAGAGTCCTCTTTCTTTTTTCCACGCGAGAATCGCTGGGAGGATGAGTGAATAATTTCAGCTTGGAAGATCGTGCTTCAATTGTTGTGACGCGTGTCTAAAATTTATTATGGAAATAAATTTCAGATTGTGAGAAACAAATTTAAGATGTCATACATTTATTACAGAAATGAATTTAATTACAGAATTCACAGACATCACCAGATTCGTCATTTGAATCATTTAGCGCTTAAACGTTTGAATCGTGCAATGTAATTTATTACATTCAACACTCGCTTCGAGCGTAAATACAAAACGCGAGTTCGCAGCGGACGAGCATTCGTTCCTTCGATCTAACAAGTGCATCATCACACTGTGGTTCAGATCATAAATCTGAAGATTCAATATGGCGTCGTGGTTTAACCTCACTTTCCCCTTTACGTTTGGATCTCCTTGGACCTCCTTTTTTAAAATAAATCTATTCAAAGAAAAACATCGAGCATAGGAAAGTTAGCAAAAATTGTATCGAACTGAAACTAAATATAAATATTAACTAGTATAGTATATCGGACTAAACAGTATTAAAACTAAATGTTTGAAATTGTTTGACTATCTATTGAAATACAATGTGGATCCTTATGGATTGCAGACCCGAGAAAACACTTTTTTCTGATTACTTTTTAATTTCTATTCTTCTCCTGTTACACCGAAGCGTCAATCACCGATTTTTTCAAATAAATGTAGCTTTCGAGAAAAAAAATTTGACACGTATCTTTCTTTGATTGGCAGCCGTCAAAGTTGAAGGGGTGAAAACTACCCTTAAAAATATATTTTGTCATATATCTTGGAAATTACTGAAAATACAGTTTTCGCGTAAATTGATGAAATTAGCGTTGTCTGAACGACAAATTTAAACGGTGTATACCATTTGGTGAAACTTGTTTAAGCGATATATGTAAAAAAACTATATTTTTTTATGTCTTTCCAACAGTAAATGTCTTTCACATTCTCTCGAATATCTGTTCATGAAAACAACGCATTCAAACACGAATGATGGACAAATCGAAACGTTCAAATGAAAATCCATCATTTTCAAATCTCTCTCGTGCGAAGCTATGCTTGATTCAACTAAGGATCTATACTTGTTTCGAGAAAAGCTGATCGAACTCCTAGCTAAAAAAAAAAAAACCAACGATACGCGCAGGTATCGAGTCTGACCACTCTTCGCTCCTACTCAATTCAGATCCATTCCTTCGCCGGGAAAGCAATGCAGAAACCGTCTCTCTCTCCTTCATTCCCAACCGTCCCATTGCACGAACCTAACCTCATCAAACTAAGACAATCAGCGGCCGCATTTCCTCGCTCGTCTGGAGAGACGCGGGATTGAAGACACGAACGAAAGAATGAAACGCTAAAGAGAGGCAAAACCAACCTGTCTCTCCAGGGTTGGACACACAAACACACACAAACACACACACACACACACACACACACAGAAAAGAGAGCTTCCCTCCGTTCGGTCGACAGTGTTTTTCCCTCGACGGGGTGGGGAGAGAGCGTAAAGTTTGAAATTGTGGAATACTGGGGGGACCAGAGTGTCAAAAAAAAAAAAAAAAGAAAACAAAAACGTGGGATCGAGGGATCGAGAGGGGGACGGAAAGATCCTGCAGGATGCAGCGGGCGCACCTTTAATTGCAGGACCCGCGACACTTTTAAAGCCGGATGCAAATGGTCCATAAAACTCGCCCGGCTCATTTACGAGCGCTGAAAGTTTTTAGGTCCGGCGGAGGGTTGAACGAGAGGGCCTGTTTTATCGGTCTGCGAGAGTTCGAAAGTAATTCTCTTTAGTTGGCGGCGAGACCGACAGGCTGCGATGCAGGCCCCTTAACTTTCTAAAGGTGCGCCTCACGGACGCGTTTCTTAGCACGTCTTGGCTCTGTTACCGATCGTACGAGAGAGAGAGAGAGAGAGATATCGGCTTGGGTCAGGAGAGTGTCGACGATCGGAATGGTGTTTCTTGTAATCTACTTCGAGCCACGACGCTTTTTTAATTCGTTGGGGATTTTATTAGTACTTGAAATATCGTTATTAACTTAGATCAATTTAGACACTTAATATTACGTATCTTGAAATTTCGTGAAACTGCAGACTCCGTGCAAATAATAACGACGCAATGGCAAGAGTGTATTGAGTCGTTGAAATTTATAGAATCGATAATAAAGACTAGAATTTGCAATTGACGTTGAAGAAATGCAAATTCTATTGTTAATTACTTCACATTTCAGAATAGATAGCTGTTACTATGATGAAGGTGCAAGGTTATAACATATTTTGTACTGACATTATCTCTATTTTAAATTTTCTTTTATCCATCGTTGTAAATTAATTAGAAAAAAATTATAAATTGAAACGATATTTTAAACATTGGTCCTTAAAGGATTAAAATAACTACAGAAAAACTTGTAACTCTCGTACGAAAATATTTTTAATAAAGCGAAGAAACGTATTTCTATGGATACAATTAAAATATTTGTTTTACTGTCTGTGAGAATGTTCTTCTAAACGTGAAAAGATGGTTTTGTTGCATCAATTGAAAACAGAGTCTTCTAACAACGAAATAACGCTCTCGCGTTTGGAGGATGAAAAAGGGAAAAAAAGAAAATGTATTCGTATTTGTGTTTGTAAAGTGGAACAGTGAGTTAAACGTTCGTGCGAAATAAATTCATTAAGAATTTAACTAATCGAAGCGAGTTTCTTTCTCTCCCCCGGTCTCCACTTAATTTCCCTAACTTTGTCCTTTTCTTTGCTTTAATTAACTGCCTCGACGACTGAAGATTTCGATCCCTTCTTACAGATAGCGGAGATTCAGTGTCGACGAGATTCTCCGGTTATAAACTGAATTTTTTTTAAGCTCCCGTTCCAAATGAAACGGAGAGACAGAAAAGTTTCTCGGCTAAACTAACAAAATTTCCTGCCGTTGAAACGCGTTAATTTTTCCTGCTGCTTCTCTGATCGATTTAACGAATGAAATAAAAGTGACACTCTTCAAACAAAGAGAAAAAAGAGAGAGAGAGAGAGAGAGAAAAGAAATACCACTGCTATATCGATCGTCTTATTTATCTAAAAAATTCGGAAAGCTGAATATTCATTTTCGACCGGAGAGAAATGAATTGAATTCCAATTCGCGTTTTATATTTATTACAATATTCAAATCAACGATAAACACGACTCTATCAAATGATCTACAATTTAAATGTCAGAGTCTCTTTTGGAAATTCCATTTTGTTATTTCGACAAGAAGAAAAACGAAACCCAAGATATAAATTGCAAATTTCACATTTATACGGTGAAGCTCTGTCTCTTTATATATATATATATATATATATATATAAAAATTATAAAATGTCAACTGCAAATTTTTCCATTTCTTTGCAAAAAATTATACATTCTGTTTTCTCTATAAAAATTTACAAAGTGTAAATTTCAAAGCACACTTGTTTAAAAGTCACTGTGTTTCTTTCTAAAAGAAACTCTAAATTCCATTTCTCTGTGATACAAGAGAATCACAAAATTACAGATTTCAAGTTACTCGGGGGGACAATTTTTCCATTAGAATAAAATCAGAAGGAAGCCAGTGAATTTCAACAGACCTGCCACGTATACTACCTACAACTGCGATCACTAATAGGACGACCATTACAATCAGCTCGCTTCAACTCCAATTTCCACTGGCTCCGTCATGCAAAGCAACGCTCAAGACTCATCTTGAAAACGAGGAACGCTCTAACAAGCGTTAGACGAATCACGAATGCGCATTAGACAGTCACTGACCCCCGCATAAACAATCTCCCCCCTTGCAACAGCAACAATAAAAGAAATCAGACTTTCCATTTTTATCTGGCAATAATTCACTTGGCGTCGCTTAATTTCCATTTTGCATATTCTAACATGCATAATAGGCTTTCACGGGGAACGACGAAAGACGAACTAATGATTTTCCGGGATACCATCACGCCGACGCGACGCTCCGGTGAAAAACCGACGAATAAAATGTCTAACCACTCGCGCTGGCAATTGATTGCGGACCATAACGAGTGACCAAACCGTATACAATAATTCGTCGCTTTCTTTTTGAACTCGTCGGTACGACACCACCGGATAAAAATTATTAGGAAGTAACAAATTCATCATTTGTTTCTGCCCATTTTGTTTCACTCAAATATACTTAGAACTGAGAAAATATTGCAATTTTGGAACGAGAAATTCTCGACGTGCGTGGCGCAAGAGGTTAATATTCTTCGGTGTACAGTATAATTCGAGAAGGTTGCATTCGTTTCAATAATTTTTATATAACACAGTAATTCTGGCTCGGAAAAATAGAAAAAGAAAAAAGAGAGAAGGAGAGACAGAAAACCAAATATACAGGCACAACTAGAGTAAAGAAAATAGAGAATCAAAGAGAAATATATTGAGCGTCAAGGCATTGTGCAAATATCATTCTCCATTAGTCCAATTAGTCTATTTATAGTATAAGGTTAGGTTAAAGTCTGGCATGCAATACTAGTATATAAGGGAAAAGGAATAAGAGAACACTTGACAACTAAGGGAATTAAAAGGGAAAACAAAATGTAAGTACTACTGAGGTCCATTTCCAAAAGGCCGAAATAAAGATTCATTCAATGTAACACAGTAATTGTCAATTTTGAAGGGTACGAAGATCCAAAGGTTCAGAGATTCAAACACTCGAAGGATCGAAAAATTCAAAGATTCAAGTATCCAATGACTCCGAAAAGAAAGAAAGAAAAAAAAAAATTAACTGTCACTCGAAAGAGATGCAAGAACTAAGAACGATCTCGCGCTAAGGAAGGAAAACGCGGTCGAGCTGGAAAAAAATCGCTCGAAAAATCTCGCGTGGTGGTCGAAGACGTTGCCTTCTCAACGCGTATTAACGAATCACCCTGTAGACCGCTCGGGCCAGGTACTGTAATCCTGTGCTGGCGCAACACACTCGGCTCATCGAAAAGGAAGGAACGATCCGTCCATCCGCCTGACTGTGGAGGGGTTGGTGGCTGCTCGGAGGGAAGTGGCCCGGGGTACCAGCGCGAGGGTTGGAATAATCCACGGCGTCATTTTATTCGTGGCCGCGGTGCAGTCGATGCAGAAAGTTTTCATAAACGTAGCGCTCGTGGCCACCGCCGCGGCGCGGTTCTCTCTCTCCCTCCCTTCCTCCCTCTCTCTCCCTCTATCAATCTATCTCTCTTCACTGTTCCTCCTTCTCCGTTCCCACGTCCAGCTGATTCAACCCTCTCCGTCTCTCGCTCCGTTACTAGCTACGAGCGGGTTCGCAACATGCAGCAGACAACGGTTAATCAATGGGCTTCAAGCGCAGGCTCGTATCCCGGGATCTTTCCTGATGGACAGCGGCAACAGCACCGGTAACAACGCCGCGCGCCGGGATACTAGTCTCTCGCGACGGGAGAGAGAGAGAGAGAGAGAGAGAGAGAGAGAGAGAGAGACGAACGGATGGACGAAACAGTGCGAGCAAGACGGGGTTTTCGCGAGGCTCGGTGGTGAAAAAGGGGTGGAGAAAGGGGAGGGGGAGGCAGAGAGAGCCGCAGGCACGTAAAACTAGCGAACAATTTAAACTCCCCTTTCAAGTCGTGACTTTGTTTATGCGAACGAAAATAATTCGCTGGCAAGCGAAGCTCGCTGTCTCTCTCTCTCCCTCTCTTACCCTCGCAGGCGTGCACACGAGGGATTGTATTTTGGTGCTTTTCCATTTTTCGCGGCAGGATAAATACACACCTGCTTGCCGACTTGGCGAGCTTCGCTGTTGGACTGGGTGTATCGAGGTTGTAAAAGATCGTTGCGTTTCGTATGTTTGTTCGCTGCGTTGTTTTTTTCTTTTGGGAGGGACGAATTCATAATCTCGCAGATTGACGAATTTCGTAATTTTTGAGTTTCGGAAAATCGGAAGGGTTTTGACGAAGATGTAGCTTCGTTGGACAAGTTTTACTTTTTCTGGGGGGTGAGTTCACAATCTCACGAAGTTTTGGGAGTTTCGTTGAGAGAGAAAGTTTCGTTGCTTTTTTTTTGCGAAATGAATTGGTTTTGAGTATATCGTACTCAAGGGTTCAGTGCAAGTCACCTTTCATCAAGAAACGATTCACTATGCAAATAGTTCTTTCGTCGACGAGATCTTCAATCAGAGGGAAGAATTTAATTGTCATAGTAGTTGCACGATACTTTAATAAAAAGCTGCCGACTGATTGTTGATTGAGGTTGCTTACAGCGAAATATTGAATATCATTGATATTGAAATTTGACTGAGGGTTGATTTCGCAATTACAAACATAGTAATCATATCAAGTGTGATTGTATCGTTGCTCTATCGAGTCGAGAATTAGCAAGTCGAGCTCGAGGAATTAACATCGAGAATTAACAGGTAAAAAGGTAAAAAACGAGGGAGAAATGGTGTTCGCGAGAAGGGAAAGGGATCCAGAGAACAATTGTTTTGACTGAAGCACAGCGCGGGCAGACGTGGGATGACGCAAGGGTAAACAGAGATAATGGTGACATAACGTGGCTGGTGTGAGTCTCTCGTCGACCAAATGATAAAAACCCCACTCGTACATTCCCGCGCAAAAATATTAGGACGTGCTCTATTTTCGAGAAAGCGTATAACATCTGAACGTTGATCTACCTGCATAATTGTTAGCAAGATCTAAATATTTCGTTTATTTGCTGCTACAACTGTTCGTATTATGAATTACAGATGATAATTCATCTGTAATTTTTAAAAGACCTCGAGACCAACGTGACGAATGAAGAGCGCCAGGACTTTTCTCTGTGTGTGTGTGTGTGTGTGTGTGTGTGTGCGCGTGAGTGAAAGTATACACAGCGTGCAAAGTGTGAGAAAGAAAAATTTGCAGCACGACGAGCTGATTTCGTAACGAGGAAATGCTCGAATTAATATGAGCTTACAGGGTAATACATCACGAATGACAGACCACTGGAATTAATAGATTTCCGTGCCGGGTCTGTGCGTCCAACACGACTCAGTACAAGTGATAGTTACGTGGTTAAAGATACACACGGCGCAATTTTCTGCCGGTGAATCGTACTTGATGGTTATGTCACTGCATTTCAAATGGAATTTTTTTGGGTCAATTGAAACGCGTTCTTCTGAAGATGTTTGCGGAATTAGTTATATCACGTATAGTAATACATTCCTGCTCAAAAGTCTTCGAGTACTTGTTTTATTTCAAATATTCAATATTTATGGTATTCGATAAAATTTTTAATTTGTATGTTAATACATTGATAATATGGTTATAAATTTCTTTCTTACGTGAAGTATTATTCTGAAGTCATACTCTATACTCAATCTGTAAGAGAACTTTAAGTTCTAGGTAATATTTTTGTATTAATGTATATTATATTTTGTATATCAATGTATATTCAATATTGAAGTTTTCGTTAGTATTTTGCAATTCTGTAATTAATTACTTCGCCGAATGAATTTCGAATGTTAATTGTATTGTAGCTACTAAGTATGAAGTGTGAAATGTTATCTGACCATTAGACGAACGATGGAACGAAGAGATTAAAATGATACATGTTATACAAGAATCTTTAGCGGACTCTGATTTATTAGGCGTGTAAATGAATTCGGCGCGGATTTTTGAGCAAAATTTGAATTTCATTTATGAATTGTGTAACGATATCTATAAATCGTACTATTAATCTTTTTCTATAGAATTGAATTTAAAATAATCATATAAAGAAAGAGTGAATTCATTAAGAAATTGTGAAGACAAACGATATTCAAGCAAATTTCAAATGAATTATTTCACGGTTGTTTCACAGAGAAAAAAGTACAATAGTAAAAAGAAGAATCAAGACTCGCTACTAAAATTCAGACTTACCAGAAGAGAAACACGCCAATATTGAAGAAAAAAAAGTTGATGCCTTACCTGAAACAAACGAAATAAAAACGTTGTTAGATCATATTAAAAAGAAGCCTATTCTCAAGTATTCTCAAGAAAAATGTATTAAAATATTCCGTGAGAATAAATCCTTCGAATCTTGGACGCGATCAGCAATAAAAATTGAAACGATTAAATATAAAAGTAACTGTGTAATTAAAATATCGATCAAAAAAGTATTTAATCGATTACAATAAATTATAACGTTCAACTTTTATGAGTTCTCGCCACACATTCCAGCAGTTTACACGTGATTACAAAATATTAAACTAAGTATTATAAAATACCTCTATAAATTCACCAACCTATAGTTTTTTTTAAATTTTATCAAATTCTAGTAAGAAAGAAGAAATGTGAAAGATGTGATTAAAATACCAATAAAGGAAACCATCCAACACCTGTGCAAATCCTTTTCAACTTCCAGGATAACTGTCTGTTATACAATCCTAAAACTATATTTCAGTAATCTAAGTGCAATTCTATAAAAATATTAAATCAAACATTGTAAAACAAAACTCTAATAAAACGAATCCTAACAAGAATAAAAAAAAAAGAGATGGGAAAGAGAAATGAGGATAATGTAATTAAAACCGATGGTAAAATCATCAAACACCTTCAAACTCTTCCCAACTTCTAGCCTGTTGCACACGAAGAATTTTTCGGCAGCTGCAAGTGCAATTCTAAAATTTCCAAAAAATTCTAAAAAGAGAAAAATAAGAATGAAAATATAATTGAATTCACCGATGAAATGGTCATTCAAAAGCTTGCAATGACCCCTGCAAATCCGTCCCTGTGGCTTCCCAAATCCAACTTGCTGGCACAAATAACCGATCTCTTTTGCCTGTTGCACACACGGATCTACAACCTCGATGAATGCACAAACGTATATATTCCAGCAGTCTAAACGCGATTCTCTCTATTCCTGTGGAACTGCAGGTCTCCCAGCTGTGCAACCAGTTGTTGCACGCTTGCCAAAAGGCGCGGATGATCGACGCGATTTCCAGGAGAGTGAAAAAAAGAGAGAGAGAGAGAGCAGAGACAGAGAGGACGAGGGTGAACAGGGGGAGAGGAAGATCGCCCGGAGCCCCTTCGATATTTATTTTTTTCCACTCTTGTATTTTCTCTCTTCGTTTTGAATGAACTTTCGCCTGCAACCTGCAGCGCTGATACTCGTTCTCTCTCTCTCTCTCTCTCCTTTTTTTTCGAAGCGCCCATCTCGCTCAGATTTTTAATTCGTCCGATATTTTCTGGCTGGTTCGCATGTTAATTTTCGGCCAACCAATGACGCGTCAGGCCCGCGGGTCACAGACGTCGATGATATTTCGCGGCTACCGGGGCGTGCCGCGGCTGAAAATTTTCTCGATTCGACGAACACGAATGTGTTCTCGTTTTTTCTTACGCTGCAGGTTGGAAGGTGCAACCGATCGATGGTGAAATCGCTACGATTTCGTTTATGTGAACCCTAACTGGTGCGACTGTATGCAAAAATCGAATTAGTTTTATAATTATTTGTTCGTCATAGCAAAAAGAAAAAGAATAAGAACAGGAATACAAGTTCTGTTGTATACTTGATAAGGGTACATAATTCAAAGGACTGTGTTTTCTAGGAGCAGTGAAAAATATAATTTTGTATTCTTCACGAATTTTTCATAAATGCAGTTATGAAACAATTTAGTTATAAATTCAACAATTTGATTGTAAATATCACAATTTTACGCGGTCTGTAAAAGTTCGCGAAATTCATTTTTAAAATTTCACTTGTTTCAAAAATTTATATAATTACGGAAATAAGAAATTGATGATACAATTGTGCGAGAATTATCCTAAGGTTGTTCAATAGAATTGTTCAAATTAACAAATTCACGATCAAATTCATATAATGTTTCAATTATGACCACTACCAGAAATATTATTTTTAAAAGTTGTACGTAGAAATAAATTATCATCATATAGAAGTAAACTTTGAGATTCTTTGGCCAAATGAGTTTTATTTCAATATCAAAAGTATCGATTACTTCCGTAAAAAAAAAAAAAAAGGAAAGTAGGCAGATTGTTCAACTCGTTGAGAAAAGCAGATATCATCTGGTTTTTTTTTTCTTTTGACCGATTAATGAAACCACAATCAATCAGAAGTCAGTTACAAATGATTCGAACGTAACGACAGAGGTTTCTCCTGCTTCGCGTGGTTCGTTTCGAACGTACGAGAAAATACGTAAACTGGTCCCTCAAATGGGGGTCATTTTTATTTTCTCTCCGATATACGACTCTTCCTTGACTCTGTTCCAACTTTCACGCGAATCGTAAACAACGAATCTAAGAATTGATTAGAAACTAAAACGATTTCGATAAAAGTTCTCGAGTGAAATTTCACAGAACTTCATCCGACTAAGTTCAATGTTCAATCGTAACAAATCATTTGAGAAATCACAAAGATCAAAAAAAGGAAAATTGGTTCGAATCCTTGGCAGAACTACTTAGCTCCGTTTCATAGTATAATTTTTCGAAAATTAAGAAAAAAAAAAAAGAGATTAATTAAAATTTTTCAACGAGCTACGCAGTCGTTTGGGAAAAGTTGCAAAAATATTACGATCATTTGTACGCTGGACGAAAGGAACAACATAGGAACACGAACACTCCCGAATACACGGAGATTTCGACGCCTGACCTCACGCCGGAAGTGAATCTCTGCTACCAGGCGTTTGAGTCCCCTCTGTCGATAAGTTACAGCTCGAAAGTTTCACAAACGTTAGATTTGATTTGCAGCGTCGTTAAAGCGAGAAACGAGCAGGAGAATGCGCCAAACGTGCTCAAACGGTAAATTGCAACTGCGGAATTCTCCATCCAAGATGGTACAAAAAGAGCACGTTCATTTCTTTAAAAAGCACGAAGGCTTTCCTTTTAAATTGAATATTAAAATATGACCATCAAAGCGTAAATATTAAATTTTTTTCATTGCCTCTTAATTGATATCGTTGGTCCATTGAGGACCGCGATGATTCATAATAATGAATTTCATCATTCCTCCATACAAAGAAAAATGTAAACTACGAAACATGGAGTCTTTATAAATCACAATAAAAAAAGAAAATAAATAAATTACTATAGTCATTATTACTCATTATTACTATAGTATATTATGGTATAGTACATTACTATAGTCATTATTACTATAGTATACTATGGTAATTGAATGAAAAATTACAGATTAAATCTAGATTAATTAAAATTCCAAAAGACGAGAAGAACGTTGGCTAAAAATTCCAGAAACGACAAGTTCCAAAGTCAGATAACCGAGACAACTTAAAGATCGCCACCAGGTGAAGACTCGACACGGAAACAAATGAAAGAACAAGTGTCCAAAGTTTCGAAATAATATATAATTTCGACATCGGCTCTGTTAGCCGTCGCGAGAAGAAGATTCGTCGTCGGTGAGGAGAGTAAGGAAACGACCTCGAATGAAGGCTACTCGACCACACGTATCATCGAATCTTTCAGTGTTCTCGAGGAGAAAGCCTGGACGACCCGAAGCTTGACACTGACCGATATTTGCTTGTTCTTCCGTGACACGAATTCGTCCACATCCGTGTCCTCGACTAGTTCATCGACAGCTATAAGGGAATAATTCGGACGGTGAAAGGCGTCTCTCCTCTGATAACACGTTCGAGGTTGCCACTTTAATTTACGCGGAAATGGGTCGTCGTTCAGGTATCGCGAACCGCGACAGACGATTAAAAGTGATTTACGAAGCGGTCTCGGCGATACCGGCGCACTTGGAGATGAAAAATTGAAAAGCAGAGACGAGACACGCTGATGACCGTGAAATGCAACCGTTCGGCAGGCTGCTTGTTGTAAAGAGCGATGGAAAAAAATGCGAATATAAACGGGCAGTGACGAATGACGGTCGGTAGAAATTTTGAACGATTGCTTTGGAATAGGTATTCAATCTCTGTGTACTGGATATTATTATTATTGGATTGGCCAGAAAGTAATTGTCTCTTCCTCTTTTGTTTTTTTTTTTTTTTTGTAACAGATAAACATACATACATGTCATGAGATGTAATTAACTTCACTTTCAACAGTGAATTTATCGTGCACCTGACAGCTAACTGTACAAAGCTTGTTTCAGAGAAAGAAAATGCACTATTTCGTTGACAATTGTTTCTGAAAAGGGCGAAAAAGAAAAACGCTGCGAAAATTCAGAAAAATTATCTGACGATGAATTATTTACGATAAAAGGAACCTTAAAGTTACGTAGAATCGTCAGAATTGGTTTGTTAAATTTGGAGGATATCGAATCGTTTCTAGAACTCTTTTTGGTCGAAAAAGATAAGAATTTTTTTGAATGCGGAACCATGGAAATTGACCGTGGAAAGTCTGAAAAAATAGTGAACAATATATTGTCTAGTAAAGCTTTTGTTTCTCACGAAAAACTAGCCTTTTATTCGCGGTTACCTTCTGACCAACCCATAATGATTTATATCTTTAAATATACATACGCTAAATGAACGAGTTTTAAAGTAAGTCCAAGTATTATCGTACGATTTCTTTTTGCAAAATTATACGTTTAGTGCCTGAATATTAATTATATCGTACTAGCGAAGAATATGTAACTAGGAAAAAATATCCATGTCAAGATTAAACGGATTTTCGTTTGTAATTATCATTCGAATCAACAATTCGAAAACCCGTGTAGTGTACTTCAGCTTGTAAGGAAATTAAAAACTTTTTTGCAATTAGATCCACCAGAGTCTCGAAGATCGAAGGTTTCTCTTCAACAACGAATCCTCAAAATACGTTCTACGATCTTCTCTCACCATTTCATCGAACTGTGAACTCTCAACTGCAATAGTTACAATATCTCAATATATGAAAAACGAAACTTCCATTTGAAGCTCCAGTCGTACAAACAAAAATATAATCATCACCACTCTCCGCACTTTCCAATTAACCGAGAGTTGATCAACGGTGGTTTTCGAACGATTCGCGTCCGGCTAATGAAACCGAGAATTTTATTAAAAAAAAAAAAAAAAAAAAAAAATGAAGTGGATCAGTTTTGCTTGTATAACAGTCAGAGAGAATCAACAACCAAACAAAAAAAAAAAAAATATATATATATATAACTGTATTATATGTATACTATATATATATATACTATAAATATATACATAATACTGTTCACAAAAATTAGAGGATATTTCGAAATGAATATGAAGCGACAAAAAAAAACGACTAGTTGCTTTTCTGACGTTCAAATGCTTCTTTTTCTTATCGTTTCATATTCATACTGAAATAAATACAATTTTATTTATTTATTTATTAATTTTTTTAATTTATGATTGACGTCGCATCTACCTTCTGGTCATTAGCGACGGCTAGGTACTGTTTCCTTCTTTTCACGACGATTATATCTCACGGTAGATGTTCGTTTCCTTTAGATAATTCAGGACATTTCCTGAATGTGTTTCTGCGACGTTTCTGCCGTCGCGAAGTTACTTTGAAATACAATTTTTGCGAGCAGCAGTATATGAACTTATCGCCGTTTTGCCGTGCGCGCGCGGCGTTCATTTGCGGAGCAGAGGATCGTGTACTATACGCAGAGCAGTGCAGCAATGGAAAACGGGGTGGAAAACGCGGACGCGCGTTTGCATTCAGCGCGTACCGGGATCCGGCGGCAGTCAGAGGGACTCTGCTGCACAGGTAACCTGTTCTAGATCAGTGGATCGTCTGCTCGCCAAAGGATACTCAATCGCATTGCTGTCTCTTCGATTGGTTTCCTCATCCGTTTGCGTTCGGCGTTACTCCGTGTCTCTCTCTCTCTCTCTCTCTCTCTGTCCTCTTCCTTCCCTGGCGTCGCCACTTATCGATGCGGCTGTCGATTGTTACTCCGCAGCACCCTCGCGTTATTGATCTTCCGAGGGCTGCTGCGGTCCGGCGTCGCGTTCCTCGCATAACGATCTTAAGCGCCTCTCCCCGCCCCTCGCACACTCGTTGAAACATGCGACGACGTATCACGACCAAAATTATCTGTCTTTTCTGGGAAAACTTTCGAGATAACACTCTATGAATCAATAAAGACAATTCAGCTGAGCTATGAAAAGTCTTTGTTCTAGAATTCTATTTTTGATCGGATCTCTCAGTATTTTATAATAAAAGTATTATCATACGAGGCTAATACTTTAATTTTTTATAACAACTCGCGTGAGTGAAACAATCGCCCTTTCTTTCGTTGTAACGTCAGAAATACTGTTCAGTGTTGGTGTCTTGATCAGTATTTTCTTTTTTCGGAGTAATCTCCTTCTACCGTCGTGACACGTGCATCGACTTCATCAGGTTTTGTGAAATCTAGGATATAAGGAATATAAAGAAGTATATTATATATTAATTATATGTTATATTATTATTTATTATATAACAAAGAAAGGAAGTATATTAATTGCAGAAAGGAAGTATAAGAAATTACGTGCGAGACCTTGTCAATCGACATAGTTAAGGCTTAGCTTTAATTTCCGAGGGAAGTTCGACGCTGATGATTTAGAATTGTTCATAAGTTTTGGTGGTTTTGAATTATATATTAATAGTATAATAATTAGTTTTCAAGTGGTAACCGACACACGCCACACACAATAAATGATAATAATTAGTTTTAATAACAGTAAATGATCACACCGTGATTTGTATATTTAATTACGAAATTTAATACTATTGAAATAACTTTAAATTGATAGATAGAAGTCAGTTCCTGAAGGGTTAAGGATAAAATTTCTAGTCTACATCGACTCTTTCGAATTTTGCTTATTTCGTTATATGATTCTTGTTACCTTTTCAAACAAGGGTCTCACATTTAAAAAATTATAGCAAATAGTAACAGGCAGTAAATTGGAAAAAGCTACTAAACTAGAAATTTACATTGACTCTTCTCTGCTATTTTCCTCTTTCGCACGAATTTTTATTGTACTTCGAATTAATTTCTATTATAGCATTCGAAATGAAATTTTTTTTATTCGAATTAATGAATTTCACGTAATTACATAAAAATCAATTCAAAGATATAAAAATACAAAAATTAATTAAAGAATTCTCCAAAAGAGTGTGTGTGTGTGTGTGTGTGTCTCATTTTCAGCGTCGTTAAAAGTCTCTAAAACCCCTAAAAAGTCTCGTTCCAGCCGAATATTTTACAGTCTCGATACAGAGGTGCACAAATGTGTGTGTGTGTGTGTGTGTGTGTGTGTGTGTGTGTGTGTGTGTGTGTGTGTGTGTGAGTATACAGGGTTGTAAGTATATATAGGGGAAGGTAGCGTCAGTGGGATGGCGAAACACGGTGGTAACACATCGGATGAAATCAGAGGAACACGTGTTCCATGGGAACGCAGGGACAACTCGATTCGCATTCGTGGCCATTCAAACACGATTACGTCAGTGTAGCGACTATCGTCGATTTTTCCTTTTTTTTTTTTCTCATTCAGTTTTTTTCGCAAGAGAGGTCGAGATTTTGAACGCAGATTTCGTCCTAACGCGCAAGTTAGATTAGTTTTCTCTTTTCAGTTATCTGTCATTTCAGGGAATATTTCTTTAATTTTTCATATTTAACACTTTCATCGAAACGATTCGATTTATCGTGTGTGGATGGACTTTGTGTTCTCCCCGTACGTGGAGGTGGAGGTAATTGTTCTTCGATAGTTTACGCGCGATTCAACAGAAAAAATATGCCCAAAATTTTAAAATACGAGGGTGGGGGGATAAGTCAGACAATCTTTCGACGAAGGCTGCTCCGTTACTGTTTTGTCTCCTTATTTATTTACGAACATTAGCGTCGCATTCTAAATCTTCCTTTCCTTTATCGTCACGATATATCTTCAGCTACGGTTCGAATATGGATTATTGCAAATGATTCAGTGCAATTTTAAGTAAACGAGGCAAACAAAGCTGTTTTGCACCGCTGTTGGCGAAATACCTCTTGGATTACCGAAGTATTATTCGTGCCCGCGAAACATGGTTGTTTAAACGTGCGACAAGGGGTGATTCACAACGTTCAGCTTGAATGGATGAACCCCGCGCTGAGACGACATTATGGCGGCACATTTTTAAGGTTATTTCTATGAAAAATGATGTTTCACGCGGAAATACTTTATCCTGCAATCCGAATTTATGCTTCGTACCAAAAGGAAGTAATCCTTTTTCCATTATACCACTATTTTCAGATCGTTCCGAAAGCCTCGCGAAACAGGACGTAAAAATCTAGATTATCCGAAAATATTTCGGAACGATCGATTATACATTTTTATACCCGAGCCTTTTTCCACGATCGTAACGTGAACTTTGTTCGACCATTTTTTTTTTAGTACGTGACAACAACCTCGGCCATCGTTGGCTGACGTACTTGCACAATAAGAAACATTTTTATGAGAACACCTTGATCACATCGAATCATATAGATCATAGTATAAATCGTGCTTCGATAAATTGAAGATAAATAATTCTTACTTCCTGACGTTTGCTAACTTCACAATGAAATTAGGATTGCAATTAAGTTACATATAGACTAGGGATTTTCGCGGAACAATTGTTTCAAGGAAATCGAGAAGGAAACGCAATTTAAACAAAGACGCAAAATATTAAAAAAACGTCTCGCTATTAAAAGTTACATTACAACGAAACGATTGGACGACTGTGGGATTGTACAACGCACTTTCGCCTACGAGAACTCCAATAATTTCCGAGTTTTTTCTCCAGCCGATAAAATCGGTACGAACACTCTGATTCCTCTGTACACCGCTCGCAAGCGTGCAAGTTCCTTTTTTTTATTCTTTCTTTTTCATCGTTCGTTTTATCCTTACTTGTTTGTTGTTTCCCGCGTTTCTACGATTGTTTTTTTTGTCTTTTTTCTTTTTTTCTTTTTTTTTTTTTTTGGTTTTTTGTTTCCTCTTTTAACCTGGTTACTTCGCGCGGGCAAAATCGAAAACGCACGGAGAATTAATATTTCGCGTGGCGCGACCGGTGTCTGCGGCTGTGTGTATCGTTTACAGGCGAAGCCCAGCGGCGCGGAAACACGCGTCGAAACGATCCCTTTGGGCATGCATCGCGAATGTATACACCGTGTGTCAATTTAGTCGAGCGATGTCCGTTTCAGCGGTTGTATTAATCGATTAAGGACAGATTTAACGCTAGAGTTAACGATCGCTGAAATATCAAACTTTTTACACACACTGGCACTGTCGGTGATAGTAAATACACCGTGCGCATTATTTCGAAAGAAATCACTCGGAGCCGCGGCTCCCAACGTAAAGTCCACGCCCCACAATTTGATTTTGACAAGATGGCAATTGGAGAATGAGTTATTAACTTGGTAAATCTTTTGCATCTCTTTAAATGAAAATTTAACTTTCCAATTATTTTTTTTATCGTGGATGTCATGTTCTTTGGAAGCTTGTTTAGGCCTTTAGGAAGTTAATAGGTTAGCTAGTTAAAAATTCGGTTTTTGAATAATGAAGAATTATGTATCACAGGGATGGGCTATCAGGAGTTTAGAGATGTTTAGGTTAGGTGTAGATTTAGGTAGGTTTAATTTTAGGTTCGAAGAAAACTGCAAGAACAAATCACACCTCACAATTTCAATGATGGATTGGCCATCAATCTTTTAATTTCTTAAATCACCGGATCTTACGTCTTTAAATTTATTTGTCACTCATGGAGAAATGTTCGTCATCTTTGATAAAAGCAAAAATTTACAATACAGAATCCAGCATCTGGACGAGATTGCGTTCGAACGAAATATAAAACTCGATTCACAATTAATTCAATAGCGCTTCGACATAAATTCTGCGCCCAAGTTCCGAAATGCGCGCACGTAAGCGTGTAATTTTGCACTTTACATTTTTGTTGTAACTTTTCAACGAATCATTTACAGACTTCTTTCTGCGCGAATATTTCATTTTTATTTTTGCCCGTGGAACGCTAAATCTTGAATGGGACCATTCCGTATTCACAAAAATCTGATTCTGTTGTCTCCACCTTTATAGCTCGAGAGAATTTCAGAGATAAGTACAAACATCCTATCTGCCGATAATATCGAGATCACTTCTTCGATCGGGTACCGCGTTATTAAAACGATATCTCGGCCAGCAACAGCCAACGCTATTTGGTATCTGGTGTATCGTATCGGAATCGAGCGGAAATGTGGCGAACGCAGCTATGGTTCCGGGATGGCTCGGCGACAAAAAGAGAGAAATAGAGACAGGGGAGTAGAAAAGTTTCGACACGCGGCCTTTTGTCGTGCGTGCACACGGGAGCTTTCGTATTATCGGCGCGCGTGAAACGCTAGAAAGCAAATACCATTGTAATATTCCGACCATTTTCTCTCTCCCCCAGCCCTTCTTTTCTTTTCCTCTTTTTTGTGTTTTTTTTTTTTTTGTTGTTGTTGTTCTGGTTTTTCTTCCTCTCTCTTTTTTTTCGTTTCGTTTCATTCTGTGCCTCATATGACACGCGATACGCGAGCGACAACGTGTGTCTGCCTGGCACTCGCGCGCCACGTGTCGATGAAAAGCAAATCCATTTTCAACCAAATTACACGCGCCTCTCGTTTACGGATATACCGCGATACCGCGTCGGATATCATTTCCTACGCGCTGTGTTTCCCCCCCATTAACTTCCTGCGTGCCTCGTATTTTCGTCTCATCTCCTCTTTTCCCTCCTCCGCTTCTCCTCCTGACGGTCCTCGTCGTTCTCGAATTAGAATCGAGGACACGTACATCCATTTCTTTTGTGGCTCTTTTTTTTTTTTTTTTCTTTTGAATTCTCTATTGATTGATAATGCAAACGTAGAAACAACGAAGATCAACCCATTTGCATCACGACTCTACCTATGCTACTACGTTGAGACATCAGCGGCATTCGACTGACGTACAAATGAAGATCGTCGATGGTGATAGGTGACGATCGCCATGTGCGGAATATTCCGCTTACGGATGTAAATGGGTTAATTAGGGTAATTAGTATTGTTATAGAGAGAAGAATTTTGGAGCTTCTACTCCGAGAAGAATCGTTTCAAGATTTGTTAATCGCAAAAAGAATATTTTCTTTCAAGGTTATGCTTTTTACATATACAGCTACACGACACAATAAAGCAATTTATAGTTACATGAAAGACACAGTCCTTGAAAAAAATATTCTTACGGGTTGCTGGCCTTTTGAATACCGTTCACGTTAGGCAAAAAGTATTTTTTTGTATCGCCATTAGGTGGTCTCTGTACGTTAAAATATATAGCTCACGGATAAAGCTATCAACACTATCAATTGACTTGGGCTTATCTTGCGTGGATATTCTGTAAAAGACACGATTCTTTATTTAATTCAATGCTACTTACGATTGATTCAATATGATTCTGTTATAAAATATAAGTAGCAAATGAAAATAGTTACGACGTCAGTGGTATCATCACACGACCACAGAGATTGATAACGAAAAGTTGAATTTGAATTTGAAAATGACACTGCACACGACGTACGTACGTACGCACGTAACGTGTCGATACATTTCAAACCTCGCTTATTTAACTTTCCATGAACTTTGAAAGCTTGGTCTACAAGTACGTACGTTCCATCAGTTTTGATCGCAAAAAGAAAAAAAAAAAAAACACGATTCCAATGTAACACGGAACGGAGGGGAACGTCCATTACCAACAATCGTTGCCCGCGGAATGCTCTCCAAGTCCGTTTCATTCGATCTATCTATCACGCTGTTAAACACGCGACACGTTCGGCGGAACGCTACGACAACACTGTTCATCGATAGGCGCGCGTGCATCGTTGCATAGAGAAGCAGAAGTCTCGATTGCCACGTTTGACGTAGTACACCATTCTCGCCGTATTTCCTTTTTAATTTGTCTCTCTCTCTCTCTCATCCCTCTTTTTTATCTTTTTTTTTTCTTCGTATTCCAACGCCAGGACGCCGTTTCGTTCGACACGCGTTCGGTTCGCGAGCAATTGAAAACTTTGCCCACCCTCGGACACTATCAGCTACAACATCGAGGAAAAATGACATCGAGGCAACACACGTACGCGCAAGGAAGTTTCGTGGCGAAACATCTGTGTACGTATATCGTGCGCCAGCCTTCCGTGTACCATATAATTTAGCCGGCATATGTTTCACGGTAATTTGTAGGCGTTCGTGGTTTATCGCGAATCGGGCAAGTATCAATTTCCAGTTGAACTCGGTGTAAACCGGTTGGATCCGCGTAAACCAATGGATTCAGCTGGCGTTAATTAATGTACTGATTAACCGTCATCGACGTGTTGTTTCGACGAGCAGAGGCTTCTGATTATTGCCCGCCCAAGATCCGCCGAGCTTCGAGGTTTATTTAACTCTTTGAATTCGCGTGACAGTACGAACGCTTGCTACGAGTTTGTACACTGTGCACTGAAAAACTGTGTAACAACAAATGGATGAGAAACGTTGGATGTTACATTAATTTGCCTAATTTTGAATGTCTGAAACAAATACGAGTGGACGAGCGAACGAAAACACATCGAGTTCAAAGGGTCAATAGTGATGATTTCACTGTTTCGTTGGATCTTTTACCTGATAAATTACATGACGAGCGAGAGTTTATTACGAGCACTGATCAATGTATTAGTAAAGACAATTTTAAATTCTATAATACTATTAAATTTATAATTGTATTAGTTTACGATGTATTTCGCTAAAATCATATCGCTAGAAGCACTGACTTTTGTTCTTTTCGCGAATGGAAATAATTTTCTAATCACACAGAGGTTATTCAAATGGAATGTTACTAGATGAAGGTCTATTCGATATTTGAAGATTTATTATTATGTTTGATGAATATATAATACTACATTATTACATGTAATATAACACAATGTAGTAGTAGAATAGAATAATATACAATAATATCATAATGTGTAATATCATCATAACAGTAAATATTACAGTAATCGAATTTCCAAAAGAAAATTCGACACAACAGGCCTTCCAAAATCCAATTTTACAATAATTTCTAATATTTTCACTCGAACGAGCAACGAACTACTGAACATGCGACGACCCTTTCGAAATTCATTTTTCAATTTAAGTTCAATTTAAATTCGTCATTCGAACCAACGCGCCACCTCGAGAAAGATTCCATCCACCCGTACGCGATGATCTCTCAGCACGCTGTGATCTCTGTGGCCACTGTGCACGAGGAATTATGCACGTACGTACACACAGGTTCAATAAAATCCTATTATCACGAAAGCGATGCAAACCACCTTTTTGCAGTCGGCGATTAAAACGTTATTTAACCAACGACAGGAATAATAACATCTGCCACCGCAAACTGGTGTTTCGTTCGCGTTTTTTTTTTTTTCCCCTCGCTCTGTCCCGTCCCTCTGTTTTCTACCGCGGACTTTTCTCTCTCCTCGCTGATGTTTATAACGTTATTTCACCGGTGGTCAAAGGTCTCGCAGCGTTAATGGCCACGATAAGCCGCTTTGGCCACGGAGTACCGAGGATCAGCCTCGAATTAATTGGCCGACACCGATGGCTACCAGAAACATTGTACAACGGCGCGTTCACATCATGCGAGTCTCTGGTTCTCAATAGTTCATACTCGCGTTCGTAGATTTCGAATTGCACGGATGATCATTGGTTTTGTAATGTGCAAGAATCTGAATAAAACTGACTGTATCTCTAAATACTCGCAATTACAGTCGAATAACTCATTTTGCTGGATTTATTTAGATCAGTTTATAAGCAATTTCTCTCTCTCTCTCTTTTTCCTTTTAATTTTACGAGTATTTTGAATTTACAAACTTAAGCGACTTCGTTTCTCACGAAAATATTCAAACAATCTTCTTTCTTATATTTATCAGTATCGTAATTAGCGATCGATTAGCTTCGAGGAATGACTCGACGAAAATTGTTCGCCGAAGCGTCCTGAATAATCCTGAATTCGATCCGACAAATTGTGCCGGCAAGTTGTCGACTCGTCGCGAGGCGATCTTCCAAAAGTTAAGGATCACTCGTCGGTGAAATGACGGTGCAGGTTTTTTCGTTTCGTCCCGGCGGTTTTTCGCCGGATCTCGATGAGATTTATGGGCTCGCCTGAGCCGGCGGCGGAGATGAATTTACGTTTACGCGGAGTGCACGCGGTATAAAAATCGGGAAAGCGTAGTCAACAATAAGGCGCCAGGCAACGTAAGGCAATTTATACCTGTCAAAAATACCCGACGTAAATACAGATTTCCTCGTAAAAGCGAGGAAAAAAAGAAAGCTACGCGATATGCGCTTCGCGTGACTCACTTACACGCACGCAGAGTTTCATAGCTCAACCCCATCTCATCCCCTTTCTCACCCTTCGCTCACATTTCTGACAGGTGTTTCTTAGAATTCTGGAATACATACGTACATATTTATTATATATATACATATATATATATATATATATATATATATATATATATATAATTTTCTTATTTTCGCGAATTTTCTTAGCCTCAGGATGTCTAAAAATCTGGCCATTGTGTTTTCACTTGTGAAAATTTAAAACAGGAAAATTTCATTGCCATGAAAATTGCTATTATTCGCGACACTTCAGTCGATATATACAACAAGGATATCGTAGCTTATATCTAAGTTAACAGAACTTTCTTTTTTTTATAATATAAATGTAATTACAATAAATGGATATACGTTTGGCGTTGTAGGATATGATAGTGTAATATTATAATGTTGAGCAGACGCCTAGCATTAGACAATACTAAAAGTACTGTACATACAACTAACTCTTATGTACCATAACTGTTCTAGAAAGTCCACAATGCACGTTGACGACTGTTTTAAACCCAAAGGCAATATCGATGTTAGAGCCTAATCTAAATCTAAACGACATTAATCAACAAATGCCATTTCAACAGGACGATTATTCCCAATGTTGTGCCATTTCATTTGAAATGGTACCGCTTTGTAAGTAAATTGCTGGCAAATGACGTAAAGAAAGTTTATAAGGCAAAGGGTTAAACGTACACTAACTTGCGTTAACTTAATATTTCGGCACGGTATTGTTTTTCATCTTTAAATGCACAATTTTAATTACCTTTTTAAATTATCGAGTCGTAATTTTTCAATCGTGCTTCGTTCGCGTATTACTTCCTTTTATTACCGGGATTTTATCACTTTTTCATGTTTTTTACGTTGCTCCTTTTGTGGCTGCCATCTCTTTTTTCCCCTCCCATTTTTTTTTTCAGTATTCTCGCGCTGCTCTTGCCATTCCTGCAATTTCTTTCTTTTTTTTTCGATACGCTTTCTCTGCGCTTCTCCTTTTTTTTTTTTTTATTGCTGATATTCCTCTTTCTTTTTTTTTTAGCATCCTCTCCTCATCCCTCTTTTATTACAGATATTTCCGTTTCAGTTATCTCGCGCTGTGTTACTTTTATCGCCGGATCTCCTCTTCTCGATATCTTTCGCATTTCGTCCCTGGCAATTTCACGCTACCATCGTTTACAACACGCTTACAACACGCTCCCCTCTTTCTCTCTCACGCGTGTAAAAAATTAGACTGGAATGTTCCCTTATTTTAGCAGAGCCGACAGCGATGAGTCCCCGAGGTGTCAATAATTTTCTTTTTAAAGACGCGGCGGACATCGAGTCTGTGCATCTGTGGTCGTGACAACGTCGAAAATTTTTCGACGGAAACTACATTTTCATCGACACGCCGGAGATTCTGTGACTTCTAATCGCTTGTTCATCAGCGTTGCTGATTGCACAACTACGCGCAAATCATACGTTTGAGAATGTAACATAGAAAGTAAAATCTCAATTAACGCTGGAACACTATCGGCGATTAAAGCGTAACATGTGTTCCGTCTTACACACCATCATCCACGACTCACTACTACACTCGCCTTGCTTACATCTCACACACACGCACGCACACTTGTATCCACTCCAAGAAAAAAGACAGTCGACAGCGTTTGGAAGATTCGAGACAGTCAGTCGAAAAAGGGAATCAATCGAGACAACAACGTCACAATTAATGTACAATTCTAACACATAATAAAGGAAATATAATAATATAGACAATAGTGTAATAGTGTAAATAAAAGGGCAATCCTCCTAAGACAAGACGGTAACATTGAACTAGTTAGTATTCGTAAAGGGATACTAACACCGTGGTCGGAAAATTCCGTTTTTTTTTGGAATTCTGGTATGGAACAACATGTCCATCAGAAAGAGACACTGAAGGCCAAAAAAATTGAGAAACTTTATAATACAATGGCGTATACGAGCGTCTATTTGTACATTTTACGAAAAATTGTCCAAATCTTTAAAAATACACAGTTTCGTGTCTATAAATTGTCTGGGATAAATTATAAACTGGTCATTTTGATCACTTTGGTAGTTAAAAAAAAAAAAAAAAAAAAAACAGTATAGTTTGAATATTTCTTCACGTCACGCGCGTTCCCTGCGTACTTCGCGCTTGAAAATTTCTCACGACAGACACGACGCAACAATTCGGAACAACAATTCTATTTATCACCTTGTCAAGGAGCAATCGTAAAATCTTCAATTTCGATCCACGCCGATCTAACGTCTCCGTTTTCTGGTTCGTGAAGCACAGAACATAAAAAATGCGCAGGGGGGAGGAAAAAAATTTTGTCCAGTCTCGCCATAAAAAAATCTCTCTCTCTCTCTCTCTCTCTCTCCCTGCCCGTTTTCAATCTCTGCCTTCTTCTCGCCCCTCGTTCGCCCACCCTGGAGTTTTAAAATTCACGAACGCAGGCACGTACTTTCCGTTCGAATTTTCCGCTCGTCGTCGATCGATCGCAAGTATTAGCGTAAAAAAATACGACGGGCGCGGGGAGGGGGTGGGTGGGTGGCCACGATCGATCCGCGATGGCCACACACGCGCGCGGAGAGGCATAAGCCGTAAAAAATAACGTGAAAACGGGCACGGTCGCGATAAGCGCCGGCCCGGTGTTTAAAGTTTATTACACGGACAAGCAACACTGACAAATAACAACCGGGAAGGATCGTACATTAAATCGAATAACAGGCGAACGCGGCGGCCAGGGGATCGCCCCGATTGATATAAAATATTTCTGCTCGATCCGCACGATCGACGCTATTGCAAGACGAGATAACGCGCGGATTTTTCAACTCCTCTCGCGAATGACCGATCGTTATTTAATTCGTTGTTTTAACTCGATGTTTGAACAATTTATTTTTCTCGTGGTACATACTTTCGTTGCGACGATCACGATTAATTGTCGATCGAGCGTGCGAAACGTGGAATCTGAAAATGTCGATTCCACATGATATTTTTTGTGTTTCGCGAGGGACCAACGATGAATCTGAAAGGTTAATATTCGCTGTATATTACTGGAGCATTTCGAGAGACGATCTTTAATATTAGATGTTTCAAATATTTATATATGTAATATTTCTTTAATATTAGATGTTTCAAATATTTATATGTATAATATTTCTTTAATATTAGATGTTTCAAATATTTATATATATAATATTTCTTTAATATTATATGTTTCAAATATTTATATATATAATATCTCTTTAATACTAGATATTAAATCTTTCATATTAGACATTTCAAATATAAAATTTTAATACTTTGTGTTATATGTTTGCTTGTTTATCTGTGTTTATTTTTATTCGTTTGTTTGTGTCTATTCCGATTATATTTGTTTGTGTACGAACAGAGATCGAAATTGACTGAATAAATTTAGATCTTTTTATCCTCATTATCATCTACTCTGCAATCTCTATTATATTCTAACGTTATCATGCTTGAGCTTAAATGTTTAATTGTGAAAATACAGGCTTCTATTTAAAAAAATTTACAGCAACCTTGTGGCCTGAAAATAGTACGAGGAAAATTTTCCCTTCTCGTCATTGTTTCCCTTCTGGAATTGCATTTTTTCCCATAACGATGTTTTCACGCTGTAAAAAAGCCGGCACATACGCTTCGCCGAGTAAGCTTCACTACAAACACAATGCTCTCTAACGCAGTTGCTGTTTCGCAATTGCAAAAAAATTAACAAAAAAAAAAAAAAAAATCCAAACCGACAGACTGCCAATCTTAAATTGTTAATATCAATCCTTGAGATCAGTTATACGTAATTGATGAACTCACGCATGGAACGTTATTTCTTTAGAAGAACTCTGCTTTTTTTTTTTGTGCAAGAAAACACTCAACGACCCTGAAGTCTCCACATTCTAAAAAGAAACGAAATTAACGCAAGCAATTACTCTCTGCAACACTTTCACTTAATTTAAATTCTTTATCACTCGCCGTCACTTTCTTATCGCCTCTAAATGCTCCGTCAATGCCACACTTTCACCAATGTTCGTTTGTCATTGATTTGCAGTTTCGGGTATCTTAGAATTCCAAAGGCATAAAGTATCCAAGGCACAGTGCTTACAATATTCAGAACGTGGGACAAAACTTCTGTACTGTTCTATCGCGTTAAAAAAAAAAAAAAGGAAGGAGTAGAAAATTTCAAGTCGACAATATTTTATTAATTTTACACACGGGACGTCGCGGGTTGGCGACGTGCGATATTTAAACAGTGAGAAGACCTGTTCATTGAAGGGACTTCACCGCTCCCCATCATCATATATTCTTGCACATAAACCTTCTAATAATAAACATCAAGTTGCAATCGCCACAGCTCCACGTCATTAACCCTCTCCCACGACGAGAACGCAAACTCCACTTTAAAAAAGAAAGGAAAAAAAAGAGCAAAGAGGAGGAATTGAAAAAAAGAAAAGAAAGACTACAAGAATTCATCGACGCACAGATGCACGCGTAATTTCTCCCTGAAAGGAAGAACAAACAAGCGTAGCCTCACCGAAGAGAGCCCTACAAAAGTCGTCGAAAATATTCGCCGCGTAGCGATGGGATCAAGTCCAATACGAAATACAGAATACATGGAAATTATTGCAGAACAAAGGCGGAGTTGTTGGAGAAAATGTATTAAAAACGAGGTGAAAGATCTCTTTTTTTTATTGTAGAAATAATTTAACAATAATTTAATGTTCGAGTTTTATAATCGAAATAAGATGGAGTTGTTGCAAGAATAACGTAACAATAATTTAACGTTAATCAAATAACAGGAATTATTATTATAGAAATAAGAAAGTTCTAGGAATGGTTTGGGTTAGGTTATAGTTAGTTATAGTATAGGAACGGGTAGTTTTCTTTAACATAGAAATTAATGTAATTTTACATTAACAAGTATAATAAGAATAATTTAATATCAATCAAGTAATAGGAATTGTTACAAATACAGGATGAAAAATTATTACAGAAAGTATACTAACAACGAGATGGAAGATTTTTTTGTGTTTCTTATAGAAATTATAGGAATAGTTTAACAGTCATTTAATGCTGATTTAACAAAATGTACTGTTGCAGTAACGAACCTCTGTGTAAGAAGAACAATAAGAACAAGTCGAGTTGTTAAATTTATAAGAAAAATTATCACAGATAATTCGAGTGTATTTGCAAATAAAAAAAAAAAAAAAAAAAACTTGCTCGCGAGGTTTTCGAACCCATCCCTACACTTGAGCGCGACACAACGACGAAGGGAAGAGGGTGGCATTTAGGTTCAGCAAAGGGTAATTTTTATCGCGAGCAGCCCTTCGCAATGCTCGTTATGGCGTGCTAGGGAGGCACACGCTTTCGAGCCTATTAATAATGTACCCATAGGTTAACAACATTAACGCCTTCGGGCGTTATGCAAGTTTTTAGACTTGTTATTTTTTCATAAGTGTCGCACGTGTGTGTGTGTGTGTGTGTAAGAGAGAGAAAATAGACCATCCATGTCATCTTCTGTCGCTTCTTTTGACGTAAAACCCGTGGCTAACCTATGGGGGTGCGAGACAACACGCGTGTGGGGAGTTTAAGCTGTTGCTCCGGGCAAGTTTAAGCCTTTTGCGATAAAATATCCAGACGCGGAATTACCAGGAGAGCTTATGGTTCATCGAGGCGCGGAACGTGCGTTTTGCTCGCTGGATATTTTATGGGATCTGTTCTCGCGATTGAAACAATATTAGTGGAATGGTATTCGCAGTTTCCGTGTATCATCGTATGGCTTCGTAGTAATTTCGAATGTAAATTTGTAAATATTGTTGAGCGACTGTCGACAGAAACCGATGGGGTTAAAATGACAATTCTGCTCGATTTCGAGTCGCGTGTACATATCATGGAAATTTTCGGCAACTTTTTAGTTCCACTCGGCACTTATTCCATATAAATTTTATTTTATTCTGCAAAATTGCAAAGCGAAATGAAATTTGAAAATTCTTAAGTACACGATTACATTTACAGAATCGAGGGTGACATATCTGTAAAATTGAAGTAATTCTGCCGCTTTGCACTAAAATTCTTGTTTCAAGATAAAAAATTAAAAGTTTTATTTCACAAAATACATAATATTTTTGTAAATTTCAAAGCACACAATTACACCTGTAGATTTGAAATTGCAGAATTGAGGCACTGAATCCACACACATCCACAAAATTGAAACAATTCTGTCACTTTGTAAGAGATAAAATTCTCTTTATAAGAGCTAAAATGAAACAAAAGTCGGATGAAATTTGTGAAACGACAAAAAGAATTCTATCGTGGACAGGGGTATTCATTAGAGGCAAAATTCTAGCCTTAAAAGTGAAAAAAAAGAGAGAAGCCCGATTTCCACGAATTATCGTTTATTGTTATTTCTTAGACGAAACGAGCCCTGTCGCGAAAGATTGGTCAGTCGGTTCGTTAAAAGTTACCAGCTTGATGTGGACGAGTTGCTAACTGAGACAACAAAACGCGGAAATTTCGGCTAACGCCAGCCACTTCTCAACTCGAAGAAGAATTATATCGCGAGGCGAGGGCGGAAACAAGGTGACAACAACGTGTTTCAGCGGCTGTTCAACGCAATATTCAACCGTTTCACTCGCGCGCCTCGTCGAATTTTCGTTTTCGCGCCGCCACATACCCGTTCAATTACCTTCTTCCGCGAGCAGAACGAACGTGGGAGAGACAGCGTGACGCAGCTTGAAACGCACGTTTCGCACGCGACCGAAAGAGAGAGAGAGAAAGGGGGAAACAGAGACCAAAAAAAAAAAAAAAGAAAAAAAAAGAAAAAGAAAAACAACAATTTGAAACCAAGCGCGTGCGCGCATAAATGATTAAAGGCAAGTATGTAACAAGTTTTGCTTTCACTCGAGCTTTGTTCTCTCTCTCCGCGCGATAACGTGAAGGTTCTTAGAACCCGTCGCTAAAACGTTTGTCACGAGTTCATTTACGCCTGGTGAAAAAAAAAAAAAAAAACTGCGGCTCGAATATTTATGGGATTTGAATCTGTCGAAGGAATGATCGGCCTCCACCAAAGTGGAAAGCTTTTAGAACGTTTGAAATATTTTATGAACCATTGTCATTGTTGTTTGATTGAAACGTATCAAAGATTCTTTGCAAGAGAATGTGCTTTGGCTCTGTTTGGCATTGTTTGGCCGTGTTTAACCCACGTTTGGCCACCCACGTCGAGAACTTTTTGTCCCAAAATTGCAATATTTCCTCAGTTTCAAGTATATTCAATTATAACCCAGGCAAAACAAATGATAAATTTGTTACTTCTCTAATAATTTCTATTCAGTGATGTATACGGTTTGGCCGCTCGTTATGGTCCGCAGTCAGTTGCCAGCGCAACGTGGTTAAAGTACAAAAGAATCGACAGATTCTAATTGCCTGAAAGGAATTTTCAATTTCAGATTGAATTCCCGCGACGTACGCGTGTATTTTCATTCCGAACTACTATCGAAAAGAATTATTATATAAAAATTGAAAAAAAAGAAATTAAAAGACAGAGACTACGCAACTTTCAAAATTTGTGTGTTTCTTGAAAGAATTGTGTTTGTTTCTGAAAAAAATTGTGTTTGTTTCTGAAAAGAATTATTATATAAAAATTGAAAAAAAAAAATAATCAAAAGACAGAGACTACGCAGCTTTCAAAATTTGTGTGTTTCTTGAAAGAATTGTGTTTGTTTCTGAAAAGAATTATTATATAAAAATTGAAAAAAAAAAAAAAATCAAAAGACTACGCAGCTTTCAAAATTTGTGTGTTTCTTGAAAGAATTGTGTTTGTTTCTGAAAGAAATTGTGTTTGTTTCTGAAAAGAATTATTATATAAAACTTGAAAAAAAAAAAAAAATAATCAAAAGACAGAGACTACGCAACTTTCAAAATTTGTGTGTTTCTTGAAAGAATTGTGTTTGTTTCTGAAAAGAACTATTATATAAAAATTGAAAAAAAAAAAAAATCAAAAGACTACGCAGCTTTCAAAATTTGTGTTTCTTGAAAGAATTGTGTTTGTTTCTGAAAGAAATTGTGTTTGTTTCTGAAAGAAATTGTGTTTGTTTCTGAAAAGAATTATTATATAAAAATTGAAAAAAAAAATTAAAAGACGGAGACTACGCAATTTTCAAAATTTGTGTTTTCAATATAAACTACGAAGAGTTCCAAAATTACATGGAAAACTCGTCAAGATGTTAACAAAAGAGGCGATACTAGACACACACACACACACACACACACACACACAAACAGCGAATTATAATTCGAGAAATAACAGATTTACGGGATTAGCAAGAGTGGCAAGGGTTAGAGACAAGGGTCGAACAACTATATACTGCATCGTTACCTGCTAAGGGTGACAGACGGTTAATTAGAGGCACCTTCGTGTCGAGCTAACGAAATTCTGCACGGATTTAGGTCGAGAATAGACCCTGTTCTCGAAACAGAAGCACGTTAATTCCATTGTAATCTTTCCTCTGTATAATCCGAAGACTATTTGGCCTGAGCACTTGCGTTCGTTTGCAACGTTGGGAGTACAGTTTTGTTACTCATAGATCTCATATAGATTTTCTGTTAAACCACCGTAATTTATCACGAGAAAAAAAAATAATGCAGTTTTCGAACAATACAAACAGTCCATCCTGATATTTCGTAACACTTCACGCGAATCTGTGATGCCGTGAACTATTCCACAAACTAACTGCAAAATTCTGTTTCGTTAGATAAAATAAATTTTTATCTGTATATAATATTTTAATTCTCTATTGATCAATTACGAAATTCTATCTTTTATTTTTTTATTTTCTTTTTTCGTTGGAATTTCTATTTTTATGTTAATTCTTTTTTTTTGAAATGTTTAAAATAACCTTGATTCGATGATATCTGCGAAATTTCACTTCTCTGAATTTACATTTCTACCGAGGAAATATCAATTATAGTGTTTCACGTACGACGTAGCAAAAACAGAATTTCTTCAAGTTTTCCTTTTAAAACCCTTCGATAACCACTGATACAAACGAGTTTGCAAAATAAGAAGTCTCTCTCATTTTTCTTAGTTTCCACGGTTAAATTCCGCGACATTAGATTATTCTTACTGCAACTTCCGATCGAGCTTCCACGATATCAAAAGACGAAGGAGAAAACTTGGTCCAATCGGACGGAACTTCATCACGGAAGTTCGACGATGACTTAGTTATCCGATTCGGTGGTAATTTCATGTAAATTGCAGTTGGCGCACGTGTGAACGGTCATTATCCCGGAATTCAATTGAATTCGTCCCGAAAGTAAAAGGGGGGTGGGGGGTGGGAGGGAACGTACCTACTGTTAAAATGTTTGTTCAAACATAGTTTTGTCTAATTTCGCCACGTCGGAGACACGGTTGAAACAAGGTTTCCAGCGAGTTGAATTAATCTGCTTCCCCTCCCGGTTTCATGGACACCGGCTTTTTCGCTTTAACGGGCACGACAAACAGTAAGACCATTAATGGAATAACGTTACGTACGTACGTACGTTGATTATACCTCGGTGAAATTAATACCAACGGTCCCTTATTCTCTTTCTTTTTTTCTTTTCTTTTTCCAATTACCATGTACACACATTCATCGAATTTTCGCGAATTTTGTACGACGGTGTCTTTTTCACTTACACTCGCACCGTAATATAATCGTCGCGGTTGCAAATTACAGGCAATAGTCGTGGTGGTGCATCGTCGATTGACAGAATTTATAAGATTACAAATTAATTGTCAAGTTAGAGTCGTCGAGCTCCGATCACTTGATTCTGCTGGTTAACCCTCGCGTGGCCGACACCGGGTCACCGTTGACCCAGAACTTGACCGCAGCGAAGAAGCGAAACAATTCAAAGACAGATATTTCTGTAAATTTTGGCTGAAGCATTATATAAAAATAATATAAACATTGTATAAATAATAATAATAATAATAATACAATTATATACATAATATACGATTGCAATACAATTGTATACGCGATATACGATTGTAATACAATTATATACGTAATACAATTATGTACATAAGATACGATTGTAACACAATTATGTACATAATATACGATTATAATACAATTATGTACATAATATACGATTATAATACAATTATGTACATAATATACGATTATAATATAATTATGTAAATAATATACGATTATAACACAATTATGTACATAATATACGATTATAATACAATTATGTACATAATATACAACTATAATACAATTATATACGTAATATACAATTATAATACAATTATATACATAATATTAATACAATAATACATTAATATAAAATTACACGTACCAAAAAGTTAGGTGCAAAGCAAGTATAGCAAAAATTCAGCTACGGGTCAAAAGTGACCCGGTGTCGCTCATTTAAGTCGGTTATCCGATGGTTAAGCTACAGCGATTTCATGCTATTTTATATGTTCTTCTCATGGAATCGACGAAGGGAGGCGATTAGCCTGATAATAAAATTTGTACAAACAAAGTATCGGAGTATGGCGAGCAGCCACGGTTCGTCAGATGTTGAACCGCATAGTGGATTTAAAACGGACGTGGCGTTGGTAGAGCACGACTGCACCGTTGTTTGAAGAATAAGTTCAGACGTCCCTTCATCACGGGAGTCAAATGATGGACAGTTAATTAGAGACTTTACCATCGAGACTCAAGGCTGGATATTCTGATCCAGGTTGATCCATCTTGCCGGAAGCAACTCACCGGCTATAGTAGAAACTGCCGGCGAGTACGGACACTTTCCAAACACTTTCCACCGACTGTTTTCTTTCCTTTACTCCTTTTTCCCTCATTTTCTTTTTAGGAGAAAAGTTCGACAGAGCCGGTTGGAACCAGGCGAGATTGAAATTGTTCAATCACAACCACAATCCGAATATAATATCCAATAATATCGACAAATATCCAATCTAACATGTAATCTCTATATCTGATATTTAATAATATACAATGTCCAATATCTATCTAACGATCATTTAGTAAATAATATCTTCGTCTCAGAATCGTCAAGTGCAGAATTTTCTCTCGTCAATTCGTAAATTTCAGATCGAAGATGTAAAATATTGCGAATCTTGAAAGTCTTCGAATAATTTCAATTGCAAGACGAAAGTTTGAAGGGGAACTTGGGACCAGACGTTGAAGGATTTATGTTTATTCTCGTAGTGAATCGTTCTTTCGCTCTCGATTCTTTATCGTTACGAAAGAAACAACTGCAGTCGTTGGAGATTTAGAAAACATTCGAATCGATCGTTTTCCAACGTTAGAACGTTAGAATTGCCTAGACGAAAAAGTATATATAATATTTGTAGCAAAGGAATTGAAATTCAAGGTGCAAGAAAAAGTAAATTTTAACACCAGCGTCTATTAATAATATTGTGATTACAGAAAATTACGAATTTTGATCAAATTCGTAGTACCAGTGTTAACGTTCTATCGCCTCATCAGTTCCAGTAGCACTCTTCTTGTCTACTCGATGATCTCGAGTATCTTCGAAACACGAAAGTCCATCAGCTTCCTTCAGTATCCCATTCTTATTTCATCCGACAGCAAGAAACAGTGGAGACGAGGGCAACAAAAGTTGATCAATTATGAGTTCGTATAAAACAGGGGCTCGATATTAACTGGTTCGTACAAACAAGAGTTTGTACCGTAAAAGAACAAGTTCCAGGCGAGTGAAACGAACAAAGTCTTCGTCGTCGTCTTACTTGTTGCACCACGACGTACACACAGACGTGCAAGCACAGTTGTACGAAACTAGCTGTAATTTCTCGACTAGTTTTCCAATTCCCTTCGTGTCGAGAGGCGACCGATCGACCGTGCTATGAACTCGTGTTTAATCCACGGAGATTGCGGACTCCGGAGACAAGATGTATCCTCCGAGGACTCGAGTTATGCAGATCTCGACATGGATGTTCTCTTAGCCGATTGGACAGATCCTCCTCCTCGTTCTATCGCGTAAACTTCAGATATGTGTGTGTTTGTCTGGACAATGCGTTGGCGTTGCAATATTATTATCTATCTCGACGAACATGCAGCGAGTTACTCAAAAAAAAAAAAAAAAAAAAAAAAAGAAAAAAATGGAAACGAAGAGGAGTCTATGTGCAAATATCGAACCTCGAAATCTTGCAGAACGTGATAGATTTGGTCATGAATAAAATTTTTCAGTGTTTTTCTGCACGTGTGTGAATTTTTTTTTTTTTTTCCAAAGAAAGGAACACTTTACCATTTGCTACGTGACGTCAAGAACGAATCAATGGGAACAAAAGCTTTACGTTTTAAAATAAGAGCGACAACACGCGATCTTCTTTTTCAACAAAGTTGCAATAGTTTAGAGCACTGACGATTTTCATTTAGATTAATCGTGGCGTAAAAACTGACTCCAACGAAGGCAATTTATGGTCGCCAGAATGAGCGATGAAGAACGAGGTCGTGAAAGACTTTTTACGAAAAGCCGAAACATCCTAACGAAACAGTGGATATTTCGCTTCTTTTGCGTTCGCACGTGCAAACATTCGATAAAGCATCATTATTAATTAATTAAAAATCCACATGTTGTTTCAATTTCGTTCATCACTGTACGCTCTTCACTGTGTACAGCAATAACGTTTTTCTTTTTTGTGCATCAGAATAAATAAAAAAGTTATTAAAATGATACGAGATTAAAAAAAGAAAAAACAGCGTGGATTCACTGTAAATCGTGATCTGTGTACATTCACGTGCCACTGTACGCTCTTCACTGTGTACAGTAATAATGTTTCTCATTTTCTGCATCAGAATAAATAACGAAGTTATTAAAATGATACGAGATTAGAAAAAAAGAAAAGAAAAAACAGCGTGGATTCACTGTAAATTATGATCTGTGTACATTCACGTGCCACTGTACACTCTTTACTGTGTACAGTAATAATGTTTCTCATTTTTTGCATCAGAATAAATAACAAAGTTATTAAAATGATACGAGATTAGAAAAAAAGAAAAGAAAAAACAGCGTGGATTCACTGTAAATTATGATCTGTGTACATTCACGTGCCACTGTACACTCTTCACTGTGTACAGTAATAATGTTTCTCATTTTTTGCATCAGAATAAATAACAAAGTTATTAAAATGATATGAGATCAAAATAAAAAACAGGGTGGATTCACTGTAAATTGTGATCTGTGTACATTCACGTGTTCTCCACAAGGAAAAAAGTGAAATCGGCCTAGAGGGAGCGGACGACCGACAACGAAAACTGAGAAAAGCTTCCCTTAAGCAGCTTGCGAGATCGATCTGAAGCTCGGGGAAGGGTCGATAATCTCATCGAGTAGCCCGTGTTTATCTTCTTTCGCGGACGCTTTGCACGTTTACAGAATCCCCGGGGATAAACTACCCGGGGGTTCACGGGACTCGTATATCAACTTGCGTGTCTGTAACCGTGTGCAACTGTGTCTGGCACAGCCTGGCGAGGAGAACCCCCGTGTCTTCTTTTTTTTCTCCACACGCGAGATTAAAATTGAAATTAAAAAAAAAAAAAAAAAAAAAAAAAAGAACGTAAGCAAGCAACTTCTTTCGCGATGCACCTTGGGTTTTTATTTTTATTTTTCCCAAAAATGTTCAAAGTGCAGTAAAAATCGCAGTTCAACCACCGAGAGGGGATAGTATCGTTTCCTTTTGAAACGAATTTTTCAAACGACTACTTTTCTCGAAGCAGACTCGTTCAAAGGGACAGAACTTTGTTTCTCCAACTTTGGTTTCACGCTCCGTTTTTAGAAAGGGCCTTAAAAAATAACTGGGTTCGAGGAGACGAAAGTGGACGCTCCAACCCTTCAACGCAGGTAGCAAATCGCGGTTTTTTTCTTTTTTTTTCCCCTACACGAGGTTAGTAGACGAGATGAAAGATCAACAAATTTTCCCGTTACAACTCGTTTTTCAATTTTCCTTTTTTTTTTTTTGCAGCGATCGGGCGTTGCAGGTACGAATTAAGCGCAACGACCCCCTGGAAAATGGCGAAAGCAAAAACGCGCGCGTTTTCGGCGCAAACCGCCGCGGCCAGAGAAGAAAATTGAATTTTCGCGGAAACCGCAGAACGTTCGAACCGAAACGCGAAATATCCGGTTTCCTCCCCTCCATCCTCCCTCGGTTCTCGGCTTTTGCTTCGATTTTTGATCGAGCGGGATACGGTTTTATCGGGAAGGAGGCAACCGACCGGTTTTCAAAAAACAGTCGCAGCAGCCTAGCGCGCGTTTCGTCACCGCAAAAACGCGAAAACGTGTCGAAAGAGAGAAAGAAAAGCGAAAGAGGAGAGGGAAAGAGAGAGAGGAGGCTTTGAGGGCAGACGAGGTAAACGGTTCGGTGGATTTACTAATTAAAAATGGAAATTAAAAGACTGAGAGGCTGGACGCGGTCGAAACAAAACGAGGACATCAGGCTGGCTTACAAAAATTGTCGTGGCGAGAACAACCTTCACAACATTTACCTTATTACTATTTTTTTCAAATGTTCTGTAAATTTTGTACAAACTGAAGAGTTATACGTGTGTGTGTGTGTGTGTGTGTGCGTGCATGTGTGTGTTTCACTTCGCAGGGAACCGCTTTGAACCGTGAACGAACGCGTTTTTTATCGTTCTTCTCAATTAATAGCTCTTTGTTTTTAATCAACCTGTTTTTAATGTTTCGAGATTAAAGAGCCGGCGCAACAGTCGAGCGATAAAAGAGAATTCTCCGCGGGTGTTTGCTGGCTTTAACGTTTTAACGAAAACCTTAAACGCGATTAGTCAAATGTAAATGCAGCGTGAACACGATTTTTTGTCAAGGATTCGCCTTTCTCAAAGTATCGATTATTCAAAAATTATTGTTGCTTCGTAGAAACGCGCACGTGGAAATACGTTGTCAATTGTTGCGAATTTTGAGAAGAGAAGATTGATGAACTTTTCTCTGAAACCCACCCACTGAATTTAATTGTGTACAAAATCTAACCTCTTTTGTTCTCTTAACTCTCCTTCGAACAGTTAAATAACTAACGATAATTTATTATGCTGCAATCAATCTATCAGCGAGTGAAAAATTTATCATCAACGTAGAAAAATGGAAAAGAAATTTATCTTCAGAATTAAAAAGAATTCTTTCTCAAAACTCTCGACGCGTGGTAATTTACCTGCAAGACGAAGCCAATTATCATTGCTCAATTTCATCGTTTCATCAACCAGCTGCCGGGAACGATCCCACCTATCAAAAATTCCTCCCACAAAGACCAACAACTCTTCAACAAGCATCCCGTCATATTTGATTGAACACGGAATCCAATTACCATCGGCCAATTTCATCCTCGTACAGTGTTAACTCCTCCATTACAAAACCACCCCCCGAGTAATACATACATACAAAAAAAAAAAAAAAAAAAGAAAAGGAGAAGAAATTTGCTTCAACAAAAATCCATCAAGTAATCAACAGATCAGCTCATCAAAGAATTATTGATCGATCGATCGATCGTTTATCCACGAAACGACATACAACTGCAGATGTTTCTCCAAGGAGGTTCTAAACTCATAGAACTCGACTATTAATATTTCGAAATTTTATCAATACCACGATCAAGATCACGATTGTATGGAAAATTTGGAAATACTTACTATTTCTATAGAGTATCGTTTCTAACAAGTTTTAAATACGGGCTCGTTAATATAATAAGCAATCGGCTGTTCAAAATGCGTCGTACTGCTGCATACAGTTAAATATCGATCCCCGCGATATATTTTTCGATTTATTTCGAGCTCGACGCTTGATTTCGTGTCGCGGTATATGATAAAATTTCCAAATGTTTTATATTAATGAAAAATTCCTATAAACGTTCGAAATATTTTCGCGAACTCACGAGCTCGGTATAAACGAGAAAAAGAGGGTGAGAGACAGAGAGAGAGAGAGAGAGGATAACAGGATGAAAAAAAGGGGGTGAGACGGGGGGTGAAGAGAGGATGAGCGTAGTGATCGCGTAGCAACGGATGATCCGTTAAAACTGCTACATGACGAGCCATAATTTTGACTGATTAAACATGCATGGCATTTACTATACACCACGATTTCGTGACGTGGCAATAACATGGTTCGCGTACCACCCTCCTCCTCTTCCTCCTCCTCCTCCTCTCTCTCTCTTCCTCTTTGTACCTGGCAACTCACCCACACAACCTACTCTGTCTATCGTATTTGCTTCAATTCGCTGTTTATCCGCTAAATGCACGATAAACAATTGATCTGCACCGGCACGACCAATAATGGCGGCCTTAGCGGCCGTGCTCTCTCTGGGCACGAGCCATCGATTCCTACCTGTTCCGTTATGAAAACAAAGCCCTCTCGATGTTTAACCCTCGCGATCCACGGGATCGGCACTCGCTCGTTTTAGAACCGGGTATTTTTATGTCATTTAACGGAAGACAGACACTGGCCCGGGGAAATTAACTAGCGATTTGCACTGGCTGCGAGAAGCATTCGGCGCCACGTTTTATTTTAGTACCGCATAAACATTTCGGGGGATATTTAAGATTCCAACAGAGCGCAAAGATATATAAAATTAATAAAATAAATAAAATAATAAAATAAAGACATAAATATACAAAATAATAAAATAAATATATAAAATAAAAATAAATATATTAAAATAAGATGAGATATATAAAATAATAAAATAAATATATAAATATATTAAAATAAGATAAGATATATAAAATAAACAAAAATAAATATATTAAAATAAGATAATATATAAGATATATAAAATATTCAAAGTAAAGCCCGGCGTTTTTAGTTTAGATTTCAATTCTTTTTAACCACGATTGGGAAATTCGTAGCTCGATTGTTTGTCCCTTGCAAATAATATATATTTCCCCATTTTTACGTTCTTTTCTGGCCACAGAATGGCACCAAAATAAAAAAAAAAAAAAAAGATACAGAAGACATCCCCCTGTACTCTGTGTGTATTTATTTTCGGCCAATGACAGAAACGAGAAACCGAAGGGGTGACATTTTTTTATTTTATTTCGTTCTATCTCTCTCTTCTTTCTCATCAACATCATCGAGCGAACGTTGTCGGCTTTAAAATGCAGGGAAGCGAATGGCAGAAAAGTGTCATAAAAAATGTCCACGGAGCGCGTGTGTTTTATGGGTGATTAATCGGAAACGATCGCTGTCCGGGTAATTAGTTTTCGAGCATCGTTGATGGAGCGATATGAAGTGGCGGAGTGCGCGATTCCACGGTCGTTTTAACGGCTCGCCGACGGATATATAACCGGATGTATCCCTTGGAACGTTAGTCCGCTCGCGGATAAATGTAATTAACTCCTTGCACTGAAGGCGTTTTTTGTCTAGAGCGACCGACAAGATTGAATATCGCGTTTCACAGCTGATACGAATTTTGACTGTGCCACGCGTGCACGTAGTTAGTCAAGAAGTTCTCTTTTCATTTTGTACTATTCTATTTTTTTTTTAACTCAATAGATAACTTTTCGGAATCTACGAGTGAAATATTTAGAACTTAGAAGGATGTATCTATCTTCATTCCAATTTGAGACACATGTGTGTAGTTAATACTGTTTCCCAGCTGATACGAATTTTGACTGTGCCACGCGTGCACGTAGTTAGTCAAGAAGTTCTCTTTTCATTTTGTACTATTCTATTTTTTTTTTTTTTAACTCAATAGATAACTTTTCGGAATCTACGAGTGAAATATTTAGAACTTAGAAGGATGTATCTATCTTCATTCCAATTTGAGACACACGTGTGTAATTAATACCGTATGAATCAGTATGTACAGATAGTGCATGTGAATAGATATGTACGTATACTACATGTACAAGTATGTATTACATAAAGACTGTATAATTAATAGCTGTACGAATAGCTATAATACACAGATGCTGTATGCAATAAAATCACAGACGAAAATTACGTCAAAGCGTCTCGTTTGAAATATTTATATTTTGTACATTTGTACGGTGCCTAAGCAATTACTTATACAGACGACAGTGTGCTTCGCGTATTATCGTAAAAATGTAATATTTCGTTAAAGAAAGAATACCTGTGTAACGTCGTTCGTACAGACTGAGAAGCGAGAGAGCAGCACGTTACGAAAGGTCAACGAATAAGGGGGCAGGGGAAAAAAAAGAAGACACGGGAAATAATATGGTAGCTGTTAAATTACTTTCTTCGGGTCGTGGAAACGGCGCGTTTGTTTTTCGAGCCTTTAATTAGCAGCCGGTTTAATAATTAATGGGGTGAAGATTAAAAGCCCAAGCTCGGCAAACTGCGGCCGAATTCGCGAATTAATAAGTCCGAGGGAAAACATAGCTGCGGAAATATCGACGTGAAACTGTTCCCTAGCTGAACGTGATCCAACAAAGTCTAACCCAGGCCACGTGTGTGTGAGTGTTCCGTCAATTTTCTCCTCTTTTTCTTCTTTAAATACGCGCGCCATGTTAAAAGAAAACAGAAACAGAAAAACGTTTCAGAGCGAGGAACATTTAATTTTGGTTATGGTAATGGGTTGAGTATTTATTCGCAATAGAGAGAGAATTACAGAGTCACGTTGGCTCTTATTTGATAATAAATAGTTCGAATTGCACTGCTGGTCGAAAATTCAGAATTCACAAAGGTATTTACAAGATATATAAAAAGATTCGTAAAAGTTACACAGCTCGTATCGGCTGGTAGCTCGAATCGTACTAGTGGCTGAAAATATAAAATCTGCAAAGATATTGATCTAGAATTACTTTAAAGAGAATTTTTGAAATCTATCAACGACATCAAAATAATTTGATTCGCCACAAAATCGATGGGAAATTTAACGAACAAGTTAAAGAATCTCCGTGTTTTATTTCGACAGCTTTATCCGCGCAAGGTAAAAATTATCAAATAAACAAAACGTAAAAGATCGAAACACCGAATATTCAAAAAAAGAGGATATCTAAAAGGATGAATCGTGATTGCGTGATGTACATACGTACGTACACTCCCGTCCATAAGTCACCGGACACTTGCTTATTTTAATTTAAACAGTTACTAGAACACAGATATACTTTCCCGGATTAATTTTATTATACAATCTCGTTACACGTACTCTATTTACTCTATTTTATAATAATACTTGAAACCAAAACTGATATTTAACGTGTATGGTCTGAATAAATATTTGAAAGTATGTCAAAAATATGTATATATATTTAAAAAATCGAATCGATGTATTTTGGGATGAACTGGACAGAAGCCTTCAGAGATGTGTCCAAAATCAAAAAGAAGACTTATGGAAAAAATTAGAAGAAGCGTGGAAAGAAATTCATTTCGAAATATCGTTAAAATTAAACGGAAGTACACCACGGTTATTTCTGGTCTTCGTATTTGCACAAAGATATAAGATACATTATATATAATTTGGTAAGATTGTTGACATATGTCATGTTCTATATGTCAAAATATATATATTTTTGAAATATTTATTCAGACCATGTACGTTAAATATCAGTTTTACTTTATACTTTGAAATATGCATTCAGATCATATACGTTAAATATCAGTTTTGTTTTCAAGTATTATTATAAAATAGAGTACATGTTACAAGATTGTATAATAAAGTTAATCCGGGAAAGTATATCTGTGTTCTAGTAACTGTTTAGATTAAAATAAGCAAGTGTCCGGTGATTTATGGACGGGAGTGTACATCTTGCAAGGAGTTGCATGTAAACCGAACCGAACGTTAAACGAGATCGTCTTGAGGAAAATGGATTATTATCTGAATTTCGTAAAGGACCGGCACGCTCGTTGAAACTTAATAGAGAGACACTTCTCGCGTTTCCACTCGAGCGAACTTCGCACTCTGCGTTTTACAGAGGGTACTTGAGCTAATTAGTGGTGTTAGATGGTCGCGATCTTCTTTACATAACGACCAAGGATTATAAAGAGCAAACGCAAGTTTCAAGTGTACGAAGAATCCTTTCTGAATCACAGACTGTAACTACCAGCTGTTATTATATGAACGGCAGTATGAACGACTGAATTATTTTGTATTTAATTGAAGTTGTATCAGAGTGTGTTTGGAATGCCTCCCCCAACGTGAATAATTGACACTCGGCTACTTGAACACGCAAGAACAGACAATTCGATTTTAAGCTTCTGCTAGAATTCGAATCGGCAATTTTTCAACGAAGGAAATATATTTTTTAAATTTACGAGTGAAACGAAATGATTTGTTAAATAACAGTTCTACAAATTGAATATTCGTACTAATAAGAAGCGAATTGGACTACGGATCAATAGTATATAATTCAGCCAAACCTAACGTAATCAAACTAATCGAACCAATCCAAAACAGGGCACTCAGATTAGCCACAGGAAGCTACCGCACAAGCCCAATCAGCCGGCATACTGTTTGATGTCAAAGAAATGCCCCTCGAACGGAAGAAAATTACTCAGCTTAAGATACGCAATAAAAATAGCATCAACACCAAATAATCCATCATACAACAATACATTTGTCGACAGATTAACAAACCAACACAGCAGAAATTCAAGACTCCCGGCACCATACTGCACAAGACTAAAAGGACGTCCCAATACACGAGAAATTACTTCAACACCAATCATCGAATGCAACCATGAAAAAATAGCCCGATGGACATTAAACACACCAAAAACAAACACCGACCTGGCTAATCACAAAATAAAAATGAAAAAAACAACATAGAACACAAACAAGATTTTCAGAAATTAAGCTTGTGGATCCACAAGATCCACACAGCTTCCAAACACGGAACTCGCAATCGTCACAGAAAGCACCACTAAAAAAACAACGGCTCTCCAACCATACAACCATCCTGACAGCTGAAACATACGCTATACTAGAAGCGCTACGGTACATCCAAGAAAACAAATACCAATCAGCGGTAATCTACACAGATTCCTCGACTTCGACAAACGCGATAACAAACACACCAATACCACCAAAAAGCACGAAGTTATACAAATGGTTCAGCAAACATACACCGAACTTACCAACGACCATAAACAAATAATAATCACCTGGATCCCGTCACACCAAGGAATAGAAGGGAACGAGAAAGCCGACTCCTTAGTCAAAGAAGCAACAACAGACCGAACAAACGAATCCAACATCCCAATCCAACACCAAGACCTACTAGCTTCAACGACCAAAGCGGAAAGAGAAGAATGGAACAGAATTTGGACTACGACAAATATAAATAATAGAAACAAAATACACGACATAGCACACCATTTCTACCAAAAAATACCAAACAACAATATAAGCAGAAAAGAAAGGATAGCTATGACTAGACTTCGAGTCGGACACTCCAAGATCACACACGAACACCTCCTAAGCAAAACAGAACCACCTTTCTTGCAACACCTGCAACCAACAAATCACCACCCAATATCTGCTACACGAATGCAGAAAATACCGAAATCTAAGAAGTAAATACCGATTACAGCAAAAAACACCGCTCTAACCTGCCAGAAACAACAAAGAAACGTTATCAACTACTAGACCAGATATAAAGAGAAAATGCCAGCACGTCGCTAAAGACCTCGTAGTCGATGCGACTCTAAACCCTCATATAAAAAAAAAAATTGAATATTCGTTCTTTACAATGTTATAAAATAAAATTTTAAAATAAAATTTTCCACCCGGTCTATGGACTATATGTTTCTACAGTCTTCTCCAATTTTTCGAGATATCTCACCCTGTCAGATTTTAATTTCAAGACTCTCCTCTCTCAGAAATCTCTCGCGCGCGAGATCCCTTGTTCGATATTTTTTTTTTTTTTTTGAAGACTGGCTTTATTGTGCAACAATGCAGGGGATGATCACAGGGCGTTTGGTGAATTTTTTTTTTCATCGCCGCCGCCCGAAACACCCAGGAGATAACACCTAATGGAGGACATTAATAATTGTCGCGAGTTTCGAAAGCGGATTTACTTTGGCCGCGGTAATACACGACGCAGTGGATCGGACGCGTTGGAAACTCGTCGAATCTGTCCGCGCGGAAACACACTCGATGAACCGCGATCCGGCTCTTTCTCGTTTTCGAACAGTGCGAACCGTCTTTACAGCGAATGGTTTTCAAATGAAAATGAAAACTGGGGGAGGAACTTGCAACTGTTACGAAAGTAAAATGCTGAATCTTACGAGGAAATTTCAAATCGTCGAGAAACGATACATTTCGTTAGCTGGGGAGATTTAAAGACGCCTGAAGGAGATTACAGAAATGTGCGAATTTAGGAGAATCGCGCTGGCGTTTGCGAGGAAAATTGGGGAGAAAAATGTTGTCAATTCGAAAAGTACGACGGTGGAAAATATCTGAATAATAGAGAAATAGAAATAATGTACGTAAAATAATACATAACACATAAAATAACAGGAAAGTGTGAAATAGTGTTTTGTCTAAGAAGTTTTGTAACGGACAAATAACACGGTGCAGTTTAACAAGGAACTTTAATATTTTATAATAAATATAAAATAATACATAACATGTAAAGTAACATAAAAATCTGAAATAGTCTTTAGGGAAGATGATTTGTCTACCAAATTTTCTAACGAACAAATATCACAGAGCGGTTTAGTATTGAACTTTAACATTTTCAATTAAATATCAATGTTATAATAGTTAAATTTAAAGCTAATATTTTCGACATCGAATCTGGATGACTTAATGTTTTTAATATTACAATAGTATTTATATTGAATATTACAACATTATGTAACATTTCAAATATCAATTATCACAGGATTAGAGTTTGATGCTTAAAGTACCAATATTGTCAGAATAATTGAATTGAAAGAGATTTAATTTCAGAAAAATGTTTATAATACTTAGAAAAAAAAAAAAGAAAAGGGAAATTCATCAAAATAAATAAATCGAAATAAATTTACGCGCGAAATCCAGCAAAAGAAAGAAGAAAAAAAAAAGAAAAGTGAAAGCAATAAAATTCAACAACGAAAATTACAATGTTACTTTGCGATTGAAGGTTATAACGAATAAAACGTTGTCCTTTCTGAATATAATTCGCATTTTCCAGGGAATTCCAATGCGATTCGGACGCTGATGAACGATATTGTACGGCCGCCGGCGTAAAATTTCCACTTAAAACTTCCACTCGAAGCAATTATTACGATACTTTAGCCCCCTAGCGCTTTCGAGTGTAAAAGCTGGAATTTTTCCCTTGTCGAGGGGGTTCGATCTACATACATTTTTCTTCCTTTTTTTTTTTTTTTTTTTTAACAAGCGAAAGCAGTTACGAGTGGCAAACTGATCGTCGAGAATAACTATCATCCACGTGTTTCGATCTTTGATCGTTTTATTGGGGTCGTCTGTTAAAAGTGAAATCTTTCTTTTTCCTTAATATTTTTGTAGAAATACGCGAAAAATTAATCGGAATCGATCTGTTCTTTCATTCTGAAATATCGCGATTATTTATTTATTTTTTTTTTACATGAAAATGATAAATATTTTGCGATATTACAGTTATTTCCGGACGTAAAATTGAAACGCGATATTTAATCTCGGCAAAAAAAAAGGGTAGCATTTCGACGGTTTTTAATCCACCTTGAATTAAAAAAAATATATCTCAACACGGTTATTATCATGAAAAAAATGAAGATTTTTTTTTCATATTAGTAAGAATTTTTTGAAATTAATGCCGTTTTTAAATTGATTCTATTTTAGTCGAATATTAAAAAAAAAAAAAAAAGACTGGCTATTTTAAACTGGCGTAATTTTTCACGATTTATAATTATGATGCTTCTATTATAAAAATTTGAAGAACAAAATTGGCACTGATAATCGTGAAATAAACCTGCGACGAAACAAACTGACAAGAAACTGCCGATGTGAAAATATTTTACGGATAATAATACGATCAAACAAAATTGTCATATCGACTTTGTACCTTCTTCGATTTCACCTGAAACAAATTTACACATCATCGAACGATGTCAGTTCAAACATAACTATACTACGAGCAGAAGATATTAAGAAATATAAATTTCGTTGCATTCTTAAGAAACATAGCCTTCTTTTCGTGGAAACCTTCGATGTTATTGAACATGACGGATTTGTCTCACAAAGAAAAGGCAGAAATATTGGAATGGAAAAGAAGAAAAAGAATCGCAATTTCCTTTCGGAGCATCGGAACGTGTAGCAGTGACTATAGTTCGCGAGAAGCTGCGAGAAACAGAGGTTTGCCAAAGTCGGACGAATTTTACAAGCGAATTCGTTAATTCGGTGCAGAACTTTAACCAACCAACAAACTCGAACGAATACTTGCCCGACCGCGAAAGCTGAGTAATTTTCGCAGCAACGTGAAAAATCACGTGAAAATAGAAATCTCAGGAGAACTAAAATTTGAAATTACGACGAACAAATATTCACGTAAAAATCTGCGGTTTGTTCGTTCGACGAATTCAATGAAAGGGAACGAAACACTGAAATTTTATAAAGTATCAAGCACGAATTTGAAGCTAGAATTCTAAAAATATTAACTCGATCGATGCAACTCTTTGAGAGCTTCTTTTTCTGAAAAAAAAAAAAATCCGCGATCTGTCGATTCGAAGAATTTAACGAAAACGAAACACGAAAATTTTACGAAGTATCAAGCACACACTTGAAACTGGAGTTCTAAAAATATTAATTGAAGTTTGTCTCTATAACGTGAAGATCTGCGGTTTGTTCATTCGAAGAATTAATTGAGAATCAATGAAAATGAAACGTTGAAATATCGCAAAGTACCAGGTACGAGTTTAAAATTGGAATTCTAAAAATATTGACTCGATCGATGCGACTCTCTGAAAGTTTGTTGCTCCCCCTGGAAAAATTTGATTTCTGGCATTGAACTATTTCTCTGTCCTCGGCTAAATTGAACCCGAGTGTTCATTTTGTCGAGTCTGGCACGTTATACACTAATTTACCAACGTGCCTAGTAAGATGTGCCTCTTAATCAACGATAGTGCACGTGGTTTATGCAAGACCACTGCTCCGTCGCTTTCTTCGCGCTTTTCCGTCTATGCTCGAGTAACTGTTCCCATGAAAGTTACATGGAACGGAATGATATGATTTATGGAGTTGCCAGACGTTTCCGAGAATCTCAAACAGTCACTCGGGGATTTTTTTACGTTTTTCTTTTTAATTCTAGACCATTTCAGACATGCATTTGCAAAATTCACGAGGTGAAAGTGTCTAGAGAAAGAGGACTTCTTTTTAAAAATTCAACACCTCGAGAGTCTAAAGTTAAAGTAAAAGTTAACACTGCTCGTTGAGACTTACAGTTGGTAAAAATCTACTTCGAGATTTTTTTCACTCGGCTTGAGAAATTTTTCAAATCTTAAATCTGGCAATTAAATATTTCACGAACATCGGTTAACGAAAGCACGATGCACAAACAGTTAAGCAACTTTGTCAGAGAGCAGGGACTGAACTTTTGAATACTCATTGAATTCATCAAACGAATGGCATACAACTCACGATGAAGTATTAAAACAGTAAAACGTACACGAGTCTGTGCACTCGAAATAACTCGAACTTATCACTTGAGTTGTATATTCTAAGACAAAACGCTCTTGAGAAGAAAACACGAATAGAAGAGTTCTGTACTTCATAATGGAATAAATTACGAAACCAGTGAGATTAAATAAAAACTGTTTCACAGAAAGAAAACATGCAAATGGTATATTCTTACCAGGTATCGCGAAACCAATTAGCACACTGTCGAACAGTACATACCTGAAACAGAAAGGAAAATGAAATATTAAATGAAAGTTCACTGTGATTTGTCATATTATTATAATTATTATATTATATTATATTATATAAGTTTCAAAATAAAAAGAAGCTTCTCGTGTGAGTGATAATCACAGAACACCAAATGCAAATTTCTTAAATTGCGAAAAGAATTAGTTTCCAACTTTATCAATTTTATCGATTCAAAAACGACAAGACGATAAGCCTGTCCGCGTGAAAAACAAATTTCTCGAGCAAATGAAAAAAAAAAAAAAAAGAAATAGAAATACGCGCGAAGTGCAAATCCATAAAGATTTCGAGCATTCGCGGGAAAGCTTTCAAGGATTTCCTTTTCGAACTCTTTACAAAAAATTTCCTTTCAGAACCTTCCTTTTAAAGAACCTTCCTGGACTTTGAGAATTCGTTTCTCATACTCTTGGCAAAATCTTCTGGTACTTTATAGCGCTCTCTCTCTCTCTCTCTTTCTCGAACCAAAGGACCTACAATCTCTCTGAAACCTTTTAACTTCCAATCTCTCTCTCTCTCTCTCTCTTTCTCTCTCGTTCGAGTCACGACCGATTTATTCGTTTATCGAAACACAAAGCAAACAGCCGTGAAAAATTTGTTTAAAGTTTAATCGATACTTTGCAAATAAACAATCGAAAATTTCGAAGTTTTCTACATTTTCAGACGATGTGGAAAAAAGATCCGATTATATATCGGATTATATTTCGCGCGAGGGCAACGATAACGTTTATTACAACGTAATTTCGGATGACTGATCATCTATGCCGGCAGTAAACTAAGGAACTTCGTAATTAGCCATAAAGAAGTTTACGGGGAATTTCGATGTCCGACGAGGAAAGAGTATGAATAATGCAGTGACAACGGAGATCCCCCGGCCCTTCCGAGGGACGATTTTAATTAAACCTGCGAAACTCCACTTCCTGGTCGGACCTTATAAAAGGACCGCTCCGACACCGAGCTGTTTCGATTGCCTCGACACATCAAACAGCCTGGAAACCGCGCGAGGAGATTCACACCGCTTCTCGGTTCACGGTGAAATTATTTACAAGCCAATGCGACATTGGAAGAGTCGCGAGTTTTCCGAAACATCGGAATTCCCACGTCGATTTTCATCGGGAAATTTGAAAAAATAAAAGAAGAACGGTAGAAAAACAAGATTATATCAAATAAATGAAATATAATTGAGCATGTTAGTATTAGTATTAGTATTAGTATTAAATCACAGTATTATATATTAAATAAAATATACCTGAGTCTTTCAATTGTACATTAAAAAAATATATATTCGAGCTTTTTAGACAATTTTTGAACAGGCAATATTCGTGTTTATGTATATCAGTATTAGTATTACGTGTTAAATAATCATAGAGTATTATATATTAAATAAAATATACTTGAAAAATTAAAGAAAAACGGTCGAACAAGATTATATCAAATAAATAAGATATACCTGAGTATATTAGTATTAGTATTAGTATGTATTAAATCACAGTATTATATATTAAATAAAATATACCTGAGTCTTTCAGTTGTACATTAAAAAAATATATATTCGAGCTTTTTAGACAATTTTTGAACAGGCAATATTCGTGTTTATGTATATCGTGTATTATGCATAATTAGTATTATGTGTTAAATAATCATAGAGTATTATATATTAAATAAAATATACTTGAAAAATTAAAGAAAAACGGTCGAACAAGATTATATCAAATAAATAAGATATACCTGAGTATATTAGTATTAGTATTAGTATGTATTAAATCACAGTATTATATATTAAATAAAATATACCTGAGTCTTTCAGTTGTACATTAAAAAAATATATATTCGAGCTTTTTAGACAATTTTTGAACAGGCAATATTCGTGTTTATGTATATCGTGTATTATGTATAATTAGTATTATGTGTTAAATAATCATAGAGTATTATATATTAAATAAAATATACTTGAAAAATTAAAGAAAAACGGTCGAACAAGATTATATCAAATAAATAAAATATACTTGAGTATATTAGTATTAGTATTATATATTAAATAAATCATAGTATTATATATTAAATAAAATATACTCGAGTCTTTCAATTACACATTAAAAACGATATACTCGAGTTATACAGATAATTTAAACAGGCAATGTTCGCGTTTGTGGCGCCTTGAATAATATGACGGAGCGTCGTTCGATATATTTCGACAAACTTCAAAAATTAAATTACGTCACGCGATGTCGCTCAGAACTCAATCGCAGGAGTTTATACTTGAATTATGTCAGACTGAAGGAAGAATTTCTGAAGTGAAAAAGGAAAACACGTTACGCTCCATTTTTCTTTCAAGTTATCTTTAGAATTATATCCACGAGCCATGAATCACGTCACTTCCTGATTTTTCAGCACGAGTAAACATCCGCGAGTTGAAATCAAGCACACGACGCGATTTTAAATTCCACGTTGATCGTTCGATCTAAAATAAATAAATTGCCGAAATGTAAATCGTTTTGAAACGAGATGATGGTCTTTTTCAGACGAGTCTAGATTTGAAATAGAGAAAAAGGGAGAAGGGTATAATTTTCAATCTCCGTTTAAATGTCGTAATACCACCTAAACACCTAATTTCCTGCATCCTGATTTTCTTGCGAAACGTTCGATATGGAAAGAAAAGGAAAGAAAAGAAAATTTTATCAGAGATTGGAATTATACTCTGGGACGCGTTCGCATGCTTAACGCACGTTTGTATTCGCGTAATTGGCGAGTTAGACGAAAGAAAGCGCGAACAATGGCGCAACCATCGAACAATTCGAAAATGTAACGTTCTGTTAGGCGAAGAGATAACGAAATGAAATTAAGCGTTAATTGAAAAAAAGATGAAAGTCGAGATGAGAGAACAAGGTAATTTAAAATGCACGAGAAGCCGCAAGAAGCCTTTAAGTATCATCGATTGCCTCACCTCTCTGCGGGAAATTCTACTTTGATTGCAACCTTCACATTTGAACTCGGAGATCGGAATATCGCGATATCGATGGATCTGTCGGTGTAAATTTCTCGTCTCGAAATAATTTTACAGACTCTGGCCTGAGAATATTTTGAAGACTGACTTTTACGTATATTTAGAGGCTGTCTTCGTTACTAATACCATTAATTTGGTATTTAAATTTGAATTTATAAGAATGTAATTTTGCACCTGCTTTATTCGTAATTTCATACCTGTTAATTTTTCTGAAAGTTTCTCTCAAAGTTTAACATTCGCTCCTGTTTAAAAATTTCGGATTGTATTTCTATATATTATATATTATAATTATATTGTTATATTATATTACATATTATATCTATATATTATTTTATAATTATTCCTTCTCAAAATTTGTACCTACATCCTCCCTAAGGTTTCCAAATTTTGACAAACTATTTTATAAAATTTACACGTTCATGACAAGTTCTCTAAAACTTTCGAAAATTGTACTTTATATTTTCTCGAATTAATTAATCACTACAATCATATTACAAAAATTTTGTCTACAAAAATTTCATATTTGTAAACATCGAATTATACCCAACAGTCGTAAATTTTTTCACATCAATTATTGACATAATTTCTCTCAATCAACGAAGTTTACATAGTCGTTTAAGTATAAGAAAAGAACCGCTGGATTGTTCGACGTCCACGATCAAGTACAACTTGTTCTTCCTTCTTTATCGTTCGTTTCATTGTCGTTGCGGCAAAACAGGCACATTTTTATTGGTAGCTCACGGTCGTTTCACGCAACGATACTTTCGTAAGGCTGCAGCAGCACGGGGCGTTAGAATTTATCGAGAGGAGGAAGTCGAATTGTTGCGCGAGATTGTACAACCACGGAATTCGACCGGTCTCGGCACATTAACTTCCGTCGAGAGCGTATCATAGCGAAAACAGAGTCGACGTTGCACAAAGGGGGAGAGAAAAAGAAGGGTGCTTGCAATATTCTAATTATTCTTTCGCAAAAACTTCTTTCCAAAGAGGAGAGAGTTTCTTCAACTTCAATTTCACCTTGCGAAATTTCTACACTCGGAAACCAACCTTTTTGCAAATTATCACTCTTTCTAAAATTTACGTCTGCGTTCCCCTCAAATTTTCCCTCTACGAGATGCATTTGCGCTACGTTCCTCGAAACTACCGAGTTTTCTGCGAACTGCCGCTTTCTAAAATTTAGGAAGCCGCCAAACAAGTCGCGCCTATTCTAAAATTCATCCACTAAAATTTCTAACGGGCGATTCTGGAAAATATCCTCTTCCGACTCCGTTCTAAAATTTATACTTCTAAAATTATATTCCCTTTCAAAGTTTATACCACTGACGGCTGTCTCTAAAAATTTCTAACAAGCGTGCGTTTCTCGCGTTTCTTCGCAAAGCTGCCTGAACTTTTCCCCTCCGCGCGACGAGAATCCTCCTCGATTTCGTTCCAGCGAGTTCGAATGCGAGTTATCCACACCTGGATATTAGTCTGCGAACGTAGACGCACAGTTTGTTAGAGTTTCGGAGCGAATCGGAGCCGATCGATGGCGAACCTGCTCGAGACGACGCAAAAATCAGCTTGGCAGCGACGTTAGCGACGTGTACGCTGCGAATTGGTTTGTGAAACTCGAACCTAAGCAGGAATTGTGTATTTGTCGTTTGACAAATAAATGAGAAATGTAAAAGAAAAATTTATATTGCTCAAGGAATAAAACTTCCACTTTGACAGTTTTGAGTTCGTTCCCCCCCCCCCTTTTTTCAAAAACTATGTTACTTGCATCATTATATAGTGGATGAGAAGGTGAAGATTTTTTTCTCGAAAATTATAAAACTTCAAATATTTCTCGTGACTGAATTTATAACAATCTTAAAGATTAACAATCTTAAAGTCTTCTCTTTACAAAGAGCCCCTAAAATATACTTTACGAATTTTTTCTGATCACTTTATCGAACTATTAACACCAGGGTTAATAAGTTTAGAAAATCCTGAAATTTCGTCAAAGATCAATGAAATGGCGAAAGAAAAAAATCGTGCAGCGAGTTTCAAGAGATCTTTTGTAAAAAAAAAAAGAGACTTTGATTATCAAGATCATGATCGATTCATAATCGTGACAAACATTTCGAAGACGAATTTCTACAGTGGATTTCAAATTTTCGCACTTTTCAAAAATAAAGGCATCTCCTCGGCGAGATTCAAGAGAAAATTTATACGAACGAACAATCTGTAGGGTAATTAACATTATGGCGGTAACGTGTATACGTACATAACTCGATATTCCAAAGGCAATTCGAAAGGTAGCGTGGAAACGCGAAGTGGAAGCGTGATAAAAGTGAAATGTTGCATATTTGAATAAATACAAATCATATGTAAATCCACCAGCGCGTGTATACACGTACGTGTGCGCGTACGTCTCGCGAACGCACCAACGAAAAATTCATGGGTTTATAACGACAGGTAATTTCGAACTTTCGCACGGTAATGCGTGTATTTTAATTGTGACCAGTCGTAGAGTGCACGTGACAAAAATAATATCCGGCCGCCGGTGGAAAAAAGTAAATTACTTTCGATCGGGGAACATGGAATTTTGTTTGCCATTGAAAGTCCGCGGAAAATACATGGTGGGGAAATATAAAAGTTCAGTATAATAAAGGAAATTATAATGGAACGACGATGGAAAAAGCATGAAAATATAAAATAATGACCTTCTGAAATTGCAAATATTTAGGTGAATGGGGATTAGAACGAAAAATTCTGTTCTCTCAAATAAAGAAGATACTTTTCTCTCTCTCTCTCTCTATGTAAAGTCGTTTCTCAATTATCAAAAAATAAAAATGTTCAGAAGTTAATTAGCCTATTAATTAATTTTGTTTAAAATTAATTAACCCAGATCGCAGGTAGCCACGTGTAACCTTCACAGTTAGAATCACGAACTCCCGGTGAATCAATAATTCTAAACTGAACACTACAGTCAAGAACATTATCTCGAAAATTATTTCGAAGTGTACAACAGAATTTTCGAACATCTCGTTATAATTTTAAATAGAATATTTTATTCGATCTCAGCCAGCTTTCGAATTATTTAAAAAAAAAAGACTAGGAAATTAAAATAAATGATTGCAACAGACATATAGAGAAATATTCACGTCCAAAAAAAATTTAAACTATATTCTTCGATAATTTTAACAATTTTTCCAAAAAGAAAAAAAACAAAAATTGACAATTTTCTAAGAAGTTTTCTAAATAAATATATACTCAACAGTATTTAATTATAAAATATTGAATTTAAACAAAATATTCGCAATGCTCTTCGCGCCATCTCAAGGAAGATCGCTAGGGGACGCGTCGAAGTGTTGAATCTGCGAATAAATTTTCATAAATTATACTGCGAAGAAATTTCAATAAATAATCCACGAGTTACGAGTTAATTGCAATTAGAACGTCTACCTGGGGCAACGTCGCAAGAAAGAAAAGCGGAACGATGCAGATTGTTCGTTTAGATATTCGATTCCAATTAGATCCGGGCCGATGTAATGAGAATACCGTAGCTTTTTTTTTCTTTTTTTTTTTTTTTTTTGGATTCTTCGGGCGATTCAATTCCCGCCTGTCAGGCGATAAACGCTTCGAATTTTATTCCGCTTTCTCGTTTCGTTGCGATCGAAACCCCTTTCAAATCGTTCTCGCGTGTAATAAATGTACAACTGATAACGCCACGAAAATCCAGACTTTATTAACTTTATTAACTTCTCGTTAAAATTCAATTAAATTACACAAGCCCGCCGGTCGAAATCTATCTGTTTTGCTTAGCTCTGACGATTATTTGAAGTAAAGATTATTTGTTAAAAAAAAAAAAAAAAAAAAAAATTAAACTGGATTACGTCGAAAGGGAATTATTTCGTTGTGATTAAATTATTATTATCGAATATTATTTGTGACGAAATTGTAATTCGTAATTTGTTAGTTGTTACTTTGTCGTTTTTTCTTTTTTTTAACTGAGGAGAGCAACTAAAAAGCAGATAACTGGATAATTTTCCCAAGCAAATTAAACATTCGGAACGAAGTACATCTTGCCTGTGAGTAAATCGGGGAAACAGGAAAATTAACACTTTTGCAACGGGGGTAGTTTCGTCGTCTTGCCGTAGCGCGCGGTGAAAACCATTTTAAAAGGGGTATAAAACTCCAAAGCCGCTTGTCGTAAAGTTTTCTTATTAACAGAGCTGGGCTATAAATTGTAAATTTTCTTTGAAACACCACACTTGTAATTACATATTGTTTCAATGCAAATTCGAGCTTTACAGTTTCCTCTTATCGCGAGCAAATGTTAAAGTTGCGTTTGCGTAACAGCATGAAATTCGCACACTATATACAATATACAATAATAAAATATTAAGTGAATTTAATAATAAGTGAATTTTTTTTCATTCTTATTAATACGGTTGTGCCCTCTACTGTAGATACCTTCATTGCAAAGTTCAGAGAAAGAAAGAAAGAAAGAAAAAAAGTCTATTTCAAAAATTTTAGCAAAAGTCAACTCACAATTTGTTACAATTTGGCAAACTTTTACTTCTCTCAAAGATTTCCAAAACGAAAACTTAAACAATTGATTTTCATCAAAAATGTCACACCGAATCTTACAAACTTCAAATGTCACCTTCTCCTAAAGTTTCTTTCTCCCAAAGAAACTGAGAGCTTACAATCTTGTAATTTTACACTTTTACTTTCTCCAAAAATTTCACCAAAAGTCCCACGAATTGAGATTTTAAAGAAACTGAGATCTTGAAACCTTATAATCTTACAATTTTACAGTCTTACTTTCTCCAAAAATTTCTTCAAAAATCCCACGAACCGAGATCTTAAAGAAACTGAGATCTTGAAATCTTATAATCTTACAATTCTACAGTTGTACTTTCTCCAAAAATTTCACCAAAAGTTCCACGAATTGAGATTTTAAAGAAACTGAGATCTTGAAACCTTAAAATCTTACAGTTCTACTTTCTGCAAAAATTTCACCAAAAATCCCACGAACCGATTAAATGAATTAAGATCTTAAAATCTTACAATTTTGCAATTTTACATTCTCATTTTCTTGTAAAAATTTCACCAAACATCCGACGAGCTGAGATCTTGAAATCTTACCGTCTTGCAATTTTACACTCTTACTATCTCCAAAAATCTCGCCAAAAATCCCACGGAAACGTAACTCATCCGGTGTTATAGATACATATTGGGAGGAAAACGAGAGTAAACGACGCGAGGTAGGTACACTCGTGGGAAAGGAACTCGCTTACGTGCATACGTAAGCTGTTCACCGTGGAAGCCAAGCGGTGGTGGCGACCACTACCAACGCGTGCAACAGCAACAGCAGCAACACAGAGCACACACAGCCTTACCTTTTCCACCTTGGACCGCTGTTGGCGGTGAGCAGTTTGATCGACTAAATTGCCGGCGGGCTGTCAGTAACACCGAGTGTGTTCTTTGCATCCTCGAACGCGCAAGCAGAACGCGCGCGCGAAAACCACCTCTCAACGCAAGTCCGATTTCCACCGGTTTACCGGCGGATTCTCAGATCCCCAACACGCTCGACGAGGGTTGCGGATGGTTTTGTTACGTTGGCAGTTCGACTGCTTTCGAGATCTCGCCTTCGTTTCCTCTCGTTTCGGGGGAGGGTTAACACTTGGGCCGTGTTGCGTTGAAATTCGAATTTGCCTGTTCCCAGGCCCCGTTAAACGTTCCCCGCGGAACTTTCCCTTCCTCCGTCGACCGATATCTCCCGCTCACGCTCGTGTTTCAATTCGTTCGCGGCTGTTCCACGTCGGTTTGGTCCGCGAGAAATTAGTTTACAGACATTTGGATGGAAGTGGGGCAGGGGCCAACGTTTAACAGGCGAAACGTTTCGCGTTTTATACAAAGGTAATTCGCCACGAATTCTCCAACGCGATTGTTTGCCACGATGGCTCTATCGATACCCCGACAGAGGTGACCACGGTGTTGCGAATTTCCTTGGACGTGTTTCAAAAATAGGTTTCAGCTAGCCTTCGAGACGTATCGTTTGGCGAGAGGGGACGATGGTAAAAATTTTTGGCCAATTTTGGACATGACTGTTGACTAAAGAAAAAGAGTGTTTTGAGATATCTAAAATCTACGATTATTTAGTACGGAGCTGATGGGAGAATTATGAAAGACAGGCGTAAACTTTGGAAACCTGAAGTGACGATGATTCGGAGAACGATCCGATTTTGTAGACTGGATTAAAATAAAATAAAATTGCTGTTACGCAGGAGCAAGAATTGACGATCCTTCAAACAGATACAGTTTGAAATTCCATTAATATTCAAACACTAAATATTCGATGCTGTTATTATAATTTTCTAAAAAAAGAATCGTGCCACGTCGAGAATTTTTGTCCCACAGTTGTAACATTTTCCACAGTTTTAAGTATATTTAAGTAAAACAAAATAGGCAAAACAAATAATAATTTATTTATATAAATAAATAAATTACAAATTAATTTTATATATTTTAATTATATTATTTATATATAAATAAATTTTAATATACAAATAACATTTATCACTTCTCAATAATTTCTCTATCCAGTGATATCATATCGACGAGTTCAAAAGGAAAGCGACGAATTATTGTATAACGAGTGTTTGGTCACTCGTTACGGTCCGCAATCAGTTTGTTAGCGCGAGTGGCCGAAGCTTAAACTCTCTCTACTTTCAAAATACGTCACTTAACCAATAATTGAAATTTCGAGGGAAATTTAACAATTTGCAAATTCCTCCATCTTTTCAACTCTTAACTCATGTCACTGGACGCGACTCGATTAAATTAAGCAAAGACTGCAACAGTAATTAATCAAATTAAAATACTCGAGTAAAAAAAGTCAACAAGATCAAGAAGTTCGAAGAATCAGAGAAACACTGCTACTTCCAATTCTTTTCTTTCACACAGTAATGAAACTGATACCAACATCGTCTTCACATTAACACGTCAACGTGATTTTCCAAGTAGCCCCTCGTCTAGAAAATGATATCCATCCGATATCTCTAGATCAAGGCGTTTAATTTGGGCTGACCTCGCGAGAGAAACTATAATGCATCATATCGTATATCAGTTCGGCAGTACCGATACCAATACATCGTGTGCCATTGCGAATTTACTTTTGTGCCAAGGTTATATACACCGTCTAATCAACGGGTACTTCATCCCTGTGGCGAACGAAGTTAAGCTTCTTGGCGAACAGGATACCAGACAACAACGTTAAGGAGGCACACGGTGCCTCGCAGCTCCGTGCAACCGAGATCTAATTGAATCGGCGCGAGATGCGAAGTGGCCGATCCACCTGAACCGCCAGTACTTGGTTCCCCGTTTTCCGGTCCGACGTGTAACATCCGCGGAAACTGCATCGATCGCCTCTTGCCACTTTTACTCGAGCGCGATTAAACACGGCCCGTGCCTGTTCCGCTGTACTGTCGAGTATGATTGCACGATTGTACAGAGCCGGGGCCAAAATTATCGTTAAATGCCAAAAGTTTCTTTCCTATTTCTTTCTTTCTGTTTTTTTTTTTTTTTTTTTTTTTTTTAATAAAAGATATAAGAAAATATTGATTTTATTAATTTTAAATTAAAATTAAACGATTTTTTGTTTTTCGTGTGCTCTAATCTGTAATATGAAAAAATTTTTTAAAAATATGTACGTAATAAAAGAACTGCGAATTTATTTTAGTAGTCGGATTTTTGGCCCACCTTGTACAATGTCAGGCATACGAATAGATAATTTCTGTGAAATAGTTTTGAAACGTATCCATATTTCGTACGATTAATCGTGCCGAACGAATACGAGCAATTATTTTTGGTGTCTTATCAATGAAATGATTTATTAGTGATATTCAATTACGCTAAATTTAAAATGAAATTCTTTGAAACTTTGCAATACAACGTGAATTTATTACAGTCGAATGACGATAAAGTTAAAATTACCATTTATTGCTTTAGCATACGAGTAGTAACATTATTAATAAAACATTCTTCGAAACATTTAAAATACATAACGGAAATAATTATTTCTTTCAAAGTTCTAACAAACCTCGAAATTTTCATATTTTACCATGTCGATGGTGATTTTTGACAAAGAGAAAATATTCAACTATCACTGCGTCAATAAAATGCTTCTTTCTTCCAAAATCACGACATATTCCAAAACTACGAGTCGAAGCAAAGTAATCACGATCGCCCGATCGTAACTATCCCCGATTAATTACACAACGAACCGAAACCACTGTTTACCGATCTCCTCCGGGAGAGTTTAATTTATCACTCGATCGTTCGCGAGAAAAAGAAGAAAGCGTGCTCGAAACGTGTTACAAAAAGATCGCGAATATTCCTTTCCCTGGCTAGTGACCGGTTCCAAACAGTTCCAAGAAATCGTACACACATCGAGCTTCATTTCCAAGCAACTACGATCTTTCCTGTGCATCCACGGATCGATGTGGCCAATTAAATGAAATCACAGGAGAGATTTTTCCTTTTTTTCCCTTCGCGTGAAATCGGCAAGCATCGTTGCGAATATTACACCGGAAACGAACAATCGAGTATATTCGATTTTATTTGATCGCTGTCTGACCGATCATGGAGAAGAGAAATGACACCTGTTATTAGAGTTGGTATACGCGAATGTTCAGCGAGTTACGGTTGTTTCATTAAATTGAAAGAGCTGGCACGTGTTACTGGAAACGATTGCGTAACTAATGTGTTCAACGTGATGTAACGGAAGCAAAGGTTTTTAAAACTGAAATGGAACGTAAATAATTGGCAGTTTGATTTCTTGAACTTTCGATTTGTGATTACTCTGAATTAACACTGGATAATTAACTCTAAGTCAACCGACGACTGAAGCATAAAATTTCCATCAGAAACGTAAAAAAAAAAATGTAAAAAAAGAAATGGCAACAAGCTTTGTAATGCAACAAATTACACAAATTTTACTTATACATTTCTCGGGAGATCATTTGAATTTTTTAAAAATACATTGTCTTGCGTCTATGAAATTTCTAACAAAAATTAAAAATTGGTCGTTTTTATCACTTTGGTAGTTCAAATGTTAAACTAGAAATTAAAAAACAGTGTTTTCGTCTCTGTCGAGCGGAAGTTCGTTTCTTAGTCTACTACTGTGAATCATACTCGTTTGACTTTAATTTAAAAGTTATTTTAAACGAGTGATATTATACTTGCATCGTCTTCGGAAAATTTTAGATCCGAAAAATAAGTATTAAAAAAATATTCCTTGATTTATTTCTTTTTCAATAAAATGTTTAAAATGTTTTCTTCTTTGCTCGTTATAACTTTGATTTACTACAATGTTTATTATAATTTCAACTTTTGTCAGTACCGAACGCGCTGCTGTCTGAAAGAAAAGGAGATTTCTCATCTTCATACGTATTATGCAAGAAGCAAACTCGAAGGATACTGAACCGGTATAAAATTACACGTAAATCAATCTGGTTTAAGCCGACAAAAAGATTTTTTGTCAAACACATGCTGCAACTAATCATAAAAATAATGTATGGTGAATTAACATGTGACACTCGAAGTACGAAACATTCACTTTGAGATTATATTTTCAGTTAACGGCACACGTTTGATTAATACTTGTACGAACTAGGCTTGAGTCAATTACTTGCAATCGTTTGGATGCTCTTTCGTAAGCAGAATATCGCCAAAAAAAATGCAAATCGCAGAATATTTCCATTACATCCGATCGTACGAGCTCTTGCAACGTATGATTGCGCAATTACGAATTGCGTCAATATTAACGTATCAAGGGATATGATTTTATTTAAAGCAAGAAACTGACGTACAGGTATGTGCAGAAAAACAAGTTAACGACAGCAGGTTACATTACGCTGCATGGTTGAAATATTCGTCGAGATATTAAGAGCGATGGACTTAAGTAGAACCTGTTATCCATCATCATCCATCAAAATCATCGCAGAACCAAAATAATATCATACAACAAGAACAAGCAGATCCAATAAATTCCATTTGAACGACTTCTTTCTCCAAGTCGAAATACATCAATTTCGTTCGGCACCACTCTTTTCGATAATCCGAGTCAGTACGAATATAAAAGATTCTTTTATTAAAAAAATCTAAACAGAAAAAAAACAGAAAAAAAGCAGAAGCAGATAGATATTACACTACGAATTGTTCAGTTTCTTCTACGCGTTAGTCAAAGTAAATTCAGTAATTTACAATAGAGGTAGCTGACTGGCGGCCCTTACCCCTACTTTCCTGCGCTATCCCCTCCACTGCAACAATCTCTGCACTGCGTTGAGAGTGTCACGGCCACAATACTCGTATTAGATACGGATATGTACATATATATAATTTTCTCTGTGATATTTGCCAAAGTTAAAGGAAGATAGGGAAGGTAGTTTGGCTCACTGTGGAACAGAGTGTAAACTAATTTTTATAGTGGGGAAATGACCTCTACGTTACGGTTTCTATACGAAAGACTTTACAACCCCGCCTAAAAACTTGCAAGATTGGAAAGAAACTATCCAACGACAAAATCTCTCAGTTTTAAAACTTTTATCCAAAATTTCTCAGTTTCTTCAGTTACTAAATTAACCAGACTGAACAAATTCTTCACACGTTCGACAATCCACACTACCATTGTCCTCGTTCGAAAACCAACCGCGTCACAAAGGCAAAACGCGAAAAATGATCTCTACATTATGGTTTCAATACGAAAGACTTTACAACCCCGCCTAAAAATCCGCAAGATTGGAAAGAAACTATCCAACGACAAAACCTCTCAGTTTTAAAACTTTTATCCAAAATTTCTCAGTTTCTTCAGTCACTAAATTAACCTGACTGAACAAATTGTTCACACGTTCGACAATCCACACTACCATTATCCTCGTTCGAAAACCAACCGCGTCACAAAGGCAAAACGCGAAAAATGATCTCTACATTATGGTTTCAATACGAAAGACTTTACAACCCCGCCTAAAAATCCGCAAGATTGGAAAGAAACTATCCAACGACAAAACCTCTCAGTTTTAAAACTTTTATCCAAAATTTCTCAGTTTCTTCAGTCACTAAATTAACCTGACTGAACAAATTGTTCACACGTTCGACAATCCACACTACCATTATCCTCGTTCGACGAAACACGAATCATCTATCACGCGCGATGAAATTGAACGAATTGGCGACGCAAGATCGAGTCGGCAGCCTGTGGATTATTACGTGGTTTTTGTCCGTTCACCGAGGCCTAAGCGCCGAGGGAACGGACGCAAAAGCGATCGTGGAAAGCGGCTGGTTCCATTTACGAGGCGGATCGACGCGGCGTGGCACGATTTAAGCTAGCTTGGACGCGAGGCCAGAGGCCGGGGGAGAAAGGATCGGAGCCGTGTCCGGAAAAGGGATATCGCATCTTGGTCAGAGGTAACGAAATCAGGTCTTTTGTTTCGCGAATGAGAGGGAACGATCGAAACAAAACGTTCCTCGCGACTGAGAGGAAGCCAACCGATTTCTGTGCCTCGAGCCGAGCTGCGAGTTCACTTTCTGGGAGCGTGACGAACCGATTGGAAGGGTGGTTTGTCGATGAAACGATACTTCCACGCCTTGGGAAGCGGCGACTAGTCTCGGTTAGTCCCCAAAGAATGGGATTTTCGGAGCGGTCAAGGTCGTGTGAGACGGTTCTCTATGAAAATGAGATTGCTTTTCTTTAAATTATAACGAATGTATGACGCGACGTACAACAGTATGGTATCTGAACAGCTTAGAGTGAAAAAGCTATAACAACGACGTAGGATGAGCAAAAGAATTTCGGAAGAAGAAATTTCTGAAGACCTAATTCGATTGAACGCTGACATGAACTAGACTTGTTGTCGCTTTCTACGAAAGTTTAAAAAATGGCGGAGGATATTATTATCCCAGAGATCGAAACTGTTTAAGTATCATCTTGCGTTGCAATGCACTTTAGACGATTGCTTTAAATTTAAACGACATCACACGTTAGAATGATATAATCAACAAAACTTCGAAAAGGTTAAATACCATTTGAATATTGATTATTTCCAGTGCTGTATCATTTTATTTGAAGCAATGACGCTTCGTAAATAAATTGCTAGCAAATGATACGAAAGAAGTTTGTCAAATTTTTCTCAGGTTCTAACGATCAGCTGACCGTCAATATCATCAAGAACTATTAAAAAGCTCGCGTATCAAGCAAAAAGTTGGAAAAGTAAAACCACTAAACCACGAAGTAACAAACGTTCGAAACTATCTCTGGAACCGACTGTGAAATGAAACAACTTTGTCGCAGGGGAGAGAAAGGAGGAAGGTGTCATCGGCGGGAGTGTTTAAAAAGCAATTACCGCGACGAAGAAAATGATCAATTAACGCACTGTTTGGAAAGCCAATGGCAATTATACAGACAACGAGCAACCAATGAAGACCGTGCTGAGTTAATCAACGAGGAACGAGCCGCGATTCGACGATACACGCGCTGAAAACAACAACGCTGGTACTTGCCACTTTGCTACTAGTTTCACCATAATTCATCGAGGATAGTGTTCACACTGGGACTTTCATATCGACATTTATATCGACGTTTCGACGGTTCACGCTTCATCATGCGAAGCGAGGCCACCCAATTCGAGCAAGAAGGCGCGTGAAAATTTCAGCGAGCGCGCGACGTTTGAATTTTAATTCGTTTCCCGTCATTGATACCGCGCTTCAATTATCGGGCCATCGTGGTGTCCAACTTCTCCAGGAAGAAACGATTCTTTAATTTTTTTTTTTTTTTTTATTGGTCTGACGTTTCTGTAGATTGTCGATAGATTATTCGATTAACCTCTTACGCACGTCGAGAATCTTTTGTCCCAAAATTGCAATATTTTCTCAGTTCTAAGTATATTTAAGTAAAACAAAATAGGCAAAACAAATAATAAATTTATTACTCCTCAATAATTTCTATCCAGTGATATACCAACGAGTTTGAAAAGAAAGTGACGAATTATTGTATACGGTTTGGTCACTCGTTATGGTCCGCAATCAGTTGCCAGCGCAAATGGTTAATCACAAGAATGAAAAATTGTAAACTGCGATCAGCAAATTGTGGTCTTTCGTGAAAATAATTCACGAAGCTACAGATTTGATTCATTATGTATCATTATTAGATTTTTATGCAGTTTCACACTTTTGCAAACATCAATAAAACTGTGGACAGAAATTTCTTCCGCGACAAGGGTATTCCATTTTCCATATTTTTATTTATTAAAAACCCCTTAAACTTTTCATAAACGCGTGAAAATTCGCAAGTCAATTTGCAATTCCTCAAAAACGCGAATTTTTCGCTCATTTTTTTTTTAGTACAAGGATTTTAGTACAGTTCCGGCGACTTTATCACTCAATTATTACACCGCAACGCTAGGTGGATTATCGACGTTTTCGGTAAAATTAATTTACGAAGTGCTTTGGGGTACTTTAGCTAACGTGCTTCTAAATCTACGTGGTAAGTCGCGCACGCTTACAACGGCGGCTGAAAGTACATGTAATGGTTTAAATCAGCGTTGTCCAACTTAAGCGGAGGAGCTTGGGAAGCTTCTCATGCTTCATCGAAAGCGATGCTTACGTATGCACGTGTAGGTATCCAAATATTTACTAATGAAACTTGTGATAATGGCACGTGAATTCTACAATAATAACGTACAAAATAATAACTAGAAGTTGCTTAGAAGCGGAGTCGATAAGAAATTACCGTGAGGACTGCAACGATATTACAAATATTTTCTTGCAATACGTGTAATTGTACCGTTGAATGCAAGAATGTAAGAATCAGACTTGGAACAAGTTTCTTACAGATTGTTAAGAAGAAATACTGAATTTTGTAACGTCGTGAGCTATCCTGCAAAAAATTTCTGAATTTTTCTTAATTGATCTTCCTCACTGAAGCCTTTCTTGTATCCAACAGTAGAATTACGCTCTGCAATGTAATTCCAATTAAATTATATATAATTTAATTCTACGCAACATGAAAAATGTTGAAACGAAAATGTTACTTGTATCCGGGCCACAAAGGATTAAAATACACTACAGGATAAAGCTACTACTACGTAGCGTCAGACTTCGATTCAACATGAATAATTGATAGATAACAACGTCCAAGGAAACAACTGCACGAACGAACGAATCGGTGTCACCCGAATTCAAAACCGAAAACGTGAAAAATCAAGGATTTCCGCGACGGCACGTCAGAAAATTGGCGTGCTCGAGGGCGAATACGAAAAAACGCATGGTTGGAATTGGCCCGCGAATCTTCGTCTAGATGGAATAATAAAAACGACCAGAGAAAAAAAAGAAAAAAAGAAAGGGGAGGGGGGGAGGAGGAGAGGAACAGGTTCCTCGACTGTTTACTCGCGTGCGTTCATCTAGCGCTCGTACACGCGCCGCGTGATACGCTCCAAAGGAAAATCAAATAGAGCGCGGCTCTATTGAAAGTGGAACGGTGGCGGGAGGGGGAGAGGGTTTCCAGTAGGTACTACCGAAAGGCCCGGTCAGGGTTTATGGTCGCGCGTTTTAATCGACGCGCAAATGACGCGCGCCGCCAACGCCGCCAACCACCATCGAAAATTCTGCTACGCCTCTGTAAACTTATCGGCGCCGATGCATTTTTCACTACGAAGCAGAAATTCCTTTTATCTTTTCGTTTTCTCTTTAATGAGTTTCTCTCTTTTTTTTCTTTTTTTTTTTTTTTTTTTTTTTTTTGGTGCATTTTTTCGACGTCTACGTTAACCCCTTGCGCTGGCAGCTGGATCGCGGACCATAACGAGTGACCAAATCGTATGCAATTTTTCTTTTGGAACTCGTCGGTATGATATCACTGAATAGAAACGATTGAAAACTAATAAGTTTATTATCGTTTCATTATAAATTTATATAAATTTATTATTTGTTTTGCCTGAGTTGTATTTAAAATATACTTAAAACTGAGAAAATGTTGCAATTTGGGACAAAAAATTCTGGACGTGCGTATTCCAGCGCAAGAGGTTAATGTTCCATCATTGATGGTATGGGTACTTAGGGAGACCAATTGGGGGGATGTTTTCTGTAATGCTCGTCTGTAATACTTCTTTGTTGCTTTCTGGTCGTTTTTAGTATTTTATTGTGGGCTGAAACGAAGGTTTGGAAATATCAGAATCGAGTAAACTGAACTAATCCTATAATTAGAAGTCGAGAAAATAGTGACAATTATGAGGCTTATTCTACTATTGACAATTGTTTAAAATGCTTGTAATTGTTGAGTTTATGACAATATATCTTTTGTTCCTCGAAACATTGACTGTTGATTATTGAGGATTGCTAATTATTATTAATAATCGCAACACATCGTGGACCAACGAACAATGTTCGAATGATGATCATGATGTACGAATACCATAGTTAACACGTCGACTGTCACGCGAAACTTTCACGTTTTGTCTATGAAGTATTTAATTTCTATAAGGTATTATATTGCGATAAAGTAAAAGCATACTTGTCGTTTTATAATATTATCTGGTCATTTGTGTTCTTTCCTTCCCGCAGCAAGCATGTAACAGAAACAGAGAGTAGTGTCGAGTTCAGGTCACTAAATTTTCCTAGATTAATGCTTTGTACTTTCATCAAGATATGACGCCATACTTCGTGCTATTATACGGTTCGAGATTCGAGTTACGGACGAGCATATTTAATCAACCACGTTGATTAAATTTGTTGGCACCGTTGCACGCTTAAATTTGAAATTCTAGATACATGCGAACGAAGAATACACGAACTTTTTGCTAATTCTAAAAATTTCGTTCGAACAAACCACCACGAAATTGTTAGTATTATAAGGAAAACAGTTCTAAAAAATTTTAAGATTGAATTAATTCATATATATTCGCTAAAACCACGATTTTTTATTTTTTAAATCAACTTTCTTGCGATAATAGTTGTAACTTTTTAGTTAGATTTTTCTTGTTTCGCGAGTCTTTGAGGAAACGGAAGTGAGCAATATTACGAAAAGAGCAAGATCACGAATTATCGAACTATCGGTAATATTTTCAGCTGCAAGCACATAAACGACGGCTTATCATTGATCGTCTGGATCGGAGTAACGTCCATAATTCGACATAATACGTTAACAGGACAGATCACGTTGCTGACAGACACGTCTCGCGCAAAAATACATCAGTCTCTTGGCTGATGAAAGAGCCAATGATTAAGGGGATCCTCTTTTAGCTTATTAGCCGACTTTCGTTCACCGCGGGCAACGTGTAATGCCGTTATCCATCGGATAAATTCTGTCTCGAACAGCGGAACGCTCCTCCACACGTGGTAATAAAGCATTCATGAGATGTAGGATTATTCCGAAGGTAATTTATAAAGTGATCACAGTTGTTACATTGTACGTGTTCGATACGTCTGATGGGTAGAGATGGAACTCGCGTGGAAATAATTTAAATAACCGGAATAATCAGATTTCGGAAAATTCGCGAAATCTTGTAACATCTCGACGCCACGAAATTGTAGAATTTAAAGGCCTGGATTTTCTAATTCAACGCGACGTTGAAGTACGAAGTTCTAAAGAATTTGAACGTCAAAGAACAAAAGAATTCCAAATTTCCAGAATTTCAAAAGATACGAAAATTAAATGATGTTCTGTTCCTCGTTTTGTTTTCTTCCTCGAAATATATCTCCTCGAGAAACGTTCCAAATTTTATAATCCGATTTGCGAATTACTCACGCGAATAGTGTTTCGCTGCTTAACTCTAAACACACCTCTACACGTGTCTGTTTCTATTGTAATTTTTAGGGTTGGGTTCTTTTTACGAAAAGAATAACTATCAATTTCACACAATACACAAAATAATTTTTGGATAACAGAAAAATAGATTTTTCCATTTTTTTTAAACAAGAGTTCAATGGTTTAGCATTGAAGATCGAACGACAGCAAAAGGAAAAAAAAAAAAAAAAGAAAAGGGAGAAACTAGAAGGATATCATACTGATTGAAAAAGTATTTGAAAGCTTTCGCCAGACGAACGACCTGAATTTACATCGGCGAAATTTTCGGACGTCGCGGTTTCAACGCTTGCGCAGTCAGCTTACAAACGCTCTATTATTCGACTTGACCACTAAGCAAACTCGCGGCGGTTTGCCCATCCGAATCGGCCGGTTAATCACCACTTCAAGTTTGTTTTGCGCGCTCAAAGTATTCCGCGCTGTCCCAACGCGCAAATTACCACCGGCCCTGATCGCACAGCAAAGCGCAGTACCGAAGGGATTATGTCTTTTGTTACCACCACCGCGTGCAACTTCGTTGTTTCTCTCGTTCAAGTTTCCCTCCCCCCTTCCCAAGCTTTTGATTCTTCGCGTATCAAATCGATTAACGGGGGTATTCTGGCAATCAATTTTTTTTTTTTTTAAATTTTCTCAAAGTATATGCTCTCGAGAATGCCTGTGTAAAAGGATTTGTTCGAATTCGTACAATTAGCAAAGTTATAGATGTTTAAAGAGAAAGGTGTGCTGCTCGCAGCGTAAGTAACGAAAACTTCAAATGTGTTTTTCTCAGAAAATATTTCATTTTGTAATATTATTATTATTATTTCGTAAGATTTTGTTTTTTGTACTGCTCGATTGATTGTATGAATATTTTTGTGCAACGGGCAACCTCAAGCGTGTTTTTCTCAAATTCATATTTTTTAAACTGGCTGGCGGGATATCTCACGTTTTAGTTGACCGACTGACTTGAAATTTGGAGAAGATCTTCACCGGATGTACCTTTATCGCATGAACCACGGATTTCAAAATCTGATGTTTTTTTCTATTTCTTTTAGCACCGAAAAGACGAAAAGCACAAGGAAAATCGATATTTTAACTTCAGAATGCTGCCGTTTTTCTTAATTTTCGAAATTTTGCTATTTCCGTGGCCATATTTACACTAATTAAGATGCTTTTTCATGTTTTAGTTTCAAATAATTAGGTGGGCCGGAATCACGTCAGCCATTCGAACTCGTTTTTAAAAGCATGCTTCACCTAAAGCTATATAATTTCCACGACTTTCATTAATTTCGTTAAAAAAAAAAAATTACAAATATTCTTCAAGTATGAATAAATCTGCATGCCAAAATGTATCATGGTTTCCTTAGAAAAAAATCCCATAACAGTCGATTTTTTCAAGCCGGGCTACCAGAATACATCCTTGATTTCGCGAAAGAAAAAGCAGTGAAATTGTCAAAACAATACACAGAATTTTTCTTTTTTTTTTTTTTTTAATTAAACTTAATCGTAGAAAGTATCGTACAAAATCACGTACACGTACGTTTGGAACGATTATGCTGCTGGCTTCTTCTGAAACAAATTACTCCACGACTCGATCAAAAACTCGGTCGTTGTCATTTAAATATAAAAAGTGAAATATCGATCGAGTGCTGTCGGTGACGGAGAGTATCGAAAAAAAAAAAAGTTCAAAAACTGGAGTTGATCACTTTGGCCTGTGCTTGGCCGATGACGTGATTTGCGTTGCGTTTGAACTTCGCTTCGAAATATAGTTTAATAACATCGGTGGTCTTCTTTGTACTTTCTTCGAGGAACAAAGGGATTGGATGATGTAACGAGAGAGAATTTTTGAGACAGAGAGAGAGAGAGAGAGAGAGAGAGAGGTTTACACGAGGTGCAAAGAGAAGAAACTAATAAGTTTTTAGTTAACACGAAGCGCAATTATTAAATTATTCTCTGATACAGATCATTTTACTTTCGTTGAAAAATGAAGGGGACGAGAGAGAACTTTTGACGAAGTTTATAATCATCAAAAGTGGACGGATAATAATAAAATTTGTACGACGTAGAAGAACGCCACGTACAGCAGACTGAAGAAAAAAGAGGATTTTAATTTTTATTTGCATCCTTCGATATTCCCTTGGGAAAGTACGAAGAAGTGAGTGTTGTAATAAGGGATAATTTGTTGAAAAAAAAGAGAGAAAAATTATTTTTCAAACGATTCGAATAAAGACAGCATTGTAAGAAGATACTTTATACAATTGAACTGTATGTGATGTAAAAGGAGCATCGCGAACAGATTAAAACGAATCGTTCTTTCATTCGCTCCAAATAGAATTTTATCCCTGCAACCGCCACGAGATCGATCGGCCGTGTTACGTCACGATCTGCCGTGATCCTTTCTCGCTGCCGTGATCCTTTCTCGCTGCCGTGATCCTTTCTCGCTGCCGTGATACATTGCCGCGTGATAAATATTCCTGGCAAACGTTGCAGAATCGCAATACAAGACCAGCGGAGAACTCTCGAAACGACATTGCGTAAGAAATCTAGCGCAAGAGGTGCTCGCGTTTTATTAATCACGAATGACTCCAATATGGAAGTATTTGAATATTATATCATAAACAGAATTGTTCTCTTGCATCGAATATACTGAAATTTCACCAACATTATTATAACGAGCAATGGTTATATTGATAAAATAAATAAATATGTTTAAATATTAAATATCAAATTTATATAATAATAATATTTATGAAATATTAAATATTAAATTCAAATACATTTTGAATGTAATTAAATATTAAATTTAATTACATATCTTGAAAAATATTAATATATTGGAGTTACGAGACATTTATTACCAAAGTGCAAAATACAGCTCGTGATGTAAAATATACTTCTGAATAAATTACCGTCACTATTGCAGCAAAGAATATACTATTTCGCAGATTATTGACACTCACGTTTATTATAAACCATAATAATTGTTACAAACTTTCCTCTGTTCGTCAGTATGCTCGTACCTTCGAACTTTACCAATGCAATTGAATCTCAAACGCAACGCCAAAGAAGAAATTCGAAAATAGTTTTGGACAGACGACGGACACGACCAATTCACAAAGGAGATCCTCGCAAGAATTGTAATATTCGCGAACACGAGCCGCTCCCGCTCGATTATTGTTTAATCATCGCCATTCGAATTAATTGTTCGAGCCATGCAATGGAGGCTGGCCCGGTGAAATTTATATTCAGGGCATTTTGACGACACAATCCAACGTGTATTAGTCGCGAGAATATTAAACGCTATGTTGCCTGTAAATGGGCTGCATAATTAGGGACAGCGAGATTGCCGGGGGAACGAACGACCCCGTCGCACACCCTTTCGCACTTTGCATATTTCACACGCGTTTATATTTCTCTCAAGTGCCGCAAAGGGTTGATTAAAAAGTGATGATCGCGACACGGGCGAAACTCGTTTCCGCCGGGATAAAGGGATTCCCCTTTTTTTTTTGCGGGTTTAACGTCCGTTCCGTTTTTGCCTCCCTGAGGTCGTCGACGAGAATTAGAAAATGGCGTTATTGTCCGTTTCTGTGTCGCGCATGTGCAACTCATCGTCGATCTTTCATCATTCGGATATTTGTGTACGAGCGAGGTCACTCGTTTCCTTTTTCAATAGTTTTCAATAGTTGAGGACGACGAGTCAACTGGGAAACATGGTTTCTAGCATCCTTTCCCGCAAATGTGGAATTAACCGACTGCTAGTTACAGAACTTGAAACAACTTTCCGATGACGAATTAATCCGCCGAAAATAATCGGTTACAGGGCAATCAAAGAGCTGTTTGCAAGTTCCTTCATACTGGAAACTCTACGTATGCGATTTGTGTAAAACATTGTCTAAATTTCAAAAGTTCAGCCAATTTGTAACGAACGTTTGGACGTGGTTTTATATTTTTCTGCGCGTTGCGCGCACTCGTGAGCTTCGCAGAATCTACGTAAATCTATGTCTATCTTCGTAAAATCTACTAGTAGCAAGTGCAATTCCTATCGTAAAATTTCTGTAAGATACTGATATTATCGCGCCAAAGAATCGTTCGTTAATCAAATAAAACGCTGAAACTACCGACGACTGAAATATATATGTTCCATTAAAGCAAAAAATAAATAAAAAAAATTTTACAAGTTTCTTTATATACATTTTACAACCTGTAAAATGGTCACTCATAAATTGGTCATTTTGGTAGTTGTAGCGTTAATGATAATTTCATTAAATTGATCGTAATTTCGCTGGCTAACCCGACCCTCGGATTGCGTCCACAACAAATGAAATAAATTTTAATAAATTATTAGGTACGCGAGTTCAGCGTAATTTTCGCGATCGACCGATCGATAAGCAACGTCAACGTGTGCGTGATGGTTAGACGTTAGGCTGGATGTAATGCGGTTAACTTCACTTCGTGTTCTGCTCGTATTACACTATCCAATATCCTGCACGTGCGAATGCCTGTTTCTACGCTACTGTTACATATCAGTAGCCGATTGCATATCGGTCGCATGCACCAGAGAAAATTCAGTTTCTCTGCTTTTCATTCTGGCTACTGCCAGTGATTTCAACAATGAAAAAAAAAGATAAAGTTTGTTGGATTTTCTTTAAGAAATGGAATTAATTCAAACGAGATTCGAAATGAAAGGAAGCCCAAGAACGAAAAATTGAATGCAAATCGAATCTTTCGTGCAAAGTACAATCGACAAAAATGTAGAGAAGAATTCTTAAAAACAAATCTTGAGAAATTTAAATTTCCATTTTTTATTAATATAAATTTTATTAATATAAATTATTTTAATTATTAAATTTAAAGCAACATCTATTAATTTTAAATTAATCAATGAAATATAAATTTAAATTAATAAATGATTTATATCTACAAATCATAAAAATATTGGAATTTTATATATAATTTTTGCTTTATGATCTGGAATTATTGGATCATCTTTTAGAATATTAATTCGAATAGAACTTAATAGCCCTGGTATATGAATTAATAATGATCAAATTTATAATTCTATTATTACAAGTCATGCTTTTTTAATAATTTTTTTTATAGTTATACCTTTTATAATTGGTGGATTTGGAAATTTTTTAATTCCTTTAATATTAGGATCTCCTGATATAGCATTTCCTCGTATAAATAGTAGTAATAAAATATTAGTTTTTGATCACTTCCACTAACCTTTGCACGAATTATTCGCGTACACAAAATATTCCAAGTTTTCAATTGAATGTTAGGCACTGTTCAAATATAAAATTCAAATTTATCAAATATAAAGGACTACATGGACAAAAGTCAGAACGTCATTCTACATTTTTTTTTTAAATATTAAACTTCAAAATTTATTTCTTTACCTTGCCGATCGTATTATAACTCATCAAAATGACCAATTTATAATTTCTCAGAATATAATATCCTGCAGATATTGTATTTTCAGCGATTTGTAAAATACACAAATAAAAGTGTCTCTCATCGTATCATAAACTTATTCACTTCGCTTCTAATTCTAATTTCCTCGATGCGATCTTTACGCTTTAGTTCGTCGGTAATTAAGCGCGTACGTACACGACAACATTGTCCCAAATTTTATGGAACTGTCGATAAGTTAAGCAATCTCGATATCGCTTCACAAGAATAATAATAATAATAATAAAAAAGAAAAAGACACGAAAACGATGGAGGAAATTTGAAATGCAAAGCATCCCTTTTCCTTGACGCGCGCGAACAGGCAGTAAAAGCTGGCAGAAACTGGAACGAGCTGAATTACACCGATCTTTTATTGCAACACGTTTTATACGTCGGTCGCGGCGCATGAAAGCTGTGTATATCGTTACCGGGAAACTCACGGGGCGGCACCGGAGCCATATTCTAGCCGAGCTCGTTTTCCCCGGGCTACAGATTCACCGAGGATCCTAAACAAAAATACGATCTCTGCCACCTGCAGCGGCTTCCGCTCGCTGCAACACGCAGCTTCTTAATGGCTCGTACTTAATTCCTTCCGTGTTCGAAACGTTCGCGATCGTTCCATTATGCCGTATCAAACGTAGCGGCTGTTTCCACACCGAGTAGCTCAGATTCGAACGACCGCTACGATTAGGACGGTACGTTTCTCGTTTGGCGAGGAGGAAGAATTCAAGAGTTGGAGGATCGGAGAATGGACTTCACCTTTCTCCGATATCGTTTGCGTCAGGAGTGAGAGAGAAGGTATACAAGTTGTAACGTAAGTTGAATTTCGTTTCTTTTCTTTTCTTTTTTTTTTTTTTTTTTTTCGTTGAAGCTGCTCGGCAAGAAGCAGAACGAAAGTTTTCTTTTTCTTTGGTGGCAGATCTTACTTTATTAAAAAAGCACGTGGTCTTTTGGCGTTAGTACCAAGTATGTTGGTTTTAAAATTATATTTAATATCATTGTGTGTTAAATTTGCTTAAATTTTCTCTGTTGGTTTGTTAAAATTATTCAAAAAGCTGCAAACAGCTTTCTCAATTTTTGGTTAAAGGCACTGGAATGGTCAATGTAATAATTCATTTTGCTGCACGCTTTTTAAAATGATACTACAAACTTGGTAACAAACGTGGAAGTATAATAGAAAATATAGCGGAACAACCAGAGATATTTATATTAACATATATATATATTTATATTAATTTCTATTATATAGATAATAAGACAAGAAATTAAACTACGTACGATAAATGAAGAGCAAAGCAAGTAAAGCAGCCACACGTTGCAGCGTCCATGTCGTGCTGCAGAATCTAGATCTCCAGAATCTAAAAACGCACCACTAATTACGCACTTATAAATTACGAAGCGAATATTTCCGGACACTGCAAACGAAGGAATGAACACGAACCGTACACTTAAATTACGCACTTGACCGATCGACGTCCGGATCGTATGTGAGCTCTAGCAAATTACAAACTCTCTGTCCTAGCGGTGTGAGACCTGTTGATACGGAAAAACTTGCTATTCAAGGGCCACACATGTGTTATCATCGTGGTTCTTGGAATTTTGTGTACACGAAACGCCAGGTTTCTCTCGACCGATAGAAATGTACACATGTTTATACGTACGTACAGTTTTGAACGTGGAAAATTTATAATATTATACATTATATTGTGTTGTAATGTTGCATTATATTATAATATAATAATATAATATGTATGTATATTGTATTATATTATATTATTATAATATAATAATATAATATATATTATATAATATATACAATAACTTGTATTGTCTCACAATAATCGTTGGCGATTGTGTATGTGTTACGTGGAAATTAAAAATTGTACAATTATATCCATTCGCGTTTCTAATTTTTTAACACCTGCCATTAAAATTATTTATTTTCATTATTAAATATCACAAGTACATTATTTAAGAGTATGAATGACACGCTACATAATAAACTACCGTCCAATTAACATCCCCAAAGTTCTTTTTCCTCCAAATATCAAAACGTTGGATTGGTAAAAAAGTAATTACGTTTTCTCTGATAGATGGACATACATGTACACATATCTTGTGTATTTTTGAAAACGAGTTTAACGAACGGCGACGTTGATTAGAAACCAAGAAAGAAGAAAATAAAGTAGCCGAAATATATATTGCATTCTCGATTGTTGAAAAATCAACCAAAGCAAACAGTCGTCGTAAAGATCTTGTTATACATAAATTAAAATGAATTGTCATTGTTGCAGTTTCTTTTTAAATCTCGTAATTTATTCGAAGGAATAAACCTCCATAGTTGAAATGTAACTAACTTGATTTTAAACCGTGAATTCGTTCTGTAATCCAACATCAGATTGTTCGAGCTTGTTTCACGAAGAGAAAATGCATCGTCTCGTCGACGATTGCTTACTTGGCGTCGATTTCGAAATGGAAAATCAAAACGAAACACTTCCATCAGATTTTGCTATCCGAAAAGGAAGAACACACTCTGTGCAAGCTCATAAAAAGATTATCCAACGTGTGAAAAAAAAGGTTTGAAACTGTGTCAAAATTGGCTTGCTGATGACGATATCAAATCTTGTTCTTGGAACTGATTTTTGAATCATGGCTGAACCATGAAATAATTCACTGACAATGAGGACACTTAATATTGTCTAACAAAATTTTTGTTTCAGATGAAAAATTCGTCTTTCGTTCACACGCACATAAAGAAAAAAAAGAAAGAAAGAAAAACGCAGTTACTTTTCGGATCCAGAGAGAGAAAGACAAATCTATCTCACTGTCGGGTAAGAGAAACATAGACCCGGATTCACGTTCGCCACGATCTCGATCCTCCGCTTCCATACGTGCAATTTATCAGGGTTCACGCAGTTACCGGTTATACAACCGACCGTAAACGTGCCGGGTACGTGGCGCAGCGAGTTACAACCGACCCCATAAACGCAATACGTTTACGCTAGCTTTGCATCCGCCTCTCGAATTCATCTTTACACCAGAAACAGAGAGAGAGAGAGAGAGAGAGAGAGAGAGAAAGGGAGAACAGGAAAACACACACACACAACACACACGATAGAACGAGTGGTAGTAAGCACGCATATTAAAAAATCACCCGCCATCGGCGGCACTACGTGCCGATACGTTCCGGCGCAGGTAGTGGGGTTGAAAACGGAGAACAGGGGATGCGCTTTAGACGGAATTGCAGGGTGCGCCTCCGCCATTAACTTTGATGCGCTTATAAAACGCAGTAGGTTGGAGAGAGCCACGGCAGCACCATGTACACACACGTGCGTGCGTGCGTGCATGCAACCAGGAGTATAGAGTTTCCAAATTTAATAGCCCTGTGCGCGAAGCAGAATGCAGGAATGAGGAATGGGTGCACAGCCAAGTATAGTGGGTGGCTCTCGACCATAAATACGCTAGCTGGTTGATTATATGGAGCTCCCCCATGTCAAATCGACCTGGTCACCCCCGCGCGCCAGTTTCCATTCCACACACACACACACACACACACACAGACACACGTTACGTGTTTTATACGCTCCCATTTTCCGGTCCCAGCCACCCGACGTTCACCCCTGCGGAGTGTGCGGCCACGTTTTATCCTCGTTTCTATCTCGTTCACGTTTCTCGCGAGCCCGATCCTCCTCCACCCATCGGGACACACACACACACACACACACACACACACACAAACATATGCGTCACTACTCGTCCTCTGTCTCTTTCTCTCTCTCGAGTTCAGCAGGATCTGCCCTCTCTCCGTTCGTCTCTTTGTTATCCGTGCACTTTCCAGCGTCGCGCGTCTGTTTGGCAGGGATAACAACCGACAACCTGGTCACCGGGAAATATCTCGGAGATAAGAGACCGCGACGAGGAGGAACGGAGAGAGCTGCCCGGGACCGATTAAATTCAATTTGGATTTCTACGCGGTTCCTGCAGTTTTTCGCCGTGCACACGAGAGGGGAGAACGTTCTCTTTTCGTAGGATTGTTCTTGAGGGAAGAGGCTCGGGCTGAAAATTAACTGAACTGAATTTACATTTTCTAGCCGTCGGGATTTTTCGAAGATACTGCGAGAAAACTGGAGTGAATTATAGAAACGCGAAAAAAGATTAAGATACGCAAGTGGCTTTTCATTAAAAATTTGTTATCCTTGTATCATGCAAAATATCTTTCTGTTATTAGAGTTATTAGAGTTGCCAATAGATGGAACAGTTTAGTCAGTTTTAATAACTTATTTAAATTTTTTTTTTATTTGTTGCTATCATAAATTTCAAGGTAAAAAGAAAAATTTCTTTTTTTTTGTTGCATTGTATTTTCACGAAAATTCCATTTCCAAGGAACCTAACAGTTCTTTTGGAAAGTGGTGAAAAGCTTTCTTGATTATTTTATACTGCGTGGGTTCTAACAGCGACTTTATGGTTCTGAACGTGGATGTCCATTTTACGTAATTTTCGTATTAGGTTTCACTAACATTTGATTCATCATAGTTGTAGCATCAGCGTCAGTCTAAATAATCAAATGACAAAACTAACAGTTAACGTTATTCGAAATATGAACATTGCATCCGCCATAAAGTCGCTGTTAGAACCCACGCGTCGTCATCTTGTCTGCCATTTTTCGGTTGCTTGGAAAAATTTTACCTTCGTGATGAGTAGAATACAATAAAAAAAAAAAGAAAAAAAAAAGAAATTTTGACTCTGAAAATCAAGGTCAAAGGGCAGGTTCTTTACATCAAATCGAAAGCGCAGAGTTACGTCTACGACAGCCACGAACAAACTTTCCCTTCCATCCTGTTCGATTAGATTCATTTTGGATCATCATAAATATTTCTCGCCTTATCAGAGTTCAAGCCAAACACTTTGAACGTGGACGGAGGAGCCAGACGGGCGCGGCAGCAATCATTTCACCGAACAGACGACGATTTGCAACAAGAGCCGCGGATCAACTACTCGGTTTGCAGTTAACTCGAGCAGCAGCAATGACGAGCCGCGTTTCACGAGCGTAGCGTAGCCTGCAGCATTCATAATCGAGTCCGGCGCGCTTTTTAGAGCGTGGACTCGCGAGCGTTTGCACGTCCGAGCGCGTCGTTAATCGACTATGCGCAATATTTACAATATCCTGCAGATTCAATATTAATCAAAGGGCTAACGACTGTCATTTCGTATTCCCCGTTAATCGGGAATTCGCCGATCCACCGTCGGGCCCACTGCCTCTGGCTGCACAACGTTCGCGTAATCCGCAACGAATTTCACAATTTCCGCGCGGCGAGAGGATTACTACGCCCGATGTAACGCGTATAGGTGAGTAAGAACGGCCGAAACAGCGATACGATCGGCGATTGAATTATTTAGCAGATGACTCTCTACCCCTTGTTTCCCTGTCAGCGAGTTTTCCTTCCGTCGATTGGAAATTCGTGATGATTATTGGGCATTAGCCCGTGGCACGAGGTTCGATCAATCTTTAAGCAGACGTTCCATCGTGCAATTAGAACACTGCAACGAACACCACTTTGAATGTTTCGTCGCCATACTTTCTACGCATTTTCTGGATTTCTTTCTACGAATGAATCTAATTTCAGTGAATCTTCGTTTCCTTCTTTTTTAAATAATCATACGAGCACGAAAGAAGGCTAATTGTGAAAGAAATATTTATATATTTATATATTTTATATATTTTAAATTTAAATACTTTGTTCAATTATCGTACACTCGGACTTGTTCGAAAAAATTAGAGAACGCGATAAAAGGAAGTTCTAAAGTAAAAATTTAAAGCAATACCATCAGCGTACTGTTTATTGTTTGACTTGGTCATTACCATTTAGTTGTAAATTCGTAAAAAATTAGAACCTAAACTAATTTGTTTCACTTGTTAAGTATTGTACAGTGACTGTCTCGTTTTTGATATTTCATATACTTCTCGCCTGTTGTCTCTAATATCTTTCTAATTTCACACCTTCTACGAACGTACAGACAATTTGTAGTCATTTGTGACAACGATATTTCAACAATTATGCCATAAATCTCTTTGACGTTCAGCTGGAATGGAAGGAGAAATCTTCTTAACACGTATCACAGAATATTTCTTCTTTCATAACGTGATTGGAAATTGATAACAATATTGGTATTGGCTCATTAAATTCAAACTTTGGATGAATGACATTTCATATGCGCCAACCTAGTACACATTAGTGGAAAATAAACGATCCGTCAGCACTTGCGTGATTGGATTATTAAAATTCCTTTGAATTTCTATTTATTAATACCGGGGGGGGGGGAGGGGAGGGGAATTTTATGAAACAACTCAAACGAGCGTAAAAACATCGGTGACAAAGTTTTCTTTCTTTTTTCCTTTTTGGAATTATCTCCACGTTCGAAATTAAAATGTTTCGAACCGAGTAGGAAGAAGTTTCACGAAATTCGACAAGGTGGAATTCGGTTTAACTTCACAATGAATTTACTTTCATCATTAGGCCAAAGAGTTAGGGAAGAGTTAATGAAACTTACGAGCATGACGTACGTATCTTCGAACAGCTCGTGAAACATTCAACAACGCGTCCTGTGCATTCACTGCAAAATGACGTGCAGCAGCTACGAGCAAAATTAGAATCAAATGAACGTCCCTGCTCTCCATTCATAACTTTATTACATTAACATTATTCTCTTCATAATGATCTTGCCAGATTGCGTGTATGAAATCACAAGCGTGTTTCGGTAATCTCTGAATCCCTAAGTTTCAGCGCTTTGAGTTTTAGATATAACGCTAATCTGTCTGGATAGCACACTATATTAAATAGAAATTCAAATGTGTAATAATAAATTAGAAAAGTTTCTTCCTCCTCCTAAAATTCAATTCTATCGGATTGTCTGACTAGTGGTATCAAATCTACTTGGGGATGTTAGCTCAGTTCAAAGTCGGCGCGTCATTAAGAAAATTAAAGCTCCTAGATTCCTTCAAAAGAGAAGTACTTTTCAATTGTAACTGTATCAAAAAATCATTAAAAAAAAAAGAATACCATAGATAATAAGTATCTATCCTCGAATCTTCGACCGGCGATGCAGATTACTCTAAAGAGAAAAATTTTCGTAGCAAAGGTGATCGAACAGAATTATCAATATATTGTCTAATAAAATTTTTGTTCACCTTTCACACAAAAGAGCGCAGTTTTGGCCAACCTGATCCATCGTTGAAAAAATTAAGACATCTCTTAACCACTTGCGCTGGCAACTGACTGCGGACCATAACGAGTAACCAAACCTGTATACAACCTTCTTATATACAATACTCTTATTATCTCATACTCGTCGGTATGATATCGCTGCATAGATATTATTGAGAAGCGATAAATTTATTATTTGTTTTGCCTATTTCATTTGTTTTACTTAAATATAACTCAAAGCTGAGAAAATATTACAATTTTGGAAGAAAAAAGAATTCACGACGTGCGTGGTACGTGATTCCAACGCAAGGGGTTAGAATATACAACGAATCCTAGGTTCCTCCGTTAGAGAAGCATTCTCCAATTGTATCCAAAAAAAAAAGAAAAAAAAAAAAAAAAGAAAAAGACCATCGTGTATAATAAGAATCCTCGAGGACTCGTCGCGTGGTAGAAAAAGAATAATTTTCGTTGGCAAACGAAATGGGCGTGCGCGCGGATGGAAGCCAGCTGTCCTGATTGTAGGGGCCAGGAAGAGAGTGAGAGAGAGCACACTGTTGCTTGGCCGAGCCTGGCAGCAGCGAGCACGCTTCCAAGCCTGTACATAGCCCCGCGACTCGTGTAATCGGGCACTTCACCCCCGTTTCTCGCTATAGAGAGAATGCAACACGCGATTCCTGCAGCCGCGCGTGCTCACGTGCCACGGTTCCCTCGTGCCACAAGTGGCTACGAACACCATCGTTTCGAAACGATGTGCCCCCTGTACACACACACACACACGTACCCCCGCCTACATTGTCTCGCGCGCGCGCTTGTAACCACCAACTGGCCAACCTATCCGCTCGACCAACCCTCTCGCCCATTGTGCTTCGTTCGTTCGGATAATTATGCTATATACTTGTGTGACCGTCGGCGCGTCGTTTGGATAACCGTGAAGCGCATTTTGTGCAACGCGCAGAAATACCCATTGGTTTTCAGATCACGTATTGTCGAGGTTTGCGCGGTTCGTGGTAATTGGATGTTTGTGTTTTGATCTGTTGTCTCTCTCGCGTTGTTTTTCCGATTACGTTGTACGGCGGTGCGTGGCACAAGCGTGCCGCGGCCGAAACGAAAACGAAAGCGCAGTACGTTCAGTAACGTGGACAGCGATTTAGAAATGTTTGATTTAAGGGAGGTGTGACTTTTTTCGTGCGAGTAAGTTTACATGTGGTTGAGCACCAGTGGATATTTCGATTTTAATTGAATTTGTTTCATTTCTACAGCAACAGCAGAAATTAATAATCAAAAATCACCAATTGTCTGACTGATCGATCATTAGTCGTAACGAAAGAATTTTTCACTACGTGGCACTAGTTAGTCACTTGATCAGTCTAATTGATCCAGTCTTTGATCATTCGTTGTCAATTAATCGTTAGTCGTTTCTATCGATTACCATTTTAGATCTATGTGACCAATAAAAATTATTGTGTAAACTAGGAATGTACATGCATCCCTAATCCGACTTTAGAATATTTTTCTATCATCATCACACTTGGTCAAAAAGTTATTACAGTTAGTCATTAGTCATTGCTCCTTTTTAATAAAAATTTAGTTGTTAGTACCATTGGTACTAGCAAATACTAAATTATTAGTCATTAGTCATATGTTAACTTGAGGTCATGGTCATCGCCTAATCATAATAGTAATTACAGTTTCCCAATTAATTTGGATAATAACGATACAAGGGAATAGTCGTCGATCATGTGTTTATATAATTGGAGCCAAGTGTTTCGCTTTTCATCTGTTCTGTGACGTTATTTTTATAATTATAATTATGATTATAATAATTATACAGTACAATAATTTTATAATTACGATTATAATAATTGTACAGTACAATAACTTTATAATTATGATTATTGTTATATATGTATTGGATAGTAGATAATGCAGAAGAATGATTATCGATCTTGACACTATGTGTTATAAATATTTATTAGAACCAGTTGGATAGTCGGGGTTGTAATCAAGACGATCTCGCGCGATTTCCAAATGGAATTAAAATAGAGAGGTATGTTGTAATTGAATTTCCCGCAACGAGTGCAGTTTAACGATAGCCTGTCCTGTTATTAAAAGTATTCAGCGTTTCTAATGAGACTGCACCTGATTGAATTAGCCTTCCTGGTGGAAATTAGTTCGTCGTGTGTTCGGTGGACGGTGAATGTAATGAGATGCTTCGTAATAACGCGTTATTAGTACGACGAGTGTTCTTAATGAACGTGGCAAAGTATGACCGAAGTGAAAATTTCAGAGTGCCTTGCCCGAGGATCAGAGATGTTCCGATATTAACTTTCGTTTCTGATAAACATCATAAACGTTGTTTCGCGTTACTCGATAGGAAATACCGTTGAAATTAGAAAAAAAAACAAAAGAAACCTGACAGATTTTACAGTTTATATTTTATAGTTTAGGCGATAAACAACGATTTACGCACGACGCCGCGATTATTTCATCTGCCTTGTAAACACGTTCGTTTCAACGAAATTCTACCTTCCGATGATAAAATTGTATTAAGGTACAATTAGAAGAGGCAATCTTCATCACGATGAACGAACTTTTCTCTCTCGTTATTGTACACCGTAGTTTTTCAAATTTCTTTCCTGTCATTCTTTTTTTTTTTTTTTCTTAAAGTTAATTTATGGTTGCTGGAATTTATTTGCCGTTCTTATTACACGGTCGCGTGTTGCGCGTAAAAAATATAGGCCGCGCGAAATAAAATTCCGGAACGTAGTACGAAAATTTCTATGTAGAAAGGAGGAAAGAAATATTCGGATATTACCATGTGCGTTTCCTTCAGAAATTTTTTATACTTTAATGCAAAAACGACTTGAGTATAATTTACGAATTCAGAAAAATTTATGAAATAAAGTATAATAGTAAATAACAAACTAACATATATACATATATATATATATATATATATATATATACGTATAACATTGGTACAGTAATGTAGTAAATCAAAAATGTTACTTTTAACATCGCCGAGAATGTCGATGAGTTAATTATTTCTTAATTATTTCTACAGTAGTATATTTCTCTTTTAATTATTTCTATATTTTCTAAAAATATACTGCCAGTCTCTATATTCGAGGTAAATTATATAAAATATGAAACCAGATTATAAATTCATTCACGGGGGAAACAAGCAAAAACGTTGAATCCCAACTAATAACGCCATTACTGTAAATACGGGCGAGCAAATATTTTTAAACGGAGGAAATCCTCAATAAACACACGACGATAATTTCCATTAAGCTTATATTGCCATTGTCAATCAATAATTTATTCATACCGTACTTCCACTAAATATAACATTATATTGTCATCATCACTCAATAACCGATGTGACAAAGACAATTTGATTATCAGTTATTTATAAAATAGAATTCCAATTGAAAACGCTATTACTGCAAAAACAACGGACATAAATCCGCCCCGGTGTACACGAGCAGGAAATCTTTGATAAATTCATAACAATAATTGCTATTATATTGACATTGCGTTATCAATTGACAATTAACTCGCACCACGCCTCCTGCATAGTTAAATGCAACATTACATTTATATTATCGGTTAACAGACCGCGTAACATTAAAATCATTCGCGAGGCGAATTAATGCGGACAAATGACAATTAAAACTCGAGTCTCACGGTTACGAGAATTTTCAAATTGAAATATAACAGATGACATCCTCGATACGTTTCCAGTAAATTATAAAGATTTTTCCATGAATGATGCAGTCGTTAACATATAGCAGATTAAAAAAAAGTAGGTTGAGCGTAACCAACTAAATACTGATTATTAGGTAAGAAATTAATTGATTTTCCCTATTTTTATTTTAATTTCGCAGAATTTTGACAAACTGCGTTGCTCAGAGAACAATCCAAAAATAGGACAATGTAAGAAATCTAAAGAATCTAAAAAAAAATCCAAAGATTTCTAACCAGTCAATTTAATTTTAACGTCACGCACAAATGTTCCAACATTCAGCGAGAAAAAGTTGCCTCGCAGAGTGATTCTACGCATCGCTCGGCGAAATTAAAAAAAAAAAAAAAACGAACATCTAGAAAATATTTCCAATAACACTTCCAATTACTCGGTGCGCGTGGAGAATGTAACTCGTTAGTATGATTAAAATAAGCGCGATAGTTGACTGACGCCAGTCTGAATCCCTCTTATTCGATCGCAAGACTCGCCTCGATCCTACGCAAACGATCTCTCGCAACAGCGAGTCGCGAGAAAGGCGAAGTTGCTCGGAATGTCAGTTTAGCGTATCGTTAATAAATTTCCGAGTCACGCTCATGCACGCGAGTGTGACTTTTTCGTAAAAGATCCACGAAAGATACGCGAAGGACGACGCGGTGGACGCGAGGAATTTAGAAAGCGTGAGTGTACGTACGTACGCGACTCCAAGGTAGGCGAGGATGCACAATTATTTCGATGAAAGTTTTGAAACAACGAGAAACAGTTTCTTCTTTTCCTCTTCTCTTTGAATTCACACGTTTGTACTTTGGACACGATTCGTTTTATAATTGAAAGTATTTTTTTTTCTTTTTTTTTTTTGTAGGTAAATAACACAATTTTTACGCGAATAAAGGGACTTTGTTTCTCCTTTTCGCGAAGAACATTTAGATATCGAAGACACATTGTAGCAAGTAAATTTAAAAGGATGATTTAATTGATAGAAAATTCTTTTACATACGAAATACGATTGTACTCTGGAGATTTTATATATTACACGCTTGTGACAACTCTGTTTTTAAATGAAAGAAGTTTCAAACTAAAGAAAGATTTGTGTCAATTTCTTCCAATTATTCTTCCACAAATTTAATTCCAGGTAGGTCATTTTCTGACAACTTACTAATATTCGTTTTGATTCTACAAAAATAAAACTGATACACTAATAAATTAATGATTTTTTTTTAAACGACGATCTATTCTCGAATATTTAACATAATATAATATAATAAATTCAATATCATCAGAAAACCTATTTGAGTATTCGAGTTAACCAGCAAATTCAGGCTCTTCGAGAGACCACCATATCGATGTTACAATGTAATCACGTTCCTCACATAACCGGGAAACTGCTGAAACGGAGCAGGTGTGAACGTAGCTTCGTATTGGGTAACCAGTTGGCAACGTTTAAGACATCAGACGCTATAATCACAGTAGATGAAACGTGTGGTTATAGCAAGTAGGTATCGAGAAAACTTCGGAAACTCTCTCTCGTGTCTGAGACGCAGAAGGAAGCGGTGAACGGTGTGGTCTGGAAGCCAACTTTATAATTTGAAGACACGTACCTGGCAAATAACTGCCGTGAATTATCCAGCAACCAGGGAATCCGTGCACGTTTTAAAAAAATTAATTGACGTTAGCAGTCATATCATGACGAATGAAACTGTTTTGCGTCAGTTTTGTATCAATGGTTCGCTGCTGTTGAGACTGTGACATGGTTTTCACTTGAGCGTCGTTTTAGTCTTTGGAATTGCCTTCTGAAATCTTTCCTACAAAGATTATCACGTATTCTCGTCGTATAGTGAATTTTGGTAGTATAGCGAAGATGAGTTGATCTTAAAATTTTGGAAAATTGATTTACAATTGGTCTCGTTGTTGGTCTCTGAAAAATATCTTTTATATAATAATAATAATATATATATATATATATATATATATATACATATTGTATACAATTTTATAATATATCAATTATTATATTTTATTGCATTCAGTTTGTATGTAATCATAGTTAATATAATAATATGTATTCATTACAAACATTATCACATATTCTTGTCGTACATTGAATTCTGATTTGAATTTATTGCAGAGTTAGGTAGGCGAGTTTGTCTTAAAATTTTGGAAAATCGATTTCAGTTGATCGCGATAAGTGAACACCTTAGCAAGTATAACAAAAAGAAATTTTACTGGAAGGAGTAAATCGGAGAATTCAATAATATAGAAAACATGAAAATGTCTTCCAGTTATCAAGATACAAAGCCCATTTCCCTTATAAATCAGAAACCGACAGATCAAAATTAAAATGGAATTACATCGGCAGAGATTTTTAACAAAATTTCGAAAATTTAATTCACGAAAGATCTCGTTCGAATGAACGGTAAAACGAAACGCCCGTTGAGAAGATTCCGACAAAGAACCACCGTTCGAAACACTCGCTTCTAAAATCTTGGTGTTTCGTTTTTCTCGTCCGGCCGAAACCAGCAAATTAAAATTGAAATAAAACTCCCCCGGGGGCGATGGTTCGCCGCTTAAAATATTCACCGCGAGCAGAGATCGCTCGTATCTCGCCAAAATTCATTTAACCAGAAACGAGACAGAACGAAATTAAAATAATATCACGCGGAGGAGAGACCTCAACAAAGAAGCTCAAGATCGCAACGCGTTCGAAAAATAGGTTGAAAGGCAATCCGATAATCGAAACGCCTCAAACGCGCATGTACATACGTCGTATTGGGTTTGAAAGGTGCGGGTGGTGTATTTTTGCGAACCGATCGCGTGCTTCGAACATCTGCACGCACGATGTGTTTGTACGCGCACGTACGCGCGTGCCCCCTTTGCGAAAAGAACCGCGCACAATCAAATATAATATAAAATCACTCGAATAATTGATTTCGGTTTAATGCGTCGCATTAACGGAATTGTAAATTTCAGCTTTGTGAGCCAGCGAGAGCGGCGGCGCGTTCGACGACGGGCAAAGGGTTAAATCGTAATTAGCGGATGGCAAAACTTGGCAGAGATATAACGCGTAGAATTCTAACGACGCAATCCCATAAAAGCGGCCGAACCTTTTTTATCTCTCTCTCTCTCTCTCTCTCTCTCTCTCTTTCTCTCTTTTTCACGCTACACGCGCGATTCTCCCTACCGCTGTAAAAGAGTTTCCGCGGTTTTTATTCAAATTATTGCCGCGAGTGAAAGGCAGCTTTTTAATATCGGACTTTGTCCTTCGGCGCTGATCTCGTGAAACAATGGATCGGTGATCGGACGGCTGTTTGCTCGGAGAAAGGAACAAAATAAAGGAAAAATATGGAAGGGTAAAAAAGGGGAAAAAACAGGGATTTGAAAAAAAAAAGAAAAAATAAAGGAAAGGGCAGCGATAAAGGAAAGAGAATTTGTGAAAATTTGAGATACTCGGTGGATACTTTTTTCGTGAGTATACAGAGCATCGGAACAGCTGCAGATGGCTTAGAGAACACTTGCGTGCGTTATATGGGACATTTTGAAATTTCGTCGATAGCGTTACGAGTGTAATAATTATAATGATATGTAGTCACGTATAAAATTATTATAAATGTATCTTAATTGTTACAACACACTACTGAACAATCGTATTTTGTCTTCGACATTTACTTCTTCTAATATGCAACATCAATATATGTATATGTAATTAATATATTTGCGAATACACAAAAAAAAAAAAAAAAAACACCAATCCTGTATTTTTGAGATCATTCGACACAACTGACGAACTAGATGTAAACCAACACGATTAATTAACAGCTGAAGAATATAGCAATAAACGTTTCTTTTATTTGTCACATTACGTAACAAACAATTTCATTTCAATTTCATTGGACAATTCAAACTAGTTGTAGGGGAATTTAACACTAAAACTACCAAGGACTAGAGCATAGAATTTTCATTAGAGATGTTAAAGTGAAAGAATACACAAACTTTTATTCATGTATTTTACGAAAAATCATTTAAACCTTTAAAAACATACTATTTTTGCACATATAATATAATATTTACAAAAAAATATATCTAAGAAAATTATAAATTAGTTATTTTGACTACTTCGGTAATTCCAATTTGTTAAAATATAAAATATTTAAAGCGGAATGCTCAATGTAACAACATCTACTGAGTGGAATAAAAGTTCCATTTGATCACGTTCATAAAAAAAAAAAAAAAAAAAAAAAAAAAAACGAGCTAACGATCATACTTATCAAACGCATAATAAAATACATGCAACGTCTGCCAAACCACGATGAACTTCTCGAACAGTCCGACGTAGCAACACGCGAGTCTCGTCCCTCTAAAAACGAGCTAATAACTCCACGGCTTCATCCATCACCTACCCCAAGAAACCATCATCCACCCCTTTCTTCTAACCAGGCTGAGGGCTCACGAGCAACCTAACCTAAGCTAACGTGGAACAGCGTTCCCCGATCACGCACCACACCGTGTGTGTAACCCAACGTCAATCTCGTCGGTGTGTACACACGGCGTACTAACAAAGTGCTACCAAGGATAATCTCCACCCCCCGTCGCGAAACACAGAAAATCCTGCGAGGGTTGCGTCGGAGAAATTCACGCGACGCGAGAATCGAGAGTATAATCGAGGATTTCGAGGGAGAGAGAGAGAAAGAGAGAGAGAGAGAGAAGGTGGTAAACGCGAATTCGAAGCGACGGTGGGAGAAAGAGGGCCAATCAAACCGTCATTTGTAATCAATTAAAAGCCAATAAACTCGGCGCTGATTGGACTGCAGGCACGAGTGCACACGGCGAAAACCGGGATAATAATAGCAGGTCATTAACAGCGGGTACACGGTTTATTTCTATGGGAACGCGTCGCCGTCGAAACCAGCCGTCGATTCACCACCGTTCTCCACCGCTCCTCCTCGTCGTCGTTTGCGCGCGATTTTCAAGTCGTAGCCAACACGTATGGGGGAGGGAAGAATCTCGTCGCGGTCCCTGAGCGCGCGACGCTAGACGCGTGTAATCGGCGGCTTCTCTCCTGTTTCTCGAGAGCCTCGTGACCTCGTCTCGATTCCACCAAACGGCGAGGGGAACGCGCGAGAGGCGAATCGATTAGAAAAATCGTGGCGTAACGCACGGGGAGGGAAACACAAACAGAAGAGAAAAAGAGAAGGAACGAAACTAGGAAGAGAAACAGAGAAGTTTCTCTTTTCTCTATGGTAGAACATAAGAAAGAAAAAAAAAAAAGAAAGAAAGAAAGAAATAGTAGAAACGGAAGAAATATGAAAACGAACAAATGCTCGATGCTGTCTGGTGTTTCTTGGCACGGGCCGTAGAAGGAATGACAGAGAGAAAAAAAAAAAAAAAAAAAAAAGAAACGGAAAAAACAGAGCAGCGAGAAGGAAGAAAAAAAGGAAGGATGGAATAGGGGTGGTAAAGGGTATTCGGATTTCAATTATCGTAGGCCGGAAAATTGGCGTGGGGTTCTCTCGTTAAAGCAACGAGCTTCCGCGCGTCTCTTCATCCTTTCTCTCTTCGCTCTCTTTTCGTCCAAGTGGCAAAAGCCGCGCCGTCTCTCCTCCTCTCTCATTCCATAGGTCTACGAAAAGTCGCGCGCCGCTCTCGTGCAGCTAATTGTCGGTAAGTAACGCGATCGAGTTTGGACAGCAGTTCTTTGCGCTCGACACCCACGCTCAATGACGAGACCAAGGTTCCTCAGAATTTGGTTTGGGATGTCGTCAGGTTTGAGTTTGACTGACGTTGTCGAGGAGTGGATTTTTGTTCTCACTTCCTCCACTGGTTTATTCCTTGGCTTTCCTCGGTCGCTTCGTTTCGAACGTTGTAGGTGCACTCAAAGGATCGAGAAGGTAAGTATTTCTCTTTTTAATGTTCACTGGAACGTAATCCAGTTTCCTTCACTTTTGGATATACTTCGTGCACGGAAGTGACAAATCCGAGTTGGCGGAAATACTAAACGAAGGTGAGATAAAAAGTGTGGACAAATTTTGTACAACTTTCTACAAGAGTCGTCTTTGTTCTTGCGGGAAGTTTGGAATTTTTGCGCTTGTCAAATGTCACGGCACGACGTGGCTGACCAAAAGTCGCGCTACTGGAGGGCCTGAATTTCGAAATCCCCGGGAAACCCGAAATATCTCAATTCGACCGGAAATATTCAAGTTGCAGGACAGTTTCGTGTTCCAAACCGATCCAATCTCCTCCAGACATTGCTCTCGGGTTCTCTCATTCTCCCGATTGATCAGCAAGCGTCTTAACCTGCTCGTGGCATATATACGATCCTGGTTAAAAATTTGGCAACAGAAATTATTTATTACGTGGCAAATGTCTCCACAAGTTCTCCAAGTGACAAGCTTGCCTATCAACAGGGGGACCGGGGGGGGGGGAGAGGTGGGAGAGGGGACTTTGGAGGAGCCACCCTTAAACGTTGCAGGAAGCTGCATCGATTGCAGGCGGAGGCGTCATTGGCTATCGATTTCGAAATTTCAATAAAGCGCACCGCCATCCCCTTTAGCGCGTTGTCTCCTTCTCGCCCATCTCCCCGGTCCTTCGTGTTTCTCCGTTTGGCCAGCGCGCACGCATCGCCGAAAGCATCGCACGCGCACATCGACGCGCAAACGCCACGTATGTGCGTGTGTGTATGCACGTATGCACGTATGCACGCGAAGAGGAGAGAGGCAGTCTCTCCCGCGGGCGAGAATGAACACAGCGCCGCCATTTCGCGGCGCTGCTCGCGGATCGTGTGCGACGCGGCGGGGTTAGAGAATCGCGGAGGGTGGCGTGGGCCGTAGCGAGGATTTAATCGCCAAATTCAAAACTCCGCCACCCTTCTTGCTTCCTTCCTTCCTTCCTTCCTTCCTTCCTTCGCCCTCGTGTTTATTCGCCACTTTTGTTCGTCTCTCTCCCTCTCTCTCTTTCTCTGTCTGTCTGTGTTCTCCGCTTGTTTCACAACCCACTTGCGCGAATGCTTCTCGCTGTTACACGCCGCGGCACCCCAAGCGCAGTTTGATCGATAGTGGCTCGCTACTCGCGACTTTTAAAAACAGAGAGGAAGAAAGGAGTCGACTGTGTAATTATTAACGTTACAACTATTGACGATCAAAGCGACATTAAAGTAAAAAAAAAAAAGAAAAAAATAGATAAATTTTGTAATACGGTAGCTTTCATTCTTACATTTCATATGTGTAAAAATACACAGTTTTGCATTTATAAAGTAATGAACAAAAATTACGAATCGGTCATCTCGACGACCCTAGGTAGTGCTAGTGATAATTGTAAAAGTTGTGCGATATTACACACATTATGAGACTAATTTAGATGATTTGACGTCACTAATACATTGTTTATTTAATAGGTTTATTTAATAGTCTCTTTCTTACCATCTTTTATGCAAAACGCGTTGGAAGTAGTCTAGAGATTATTCAAGGAGATTATCAGTGACGTTAGAAGCAAATGTTCCCATCAAATCGCAAGATTTTCGTATATCTCGTAGATTAGATCTACGACCCAAAGTTTTGACCAACGGTGTACAGAGTGGGAAGAAAAGTTTGTTGAATGTCAAGATCAAAAAAATTTTTATTTCCTTGCATTGCATTCTACTCATCACGAAGGTGAAATTTTTCCAAGCAACCGAAGAATGGCAAAAAGTCTGAACGCGTCTATTTCACGTAATTTTCGTATCGGGTTTCACTAACATTTGATTTATTTATCATAATTATGGCACCAATATGAATTTAAATAATTAAATAACAAAACTAATTGTTATTCGAAATATAAACATTACATTCACGCGTCCAGGACCATAAAGTCGCTGTTAGAACCCACGCGTTTGCAACGTTGAACGATTGAAGAACATTTTTGCCATTTTTCAAGAGAACTGTCAGGTCGCGACTTATGGCTCTTTGAAAAAGTTTGAGTAGGTGAACAGAATAGAACGCAAGAAAAAAAAAATTTTTTTTTGACCTCAAAATTCAAAATTCTGATCAACGTCAACTCTGCGCCAGGTTACAAGTATTTCCATCAAATCGAGGTGTACAATTCATCGTGTGATTGCCATGGACAAACTTTTCTTTCCACCCTGTACATCGTAAATCCTCGCAGATAGACGGAGGAGGAATGAATCGTTTTGGAGTAGCTGTGTAAACTCCGACCGAGGGGTTACAACATCAGCAATAATAACATTCGCAAAGTAAAAATCTAAAACTCCAAAACGTTCGCAGCGTGCCAACTTTCAAAACTGTCCGTCCAACGCCTCGAAACCTCTTCGTCCTCGCGTTTCCATCCCCCTTCACCCTTCGTCCGACGAATATCTGCGCCACTGCCTCTCGTGGTGCGAGTTTACGTCAACCGATATAAGCTCGCGCGAGTTTATGCCGGTAATTCCGACAGTTTCGCCGTGAACCGAGCGACCCAGCTCGAGGGAGGGAGAGAGAGAGAGAGAGAGAGAGAGAAAGGATGAAGAACGAGAGAAACAGAAGAGAAACGAGGAAAGAGGGTGCGAATGGTGCAAAACCATAGGGGTGAGAACGCTCGAGAGAGAGAAACAGAACACGTGGAGAAGAGAGACACTTTTATATATATATATATCTGCCTTAGGAATTTCAGAAGCGTCACTCACGCGAGAGAGAACGTAACTCCGTGGCTGTTTCGAAGGAAATTCAAGTTTCATGGGATCGAGGCGAGCGACTCGCCCGGGCCGAAGGCTCTCTGTGTAAACGGTCGTTCGTATGCACGCGAAACGAGCAGACGGATGCGCGAGGCGCGGCAGCCGAGTCTGGGTGACAGCGCCGAGCGGTCCGGAGCTGGTTCCCGGTTATTAAAAATGAGTATCGTCTAGCGAGTACGAGCGGCGAAAAAATTGCGTCTGTTCCTATTTGAATAACGTCTGTGTTCTGTGTCTGTCCCCGCGCGAGACTCCGAGGAAACAGCCAAACGAACGCGGCTCTTACGCGGCGAAGATGGGCAACCACGCTGGTGAATTAGGGGAGTTTTTATTGGGGCGGTTGGGGAGGGTGGGGCTAGCTGCTTCGAAAGGTGAAGTTCGTGGAGACGAAGAAGCGGGTGGTAATTTGCTTTTGATCTTTCGTTTGTTGGTAGCATGATACATTGGTCGCGTACAGTATAAAAAATATTACACGTCGACATTGGAAATAGTTTTAGCAAAATGAATCTGTTGCGGTTTCTTAAACAATTGTCATAAAGATCGGACACTTTAATCTACGATGATGGAAAGAGGATTCAAACCATGCCACTTGCAGCTTCTGTGATTAATTATTAAAAATTCCAAACTCGATGGCACCATCCTCGGACAAAAAACAAATTCGATCCTCGAATGTTAAAATACACCCGAACAATCCGTATTCGATTCACACGATAAGAGTCTCCTCAACACTCGCTCGCAACATCCACACGTTCCGTCCAACAGCTAAAAAAACGAAGCTTCTTTCAAACACACCACTCGAACAAATCATACGTACAACGTAAACGATTTCACTGACGCGTTAAGATATCTAGGTTCACCCTCGTTCACCCTCGTCCTCACGTCTGAGAGGGTGAGAGAGAGAGAGAGAGAGCAAACAGCACGTGTACTCGTGTAATTGAGGATCGGCCACTCGAGAGACACGAGCGGGGTGCGTTGGAAGACGAGAAGAGGAGAGGAAACGCGTTTCCGCGAGGACAAAACCACGTCGCGGAGTCGCGTCATCTTCGGCAGATAAATGTAATTAAAACGTCCCGTTACCACTGGCTTCCGTGAAGCTTTTCACGCTGCGTTTTCCCCGCCACTTTCATCCCTCTTTCGCCGCGTCGCTTAGCGTGTAACAAGCACCCTGGGTCTCTTTTATCACCGCGTGAATAACAAGAGCAGTGCTCTACGCGAAAATTAATCGTTCCAAGCGGGCGAAATGCGATTGAAATTTTTATTGGCGACCGGTTTTCACAATTGCGTCCCTTACCGTCTCCTCCTCGTCCATCTTTCTTCAACCCCTTTCCTTCTCTCTCGTTTTCGTTTCTGTTCTTCTTCCCTTTACCTCCCATCCCCTCGTTGCGTCTCTCTTTTTTTTTTCTTTCCCTCGAATTGTTTCGTTCATCGCGATGTGCACCACGCCACGCGCGTAATCGCACGCGAGAGAGAGAGAGAGAGAGAGAGAGAGAGAGAGAGACGAGCAGAGAGCCGACTACTCTCGGGAAACTCTGGCGTTTCGTTCGAACGCGTGCACGGAATGCCTTGTTGTTTAGCTGCGATCCGCCAGGCTGGATTTTTTAATTGTCGCCCGGTCTTATTCGGCGGCTTTTCCGAGGCCGCGCGATCGCTCTGTCAATTAACTTGGTGACGACCTCGGTTCCAGGTGAATCACGCACAGTGAGAGAAAGTGAATATTCATTTCGCGAAAGTGTGACTCGTAAGATCGTGGTACACAACGTTTCGTCGCATTTCAAACATTTAGAGACAGAGGTGCTCGCAAAAGTATTGAAACGTTTGTAGAAATTGTAAGTTGGAACATTTGTCTTATGTTTTTAGATTTGTTTCGTGACAGTTGACGATGACGAACGTCGGCATAATTTATACATTATTTAACGCACGTGACTCGTGGCATACAATGCTAGTATTTCAAATCGTTCGTAATGTACGTTTACAAAAATTTGAACATCTATAGTTTTAGATTTGTCTCGATATTTCACAGACATTGCAAAAGGTATTTAAACAATCGGTTATTAATATGCTGCACGTTTCACACGAAACATATTGAAATATTGTCAACACTGCGACAAATCACGACTATCGTGATTATATTAATTCAAAGCCAAAATGTACATGAAATACATGAAAAAAATTCCAAGACATTTCGTACAAATATATACTTCACAGACGTGGCAAGAATACTTAAACAACTAACTGTACGTGTTGTGCGATTCCTTTTTTCATTAAGTTACTTTCAATTCATGCGTTCAGATATTTTCGCGATTATCTTCCATCCTGTTTGACAAAAGTACCATTATATGTAGCAACGTGGTCGTTGTTCGTCACAAGTTGCGGTGCAAAAAATAGAATTGCACGCAGAATCGGCGAACAACGGCGCGCGTGGAAGATTTTCAATTTTCGGCGGATCGAAAGTGTTAAACAGCGATGAATAATCAAGCAGGCGTATTTTGTTAGCGTTTAAAAGACCAGACCCGTTGACGAAAGCAATTATTTGCGCGTAGCTGTCCCGGCTGCATTGTGTCGAGAGAGCCGCTGCGCATCGATGTTTCGTTAACAGTATCCGTAGCGAACCGACACGAACGACCGCGAAACGTAATAACGAGACCGCGAGCGAACTCGTGTCCCTTTGCGGCCAGCTTTACTTTCCGGCCATTGTTCAGCTCATTGATGTCCTCTTCTGCAGGACACTCGTTTGACCTGTTGGCAACTCGCTGGCAAAGAAATTTTCCACGACTGTCGCGCGCGATCTTCAAAAAATGAATTCCCCTGTCCTTTCTGTCCCACGTTCACAACTGAGTTATCGCTTCGTGTACTACTTCGTTCATACGTCGTTTGACTTATATTGTATTATTGTCTTGTATTTATATTATATTTGTACTTGTATTATTTTACTATTTATTTCATCGTGTCATTACGTCAGAGGCGAGAAAGTCCAAGTATTCTACACAGTGTATTTTAGAATTGTAGATATGTGGGAAGAGTTTGTCTTTATCGTGCTACCGCCTTTATTTTGACCCCTTGCGCTGGCAACTGATTGCGCGGACCATAACGAGTGACCGTATATACAATGACTCGTCGCTTTCTTTTTCTTTTGAACTCGTGTCGGTACGATATCACTCGATAGAAATTATTGAGAAGTTACAAACTTGTCATTTGTTTCACCCGGGTTACATTTAAATATACTATAGAACCGAGAAAATGTTGCAATTTCGGACAAAAAATTCTCAACGTGCGTGGCAAGAGGTTAAGAATGAAAAAGTCGAAATATGATGAACCTTAGAACGTCTAACTATGGACACGTATTGCTGTTTTACATCGTTCACGATCGTCATCCTGACTTTAAGGCTGAGAAAGTTTGAATAAAGAGATTCAGCGGTTTTCCTCAAATACCAAAAGAGAATGTCTATTGCATTTTTTGGAAAATATGATCCCTTCTTCTTTTCAAAAAAAAGTAACAAAAACTATACGATTTTCTCCAAGAATTGACCTCTTGTTTTAGCGATCAAACGAACCTCTTCATCAATAAAACAACAGCGAAATAGCCAAAATTGGAGAAAAACGCCGAGCGAAATTTATTTTATACCGACCACCGTCACTGTCGGCTTGCCACTCTAATTTGAAGAGTGAACGAACTCAAAATACCACGTGCAATGTATCTTATGATTCTAAGTATGTATTAGATAAAGAGTTCATCGTTGTTTCAGATTATCATTATTATTTAAACTAATTTTAGTTTGACAAGAGAAAAAAAGTTTTCAGATACAGCGCAATTTCTAAGCATAAAAGTGATTCGCGTATAAAAGAAATTCATCGTTTCATAGGATGGTACAAAGAGTTTGAGTTTCGTCGTTCGACCCAGCCATTCATTTATTTAATCGAGGATACTATTCGGAAATATTATCAAATTAATTTGCTATCGACATACTTCGATTATCAGCCGCTTTGACGTAATGAATATCTATAATCTTTGAAATATTTATAACGCGATATTTCATATGAAAATTCAAATTTCTCCCCCTGCTCATAAAGAACGAAGATTTGATCGTTCGTTATAAATATTCAATAATTATGTATGGAGATTAAAATTAGTTCACAGTTGAATATTGGTTCATTAATTTATCAAGTGTTTTTAACTGCATATCGAATCGATCGGAAAACATAGTGATTAATATTAATACGATCATTGATAGTGTCGTGAAAACGTTTCTTTTTAATCATTTTCTTTCACACGGGTAAAGTGACGTAAACAGTTGCTATAACGAAGCAACGATTAAATTCTCTACAGCACCTATCATAAGTTTCTTTACATCTGCAATCTTAGAAAAAAAAAAAAAAAAACATTGTGCATAATTCTCCAAATTTGCAAAACGATAAAGTAATAAAATCCAAAGTACGTGTAGAAAGTCTATAAAATATTAGTTTTGATATACATTTAATTATACTTGAAGCTGGATGCTCATAAATTTTGCACTTTGAAAATAGTAAAAATCGAAACCACTTTAAAATACACGCTCACAAAATTCAAAGAATTACAATTCGGATGGAAATCAGTGTTCCTCTCCCCGCGTGTAAGCTGGAAATTTCGCTTATTTCAATAAATTCTCGCTTCGCGGGTAAATCTCCGCTCTCGCAGATTGAAACAAGAAGGACAGTGTGCGAACTCGCCTTTTTAAGGTTCGTAAATTTTTTTCATCTGGTTGAAGTTTGGTCACGCGTCGCATTACGTAAACCAATGGCTTCTCGCTCGCTGACATATATTACTCGATACGAAAGTTCGTATCCGCGCTGGCGTGCATTTTACCTTCGTGTAAAACGTGGAATGTCAATGTTTTATCACGACGTATTTCCCGTTTAAGAGAGTGAAAGAGCCAGGGAACAAAACGGTGAATTATCCTAACGTTCGCCAATGGCGGCCGATACGAAAATGTTATAGTTGTCGGGTAAAAGTAAAAATTATACCCCTTGCGTTAAATATCACAGAAAGGAAGAGAGAGAATTTCGTTAATGTGACGTTGGAAATTTAGAATTTCCATTGTTCCGGAATGAAAATGGAGTTGGTAGAATTACTTAACTACGATTAATATTCATCGAATTTTCTGCATTTAATTAAAACATGACACGTAAAATGAAAATGTAAAACATCTGTGTTCTGTAATATCCGGCGCGCAGAACAATTTCCTTCCAAGGTTCTGCTTTGTAATTACATTACGAAATTCCGTACAAATTCAAAAGTTTATTGAAAACGACCAAGAAATAATAATAAAAAGAAAAAACAGAAAAAAATCGAAATTCCACGAATCCCTATATAATTTATCCTTTCCCAACGATGCTATTTTTTAAACGACCAACCCGTACCGATAATTTAACAACTTCGACAATCGTGGCAACGAACCTCTGAAACCAGAATAGAGAACAACCCCGCTAGGTTAAACAGAGCGAACGAACACGAGCGGCGAGAAGTAACAACAGCGTGTAGGAAGATCGCCATCGAGACGATGCGCAAGAATTTTACGACGGCCGAGCGGGAAATTCCGCGACGAAGAAACCTGAAGGATCGCTTTTCCCTCGGAAAACCCGCCTTTTCCGTCAGCCGGTATATTTCTCCTCCGTTAAATTATGCATCGTTTTAATTCGAGACGACCGAAACTTCCATTACTCGTTTCTCCGCGGCCGCGGCGTCGTGCAGGCATTACAACATGCCCAGAAAGAAGAACAAAGAGAGAGAGAGAGAGAGAGAGAGAGAGAGAGAGAGAGAGAGAGAGAGAGAAAGAGAAACGCGAAACGAGCGGTCGGATGCAAAACAGCGGAGCTTCCGAGCACCGGCGCGACGCGCACCTGTAATTTAGAATTTACGATCGCCATAACTGGCGGCTGCCTCCGCTTTTGACAATGTGCTCCAAGACCGAGAGGACACCAACACCCCGTCCTCCGAGCGCAAGCGACCACCTATTTTCTCGCTCGCTACGCCCAGTCGTTTTAGTTATCGTCCGCGGCGTACGATTTCTATTTGTGCGCAGCTGATTTTATTGATCAACGTGAGAGGGGCCGGGTGTGCGGTGCCTCCCTCGGCCCCCACACCTCCTCCCACCACTTTTTAAACACTTTTTTTTTCCCGACGATTAAACATTTCTCCTCGAGATTTATTCGCTTTCAGAGAACGTGTCGCGCGGAGGAGGCTGCGATTCTTGGACTCGAGAGCGTTCAGGGTTGGTTTTTGGCATTTTTCTAGGCAACAGCTTCGGTGTTGTGTTTCACTTCTGGCGGTTGTTGCAGAGAGTTGAACTGAAATTCTCGGACGTGCCTTTGACGAAGTGGCCACCAAGACGTTTTTCTTTGTAACGTGTTGCTACAATGATTTTTTCGTGACATTCATACTACGTACACGTTGGGTTCGCGAAGGACGGAGCGGTTTTTGACAAAGTGTAAATTCAAATAATTAAGGAGCTATGTCGATATGTATTGCAATTGATGAACTATGTAGTATTCTGATCTATTGTACGAACATACTGTTACCGTCTGTAATCTTGTTATAGTCTTACATAACTGAATCGACAGTTAAGGAAATTTTTTGAGTAAGAAGAAAGTTATCAATACGTGCTTTTATAATAAATGGTAATAAGTTTAATAATGAAACAAATGGAATTTTATATTTCACAGACTAATAACTCTTTATTCTCTGACGTACTAAATTCTACAAATTATAACTCATCAAGAAATAAGATGGAAGTGAACCGATCAAACACACCATCAAACGATATCAAACACACTTGGTGCAACAAGAGGTTGCAGAAGGTTAGTAATGAATTTGATGACAAAGAAAATGGAATTTTATATTTCACAGACTAATAATAGACTCTTTATTCTCTAACGTGTTAAATTCTACATATTATAATTTATCAAGAAACAAGATGAAAGCGAACTGATCAAACACACTTGGTGCAACAAGAGGTTACAGGAGGTTAGTAATGAATTTGATGACAAAGAAAATGGAATTTTATATTTCACAGACTAATAATAGACTCTTTATTCTCTAACGTGTTAAATTCGACATATTACAATTTATCAAGAAACAGAATGAAAGTGAACTGATCAAACACACTTGATGCAACAAGAGGTTGTAGAAGGTTAGTAATGAATTTGATGACAAAGAAAATGGAATTTTATATTTCACAGACTAATAATAGACTCTTTATTCTCTAACGTGTTAAATTCTACATATTATAATTTATCAAGAAACAGGATGGAAGTGAACTGATCAAACACACCATCAAACGATATCAAACACACTTGGTGCAACAAGAGGTTGCAGAAGGTTAGTAATGAATTTGATGACAAAGAAAATGGAATTTTATATTTCACAGACTAATAATAGTCTTTATTCTCTGACGTGTTAAATTCTACAAATTATAACTTGTCAAGAAGCAGGATGGAAATGAATTGATCAAACAACATCAAACACACATGGTGCAACAACTGCAGGAGCCACGAATAAATTGGCTATAAATTTCAGTTAATTATCAATTAGAGATTAAGATCAGAGAGATTCATAAAAGAACCGATAAATTAATGTTGTATGATATTAGTTAGTACGCGAGATAATAGTTAGAATTCAGCGAGAGATAGTAGAAAAGGAATTCGAACTAGCTCGCTACATGATGATTTTGTTATCGAAGCGAACGACAAACGAACGAACGTACACGGCGAGAGAGGAGGAAAAACAAGGCGAAGAGGCGACTAGTTGGTAAAATTTTGATCAGAGCACGCCATCGTCCATGAAGTGACAGCCCAAGAGGATTTCATTAATCCTAAGATGCGTCATAAACCGATTTGCGTCTCGCGCGAAGCGAAATCGGAAAACGAAGTTTCCTTCGCCTCTCTCGGCCGACTATCTAACTGACTCTCTGTCAGGAAGCTCTGCTCGGCCGCTTGTGTCCGTTAAACATCGTGAAACACCTATGGGGGAACACGGTTAACGCTCAAACACCTCGTGCATTTTCGTGGCTGAATAAGAAGAAAGAACCTGTCTACGCCAATAAAAATACGTGAGAGAAATTCTCCAATGATGAGCATTGCTTCGAGAGGAGGAACTAGAATTTCCAATACTTAATTCGTGCTGGTTTTATACGTAATAAATGTTGTCAGAGCTAGTGGACAGGCGAATGTCAATGTTTTACAAAAATCTTCTTTTAGTCAATTTGCATCATCGAACTCTGTTCCTTCGAATAGCAACTGTGAGAAGGAAGTTGTCGTTCTTTCGTCTAGATTTTACGATCGTTTGAAATTTTACAAAATTGACAAGTACGAGTATAAAAGAATGTGATGCGATACTGTTATACTTTTATTAGCTAGAAACTGAAACGATACTGAAACTATCGACGACTAAAGTCAGACATGTTAAAGTAACAAAATCGTGAGTCTTTAAAGTACACAAATCTTTTCAACACGATACAAATATCAAATATATAAAATAATGAAAATAATGAAAACAGTATAAATATAAATGTAAAATCTTTTTGACGCAACAAAGTACACACGGGCTATTTATTTAACGAAAAATCATTTAAATCCTGTTTCATTCATTTGCCAAAGAATTAGAAAAACATTGATAGTCTCAGTGTTAAACTGGCCAAACTAAAATCATTGATCTTTTTACTTTCTAAGCTGTCGATATTTTTATTTCCAGTTGAATCTAACATCTAAATTCGATTATTTCGCGCAAACTATAAAATTCAACGTTAGTTGTGAAGTTCAAGTGACTCGAGCAACTGCGTTATATTTAAAACAGTTCTCTGAAGAGGAAACGTTGTCTGTTATACAATTTGATCGGTTCTTTCAAACTTGGTTACGTTCTCTTTCTCGTCGAACCAATGTTCCACTACAGCGAATTAAATCGCCCCATCCCTGCGTGTATGTATGTACACCGGTCCAGTTGGACGACTATTAGCCATGAGCGAATTATCCGACAGCGATGAGAGGATTTTCTCGTGTCCCGCCAGCTGCACGAAATATTTGGCTGGAAATCTTGCTGAAATTTACATGAATTCCGCGGAAAGCGGAACGTACGGCAATAATAACCGGCCGCGGTTCGAATTTCCACGATTTCAACCCGCGCGTCTCTCGCCACCATCGAAGTTTCTTTGTGTTTCGTAAATCGTGCTCCACTGTATCTCTTGACAATATACGCGTCTTATGTTTCTGTGAATTTTACGTACACACGGTCAAACTTTGCTGATGAATTCGGATCGAGTAACATTTTTCGGATTAGAAATTAACAACGGAAACGAATAAAGGATACAGTACAATTTAAATAGAAATATTTGAATAGAGAAGAAATGTTAACGATAGCGTTCAAAACGTGAACTTCACGTGATGAAACATTTGTCAGTGTCCACTGTAAAATTTATTAGGGAGTTTGATTTGTCTATAAATAAGGATGGAAATTTGGAAATTTTTTGAAAAAATTATCTCGTCCAACAACGAAAGTGCATATAGAACTTCGTTTTTGTTAAGTCACGAAAACCTGGCCAATGATCAAAGTCTTATTTGAGTAGAAACGAAAATTTCATTTTTATCAATTACCAATCCGTGCAAGCAGAATCTACACAGATTGTATTCCAAATTTAATATTCTTTACATTACAGAATAATTAAAAAAAAAAAAAAAATAATGAGTGAAAATTCTCGTTAAAAATATTTACTTCCATTCACGTTCGAAATTTACAAATATCGTTAATGGTATAATCTCGGTTTTATCAATTCTGTTATCCTATTTAGCTTTTACGAGGTGAACGGATAACACTATGGTCACCAATTTAGGAGAAATTGCGTGCTCCGGTGGAGAATACCGTGTATAATAATCGCGAAATCGTGTTTCACTGCACACGCGCACCATGGTGCGTTTTACCAGCGATTCTGATATTATATGCACGCGTAAGAGTATAATGCAGACCTTTGACAGCTTAGCAATCAGGTTTTATTTCCAAACGGAACGTTAATGCCCGTGGGCTCGTGCACATTCGGCGAATATGCAAAGATACGCGTTACGATTTACTTTTTTTCACAGGATAACGAAGACTCTTCGACATTAAATCACGTCCAAACAATCAGCAATAAATTACGAGATAAAATTAGCTTCGTAGTCTGACGCTCGAATTTGCGAAATTAAATCGCGAAGAAGGAAAATTAATTCGAGAGCGCCGAATGGAAATTTGCAACGTTGCCCGTAGTTTCCGAAATTAAATTTTGAAGAAGAAAAAAAAAAGAAAAGAAGAAGGGGGAAGAAGACTTAGTTCGAAATGTCACGTACACGCTTCAAATTTTCACCGCGCGTGCGTCTGCAGCAAATTTCAGCGATTTTTCGCAAATTCTCCAAAGTTCCTCGATACACAAAGATTTCACACTTTCGGTCGTCGATATTTTCCACTCGATTCGTAGCCCCCTGTACATTGTCAAGAATAAATTTCAAACCGGACCGATATCCACGGAAGAGCCAAGCGAACCGAAGAAACATCTGGAAAAACAACGATCCCTCTGGATCCCAACGATCTCCGCCGGATGATACGCGGATTCGTTTCCACGCGTCGTCCCTAAAACGAACAAAATTATCGACCCGGTATTAGCCATAGAAATTTCGGTGGAAAATATGGTGGGTTGTTTCGTGCTGTTCGTCACACACACACACACGCGCGCGCGCGTAACACTGGCAGGGTGGAGAGAAACGAAAATCGCAGGAACGCGGCGCGCATTCTTCACGAGCGAAATACCCGATCGATCATCGGGGGCGAGCTGGCATCGGACATAATCTGATTATACTGACATCGGTGTGTAATAATACGTACGTACAGGAGTAATGGGCGCTAAACGAGAGGCGAAAGGGAGAAAGATACAAGTGAACAGGTGGGAAACGAATTCTCGATCAACTTTGAGCGTTCCATTAAACGGTATCCGCCGACGTTATTAACCATCAATATTTGCGAAATAGTTGACGCGAAATTTGAGATTCAAGCCTGGCCCCGATGCCCGCGCCGCGTTCCCCAGGCCAGATTGATTCTCCCCGCCGCCGCTCTCCCGCCCCCTCCTCGCCACCCCCATGGTAATTTCCACGTTATCCAATCGAAACCGGTGTTTCGGTGTATTGTTTCCCCCCTCCCCCCCTCCCCCTCACGCCGCGGAAAAAAAAATCATACACTCGTTGTTGCACGCCCAACGGAGTCCAACGGTGTTTCCAACGACTATGGTGTTGTCCCGTAATTCGTACATTTTTGAAAGATATCGTAGATATCGTTGATTTGTATTTTGGAACGTCTATCGGTTCGACCGGGCCGTTTTATAAGCCCAACGGAGTCCAACAGTGTTTCCAACGACTATGGTGTTGTCCCGTAATTCGTACATTTTTGAAAGATATCGTAGATATCGTTGATTTGTATTTTGGAACGTCTATCGGTTCGACCGGGCCGTTTTATAAGCCGCGAGTTGATTTTCAGTTGAATTTTATAGTTAATAATATATAATCAAGAAGAACGTTTATTTAACGGGACACTATTAATCGTAATTGGACTTTGAACACACGCGACCCTATACCGAGAACTTTTCGCGAAATTTTCAGCGTACATTTCTCGGAAAGTATACCGAAATAATCGTAACACTGAATTGCACTACGGCGAACGAAATGTTATTTATCTATTCGTATTCCGTGTATTGAATTGTTAGTGCGCCATACTAGAAATTTCACGGTAACTTTAGGATTTCAAATAAACTGTAGTATTTTACAATGTAAGTATATTCAATAGCGGTTGATTTGATTATTCAATACGAGTATTTGATAATATAACGACACAGTAATTACATGACGCTACCTTCTTTCCACCTAGAACGAGAACGTTTCGGATCATTGAAAACGATGAACAAACTTCGGGCATTCGCCGTCAATTTTTTTTTTTCTTTTTCCTTTTTAGAACAAATTTCAGTATTTTCACTTTAATTAATACGCCGCCGTTCTTTTGGCGTCGATATGCAGACGCAGACACGAATTTAATTAACTTTATATTTCGGTAAACGTTTTATCCCACGATATACGAGCGATTAAACGCGATTTTCTTAAAAGCGGCGGGATTTTCCATTGTTTAGCTCGCAATTGGCCAAAAACGCTGTTCGAAAAGCTCATAAAACGCTCAACGAAAGACCAAGCCAAGAAAGATAACAAGGAAGAAGAAAACAAGACGCAGCGAAGATTGAAAACGAAAAAAGAAAGGATTATTCCGCGGAAGTTTGGAATTTAACTCCACCTTGTCGTTTCAGCCTTCAGCGTTGCTTTCACGACGAGACACGCCAAGCCGGGTTTCTCGGCTTCCTTTCACTTTCACGGAGGAAGAAACAGCCGACAGGCTCCAGAAAGCCAGCCTCGTCGATCACGTATCTCCGTGAGTAATATCCGGATCAAATGGCGATCACTCGCTCGTGAGATGACGATTCACGTATGCCAGATCGCCGATGAAGAAAAGCGGACTAGGATATTAACAGGAGCTTCCGTCGAAACTACAGAAATTGGAACTGATACACTGTGTCATTTACAGGCAGAACATTTTCTTTTTTTTTCTTTTGAAATTCGAGAATTTTTGAGAATTTTCTTTCGAATTTACACGTTTATAATATGCAGCTAATCTCTTCCAAGGGAAAATTCGGCTTCGTCGATTAATTTTCTCGAGTAGTGTTTCTTTCAAAAAAAAAAAAAAAAAATTGATATGATATAAAATGACAGCGTAGAGTATACGAACAAGAAGTTGATGGTAATTTTAAAAACAGTAGTATAATTTCTACATTTTTATACAGTACTATGTATTAAAATGTAATGTAATATTAAAATTTTTTAACATAGTACTATTTTAATACGACAATTTGTAACTTGATAATACGATAATTTTTGAAATATGATAATTTTAAAAACAGAGCTATAATATTATTGTTAATATTAAATCCACTTTTTCTAAAATTATTGTTCTCATGTTGAGCCATAACGAGAGTGTTCTAAAAATATTTCAAGTCTCAAACGAAAGTGTTTCGTTTCTAACAAGAAACAATTCTCTATATTCAATATATATCGACTACGATCAGATAATTTTCAACTAGACTCACATTGGGAATCGAGAAATCGATTTTCAACGAAAGAAACTGGATCGCGTCTACAATTGAGAGCGTCAACCTAGCCAAACTAAAAGTAAAACTACCGATAAGAAAACTTTGATCAACTCCGTGGTGCGTGATAAAACGACTGGCCGATTTTTATCAACGAAATCGAGGTAGACGCGGGTGAAGCACGGAGAATACGATGACCAGTCGCCTTTCTCGGCGAAAATCGGGACAATAATGCTAATTTATTCGCACACGCGTCCGTTGCTGGTGGATAGACCGAGGCAACGGTGCACGTGCAGCTGCAGCTAAATGCCTCCTCTCGTTGCTGTCGCGGGTAAGAGGCTCCGCGCGTAGTATATTCAAACGAGGGAGACGATAATTCGAGCAGTGGCACCGCGGGCGTCGAACGGGACACGCAAAGCGAGACGTTCCACCTAACAAACAGACTTCTCGTCGAACGCGTACTTTCTCTTCTCTAATCCATACTTTATTCCAACGCACAATGTCCACAGGCCGTTGAAAATCATTGAACAAGAATTTTGTTATTCGAATAATTTTAACCACGAATGTTCACGACGTCCCTTCTGGGGATTACTTGTATTTGCGAGTAGACAAAAAAAAAAAAAAAAATGAAATAACAAAAATTTTGAAACATTTTGAAAATACTCTTCATATTGGTAGTATACTAAGTATCTGAAAAAAAAACAAGTTCAGTGTCCTCATGAAACATTTTCGTACCTTTTTCATTAAATACAAATTAATATAATTATATTTTAGTATATATATTATTTTACATATTATTTTATATTTTATATATATATATTTATATATATTATTTTATACTTTATATATATATATATTTATACATATTATTTTATATTTTATATATTATTTTAATATATATATATATATAAAAATTTAATATAAATATATTTTTAAAAATTTCGTACGAAACTTAATCAGAACACAGAAAATTATGATAGTTACAAAGCAACTGACTATTACACGTGAAGCAAAAGAAAATAAAATATAATACAGAAAACGAGATTAAACCGGTAGTTACCATCGACCGAAAGTCGAGTCGAACGATTTCCACTTAATATTCGAGGGAGCAATAATTCGCTGGATGCGATTATTTAATTATTTACTCGAGGATCCTCCAACTTTGAAGCAACGTCGCTACTTATTTACGAACATTTGCTTCGGTCGCAAATCACCCTGTTAATATGGCATGATCAACGAGATTAGCTGCAGCTAATCACGTTCTCTCAGCCTCTCCGGCCCGAATTTCTATCAAAGAAATTTCGACAAGAAATTTCAAACAAGAAATTCCAAACGTCACGTTACGACTAATTACACATTGATCCTACGTACTGTTCACAAAAGGTAGCGAAACCAAAACCAAAAAGGTTTTCCAAAGAGTCGTCCAAGTTTCATCACCGCGAGAAACGTTTGGAAATTTTGGAACAAGCGATCGAAACACGCGATACACTTTAAAAGTAATTGCTGCGATGAAAGATCGAGAGATACAGCTCGTTGGTTGAATTACTATGAATCTCGGTGCTACATGCGAGAGCTCGAGTTCGAGTTTTAATCGGAGAGGAGTGAAATTTCTTTCGGGCGACGAATGTTAAAACACACGAGTTAGTTAGTGCGAGGAATTAAGAACCGGTTTCTCGAAATTAAGGCACTGGGATAACGTCCTCGAAGTATTGCACGTCCGCGTGCCCTACATAGATACAGACAGACACGAACGAACGTGTGACTTTGACATTTAAATCGCGATGCTGCCTTATTTTTTTTTTAGCATAGTGCATCGAAGGTTGTTTGGTCTATCTTTATAAAGGAACGAAGTTACGTTACTTTAACTCGTGAAAGAGTATTTCGCAAATAAAAAACATTTATAATATTTATAATGTAAGATATTCATACGACGACAAAGTAATTTTTCCAAATTGGGCAATCAGCCCAATTTAATTATAAAAAAATCTACAAAATATATATTATATATACTGACATTATAAAATTTTATAAATATATATATTTTACAAATTATATGATATATACATCAGTATTCAATTATAAAATTTTATAAATTACATGATACATAAATATATGTCATATAATTTTATTAAATATATATTTTATAAATTACATGACGTATAAATATATATCAGCATTCAATTATCAAATTTTACAAAATATTTGCTCGTGCAAAACCGAGTGTGATATTTTGCTCTTAAAAAATTAATCTCAGTCTCCACACCGATCGAGGATTAATTCGCAAATAAAAAATATTTAGAAGAATCAACTTAAACGCAATTGTATGAACCAGGTCATTTTTCCAAATTTGGCAATCAACGTCCGAGTCAAAATGTTCAAAATTTCTTCGTACGAAACCTCTCGAGTACGATATCTTGTTGTTTAAAAATTAATCTCAATTTCTACACTGAACGAGGATTGTTCGTTAGTACTCATCTTTAGTACTGTAAATTCCACAAAATTTGAAAACTTCGTAAATTCCTCCCGCGCGACAGTCGTAATTAGCATTATTCATGAGACACTTGAGTTACAGCCTTTGGAGCATTCGAAGCATCTGCCGGCAGCAGCAGCAGCAACAAGTGTTTGAAACAACGGTGGAATTGGTGTAATCAGGCAGAGGAAGGACAGTGTGAAATTTACTCTTGCCTAGCAGCATTTCAAAAGAACTCGCGACGACGAAATATCGGTGTTCCGGCTTCCTAGTGGATACGTACCGATACGATTTCTAACGTTAGTAGTATCACGTTAGTGGTATCCCATCGCTCGTTCGGGATTTCTCGCGAAGATAGGAAACCGAACGTCTGAGAAAATTGATCGAGTCGCTGCGCTCTCGCCAGCTTCGCTGCAGTTTTCGAAATTTGCTTTTAAATTGGTTTCTTTTTTTTTTAATACTGGAAACTGGAACTCGTTTTTCGAATAATAGGCTCCTTTGGATGAAAGTTCGAAAATTGTGTCAATGGCCACGGTTTGAGTGTTATTGTGCTCGAGAAAGAAACCGTCGCTATTAAACTCGAAATAAAAATAGCTTTCGTCCACGAGAAATATTCAAATATCGTAAATACTCTATTTTAGATGTTTCGCGTGTTTCCAGGCTTTCGTTCCCTTGAATTCTCAAACTCCCAAACTCAGATAAAAACTTGTTTCGTCTGTTGAATATTTTAATTTAAAGCATTCTTTCGATACTTGGCGTGTTCTCCGAATTTCTGTACCGTTCGATTGAGACAAACTTTGATTTTAATTTACGCGACGTGATGAAATGAATTTTGCATGAGATCTGTTTGTTAACATATAGAACAAGTAATGAAAGTCTGATTAGTAATGAAATTATCATGTTAATGATCATCGTTATACGCAGTAATTACCATTACAATTTCATGTGACATAAATACAACAAATTAACCCTTCGTTGAGTTTAGTGCATATAATCCACAACACGTGCAACAATGGCGAAGGCAATAAAATTATTATTTCGCCGCTGTAATATTTAGATTCGTTCAAGCTAGAAAGAAAGAAATGTCGCTTTGGAACCATGTCAACCATACAAAAATTTTGATCACTGACATGTAGTTATTTTACACAATTACTTTTATTCCGAAGATTTTATTACACTAGACACATGCAAAGTGTGTAGGAAGTTTGAGAGTAAATCATCCGGGAAAATTGACATTAACAAATGAATGAATTTGAAAATGATATCATGCAAATATTTCGAGTGACGAGAACAATGAATTTGTGCCAAATGAGAAGAAAAAGTTGACTGTTTTGAATTACAGTAGCGATAATTACAACGAATAAAATTTACTTTTGTTTTCTGAAATGTTATTGTTATTCCTTTTTTCTTTTTTTGTTAATCTATGTGAAATAAACATGTATTTTTATAACTTATACCAGCTTCTCTTTCCAATATTTTATTTTATTTTATTTTATTTTATTTTATTTTATTTTATTTTATTTTATTCTATTTTATTTTATTTTTGGACTAATTATGCGACTTTTATTCGTTTCTTTTTTTCTGAACGAATCCACGCGTGGAACGGATACTCCAGTGGTGTAAAACGGGTAAAAATATAGTCTAACTTTCTTTACGAAATTTATACTCTCGTTTTCTTTTCTAAAATAAAAATTCTTTGCTTAATCTTCTTCTATCAACAACTTTTTTTTCTATTAATAATTTTATTTTTCATCGTTAGCAATCCCGGCAATTTTATTTCGGAATACAATCAAACAGCGAATTGCGAATTACAATTATTACGAATAACATTGGTATTCGCAACTCGCGAAATTGTTCCATTTTCCATTTCTTTTCCCATTTGTTGCCTCATTGATACATCGTATTGAAAGCCACGTTACGTTGCAACGACAAAAATGACTTCATCAATATTTACATCAATATGCATGTTGCATCGAGCTCGCTGTACCGTCTGATTCGTTTGAACGTTCAGCCATTCAATTCCTTGATTACCAGTCTATGGAAACAAACGCTGTTCATGGCTCAGTCGATTAAATGTAATAACCGACGAAAATTGCTCGCTAAACAGCTCGAAAGATACCTAACGTTTCCGGCGACCGCGGGCGTTAATTCGACCAACTTTCGCGTTGAGAGTGCACTATCGTTTTGATAAAGGAAAGACACGCGTTAGATACTCGACACTGACGATGAAAAATTGTCGATACCTCAAACTGTTGTAACTTTGTAAAAACATAAAAATCGTACGAGGATCCGCTTGATCTCGAGTTTGAAGCGTAAAACTGTTGCTTTGACTGTCCCATGTTTGTTCTTCCCAAAGAAATTTTTACACAGTTGAGAAAGTAACAGTACTTTCATTCTCAAAAAATCTGCGTAAGACGTTCGTGACTTTGAAAATTGAAATTTTCTCTTTACATCCTTCGAAACTTGCTGTACTTGACTTCGTTTTTCTTTCTTTGCAATTTCATTGAATTTTATTTGAGATGTTGGGATTTTTTGAACTTCTGTTGTTTAACTCAAAGTTTAATAAAACATAGGCAAAAATCATACAGTCATAAGTTTTAAGAGATCGAGGAAACGTAGTAAAGAGGAAACTTCGATCTTCAAGATCACAATAAAACTTGGTCACAAATAAAATTTCAGTGAATTTTGACAATTTTCTTTAAAGGAAACAACACTTTACCATTTGTTACGTACAGTCGATAAGAAAACTATTAATATTAAAAATCCATGCGTGTGCTCAGTTTTGCTGGTCACTGTAAGCACATCGGCAATTATTTTTATTCTGAATACTTTAGTATTCGAATTAAATGACCTGTACTTTCACGTTTCAAATTTAATTTTCAAAAAATTAATTTTTTTAATTCGAAGGTGCACAAATCATCCTAAGATTCCTAGTATGGCTAAACGAAAATCGAATGTGAAAGATCCAACTCTGCGTAATCTTTCCAAATTTCCATAACAAAAGCAACGAGAAAAAATGCCAAAGAACCTGCTACGTTCCTACTTCTAGAATTCAGAAAAAACATTTAAATCTCCACGATTTCGCACACGGCGAGGTATCGATATTTCCAGCGGGATGAAAGGGATTCGAAAGTATTTCGGGCGAGTCGCTGGTCAAGCAGTAATTTACTTTACACCGATTCTTTTCGGCGCGTATGAAAATTCATTATGCTATTAGTCGGTAATCGGCTTTCGGAATGCCCGGTTGATCCGATTATGTAGCGATTATACAGTTTTTACCATTCTTCCCCCCTCCCCGCTTTTCCTCGCTCTTTGTATTTTTTCTCTCTCCATTTTATCCTCTCCCTTTTTCTTTTCTTTTTTCTTTTTTTTGTTTTTTTTTTTTTCTATACCTCTCACTTTTTTTTCGACCCAGCATCCAGCCGGGAGGAGATAAAACTTTATTGGAGCGGGTGGAAAAAAAGATTGCCGTGAACCGACCATTTTCTTCGCGTTATCAATATTATAACAGTGTTTCCGCGTGTTGCCCCCCCTCCTCGATCAGATTAATATTCCGAGCTTCGAGAGGGAGGGAGGCATACGGTCGTTATAATAATCGTTTCTACCGGGCATTTCATAAAGATGTGATACTCACAATCAGTGGGAAAATAAACGTGCAAACCCGCAGAGTGGACCTCACCTCGTTTTTCGACATTCGCGCGATATATGTATATATATTCATCTCGCGGTTTGTTTGACGTACGATTATTATTATTTTTTTTTTTTTGGTAAAAATTTTCAAGATTTTTCCAACGATTCACAGAAAGGTGTGTTTGATGGTTATACAGGGTGTTAAAACTTGGTGAGTGCGTGGAAGACTGACAAACCAAGAAAAAGAGGTCTTACAGGCTTTGTTTTTCTGTTATTTAATTCCTAACCACTTTTTTAAAAATCTGAATATCGACATCTTCATTTGGGGGAAGCAAACTTAACCTCGAATTACCTAATTTGAATTTCGAACTTTCAATTCGGCTGAACTGCACCGCCAAGATCGAAAATCAAATTCCGCCGAATTTTGTTACCAAAATCAAGTATAGAAAAATCAGTGCAGTCATCTGTGACAAAATTTAAAAAATAAAAACTATTCAAAACGAATCTACGTAGTAATTACAATTTCTCTCGTCTTTCTTATTGGACGTTGTGAGGAATCGCAAACACAATTACAAATCGTCCTAGATAGCAGTGCCCTCTTGAGCATTCACATTTAAAATGGGCGGCGTATTGTGCGAACTGGCGCCGAAAGAAAGAGTGGGGATGAGCGTCAATTGTTACACCGATGTCACGTGCAGTGAATTTCAGTATTGTCTACTACGTTATTCGATTGTAAAGAACTGTAACATTTTATTTAAATAGAACACATTTAAACTATTTTAAATTTAACACATACATACTTTTAAACTTGAGTGGAGCAATAATTATCGAATGATTGTAACTGATTTAAATTTCTGCAAAATTCGTTGAAATCCCTATAAAACGAAATGTTAATCGACAATATTTATGATAATAATTATGAATAATCGAATGAAAATTTCGAACAAAGGTCTTGTTACACATTCATCGATATTAAATTAACAACACAACAATACAATATAAATTGGATATGCATTTGTTAATTAATATAAAATTCGCCTCGAACTTTCATCGATATGTGTCTGCTACATCACAATGTGCCGAAATATCGGTGTCGTATATTTTTAGTTTGTTTCATACATCAGAGTAAGGCGGCGTAGAGTGGGGATAGCGACAAACGCTGTAGTACGCGATAGTCGTTGATTTTTCTCTCGAAAGGCAGATCCACAGAACAAGTGGCTCGTTCTTCCCTGATCGTTCTAGTTCGTTTCATTAGCGGGTGCAACATTAGCAGCGCATCATCCCGCGGCGGAGCACGAAACCCTGAGAGGGCGGCGAGCACGCGCTCGCGATTCCTTACGTCAAGCAGACTTTGTTAAATCCCAGACTTCTCACGTGTAATCCAGACCTCCGGACTCCGGATTGCGTAAAAAGACATAATCCCTGGCTACATTTCCCTCTGCCTCGCGATTCTTCGCGAACGTGTCTCGCTGGCTTGAAAAACGAATTTATGACTTTCATCTATGGGTACTGCAACATTCGAAAATTCGAGACAAAAGTCGTGCATGAAACAGTGAGATCATTTATTAGAATCTCTTCTAGATCGAAAGTGAAAGTTTTGAGGAACTTTTATATATAGTAATAAATTTGATACGTGGGAATACATGTTCCTAGATCACCAGTTCCGACGAGAATGGATAAACAAATGTTCTTAGAGATAAGAGTTTAAAATATAGAAGATAAACATTTTTCTGTCTGTCGGTAATTTAAAAAAAAGAAAAGTTCTCATTATTTGCAGCTGATACTAACGCTGAAGTACTGCTCAACGAATAGTATTCGGGTATAAAAATGGACTTTTAATTAAATTTAGTTGTTCCTAAAAGAGCTTATGCCCATGGAACTTTTATCATACCGACTCTCTGATATCCATTATATGAGAACGCTGTTCAAAAGTGTGGCGCTTCTTTCTAAAAGAATTCCACAAAAAGCAGACATTTTTTTACGCGAAATGTATAACATTAAGCAGAATGTTTTCGAAAGCAAAAAGAAGCTGACCGAATGTGCTTATCAGGTTTCAAGTTTGAAGCTTCTGCCATTGTTTTGTCATCAGTGCGTCAAGACAAGAGAACCATGATCCTTTCAATGAATTTAAAACAAAACCTGGAACTTCGATCTAAGTGTCGATCGTCATGCTAACGTACACGTTGGCAAAAAAGTTACACTGAGAGAGTAGACAATCTGTCATTTAGATTTATACTTATATATAGATCACGTGATAAATTAGATTAGAAGATTAGAAACGAGAAACTGTTCACAATGTCGAATGAACAATAATCGAAATTCGATCAAAGAGGAGGAGATGAAAATTGTTGTTTTTTTGTATCTTTTCTCTTCTCCCCTTTTTTCCCCCTTTGTCGAGTAGAAACTAAAAGGCCGACGATTAACAGTGGCGGGGAGAAACACGAGGGTATCATGGCAAATTCCAGGACGAAGAACCCTCCGTCGTTGGAACGATTCACGCCCGCGAACTTGTTTCATGAGAAAAGTTTGAAATTTCACGCGGCAGTCTTCGGTGATTTGTCTCTACTCGCTGAATACTTAATAATATATCCTCCGCGTCTGCAGTTCGAGAGACTTTGATTTCAGGCGAGATGTGCGAGAAACTCGACGGGCAGAAAGAGTTTCCAGAGACAAGAAGCACCCTCGACTCGCTCTCGAGGACAGATTAACGTCTAGGTTCGAATAATCTTGCTCGAGGAGATGGGAGAGGGAGAGACGTCCTCGTCGCAGTGTATCTCATAGTCATAAGCAGCGTCACGATCGTGCCAACTGTTACAATTGCGAATGACGCGACCTGTTCGAACAATTGAGCTCGATCTCTGTTTCTACGCATTTGCAGAAAATTTGGATGGTGCAAAATGGCGTGTAATAACACGAAGAAATGTAAAAAATTAACACCAAGGCACAGTGTTTTCTATAATATTTTGTTAAATTGTTATTTATTTTCCAAAGTACAAATCTGAGTAAAAATTAATCATACTATTCAAGTATATATATGATCTAATCATAATAATAATATGTACAGTTTAATTGTAGCGTACTTTGTCAAAATGTACCAAATTCGGTGAGAAGAAATTTGACGAATATCATCTTCGTGAAAGCTATGGACATTGGTTATTTAATTTTCAAGAACGAGCAACTCGCAATCTAATAAAAAAAAAAAAAGGAAGGAAATGACAAGCTAACAAGAAATTTCCAAAATGTTCACGAAACTTCTTACTTTAATCCAACGTTATATCGTTACGATCCTTACGACGAAAAAAATACGAATGCGTTGAAAAATTGATTTTTGACACCATGGTGTCTTAACGCTACGCACTGATCGCGAAGATTTTAAATTTCTAGAACATCCTCCGCAATTCACTTTACAGACATGCCAACTTTCAAATCGCCACGTCAATTTCTCAAAAATGCTTGTAACGATGGTACATTTGGGAACTGTACGCCCCGACGATAACACGTGTCAACATTTTTCCAACGATAACTGCCATAGATTTTTAGTCAACCAACCCATAAATAACAAAGATAAACGTGAAATCGACACCGTGGCTTCGAAACAACTTTCCCAAACGAAGTCTTCAGAACGAGGCAGGTTTCAATCCCTCCAAGTGTTCAGCGACAATTAGAAAACGGTAGATCGATGAAATTTCGCAACGGAGAACGGAAATTAGTCGGCAAACGGGGGGAAGGGGGCGAGTAAGCGTGGAAAAACGCTTTTCCTTTTTTCTTCTTTTTTCGTCGCGGCAGCGAAGCGTCGAGCAACAGTTTTCACGCGGGACAATTACGTGCCGCGGCCGCTGATGTGTTCGTTATCGTCGCTATTTTTTCACCAGGGATATCCTGGATAAAACACGAGCGGGAAAATTTCCATTCGTAATGAAAGCACAAAAAACTACGAGCCGAGAAGGCGGACGGAAGCGCGGAGGGTGGATGGTCCACAGACCAGTCTCGTTGTTTCGCGACTATTATTTATGTTCAGCTACACGGATTATTTACTTGGCGTCAATATTGCGAATTATACAAATGTTACGCGCAGGCTATCGCGCGAGCAGAGATTTATGGCGCTGTTGATTCTTACCAGTGTACCGACACGCCAGTCAATTGACGGTCCGCCTCCCAGCCGAAGTTTGTCGAGCGAATGATCGAATAATTAATTTTAATCGTTACGAAACCGTCAAGCGAAAATATCGAACTGACATTGGCGAACGTTAATGTGTAAAAATGCGCATCCCTTGTGTTTTTATTTCATTTCACAGATTTATCTCGGATTTTTCTAGTTTGTTCTGACAGTAGTTCAAGGGGTATCATCTGTAATAGTATACATTTTTGTATAGTGGATAAAATGACTAGTTTTTTTCTTCTCAAAGAAATGTTTTTCGTTTAGAATTTCTTCACGGTACAGTTTCGGAGATTTAAAAGAGAGCGGGGCTCATGCACGGCGAGGAAATTTCAATGTGGTGGGGAGAACTACGCAGTGGAGGGGGTAGCAGTGGGGAGAGGGATAGAAAAGTAAGGGCAAAAGCCGCCAGTTAGCCAGTTCGCTCTGCTCTACAATATCTCTGATGGAAATTTTATGCTTCAACACTAGGTTTACAAGCATTTCTTGTATACCGATTTCCTCAAATTGACGGGTAAATGAAAACACGCGCATTCCTAGAAAAATCGACTTAATCGTTTTGCAAACAACTTGACTGTACACTATAAACTTATACATTTTGTTATACGATATTATATGGTTACAAAATGTTTATTATATCAACATGATATTATACGCATATTGAGATCCGTTTTGGAATATATCGTCACGGTACATTTGAGATGTCAGATTTTTTTTTTCAGAACAGTAGAAATATCGTAATATGATTTCTACCTTTTACATTACCTTCTATATTTATTACTAAAGTAGATTTGACAAAATATTGGCCTCGAATACACATCCATTATTATTCTACTAATAAAAATCAAAAAGAAAAGTCGGTTTTAAAAACTTTTAAAATTTTGCTCGTAAAACGGGCGCTGTAACCTAGTGTTAATTGTTGGTAGTTCTCGTGTTAATAAATAAACAATCACCGATTCTACCGATCAAGGACGACTCGTAAAAGATAATTGCACGATGTTCGATCAGGGAGCTGATAATGTAATCGATGGATCGTCGTTCAAAAAATTACGCACGTTGGCAAATTAACAACGATTAACACGACGAACGATCGCAAACGATCGGTGTAATCAGATGTTGCGCGTTTTGTTTCACGCGGATTAATCGCTGCAAGTCTATTTGCATTTTGCATACAGCTTCCTCGCTTGCGCTCGGATTCGACCGATCGCTTGCCACGGGCGTTGTTGCAAATTTTATTTCTTCCTTGTCCCAATTAATTCAACGCGGCCGAATTTAACGCGCGTCCGACCAACGTAATAAACGAAAATGCATAAATTATCACTGAACTTATTGTAGCACGCGTATGATTCGGCGATTATCCGCCGATCGATTTTTGAAAATCCCTCGAGATCTTCCATCTGCGTTTGTTGCTTTCAAAGACGACTTTATTATTTAATTTCATTCAGTTTTACAACGTGCAGTTTTATTCCGCAATCTCAGCAGGTTTCGTATTTAATTTCATAATTTTGCTCGATTTTACGACGCGAAGTTTAATTACGTGTAACTCTGTTTAATTCTATGCAACGTGCAGTTTGATCCTGTAATTTCAGTTCATTTCGAAACGTAACTTGTAATTTAATTTTATAATTTCACTTGATTTCACGGCGCGAAGTTTAATCACGTGTAATTTTATTTTACAACGGTGCGGTATAATTTGATAATTTTCACAACGCGCAGTTCGATTTCGTAATTTCATTCAGTTTTGGCATTCGTCGCTTTGGAACTTTTTACTCGAAATTTCAGAAAGTCGTGTCCAGTTTTTGAGAAAGTACGTTGCCGAAAGACTAGTCGAAAATATCTTTGTATCAATTACAAAAGCAATTGGATTGGAAAAAGATAAATGAACGTCGTACTTTCCTCATTGCGCTATCTACACGTGGAACTGAATGTTGGTAATTGGAAGATGTTTAAATCTGCATACAGAGAACTGATTTCTTCCATCGTCCAAATTGCGAAACTAAAGAATTTCGAGAGAGATTAAACGTCGCTGCGTACGTGACAACATTAGCAATGAAAGAAAAAAGAACAAAAAAAAAAAAGTAATTGTTCAATTAGCATTCTAATATTACATTGCACAACCGTTTCTCGCTGTCACGTTGTTCCTATTTCCGCGCGCGACGTAACAAAAATCGTGCAATTATGACGCGTATAATGGCTTTCCAGAGAAATTTCGTCGCGCACGTTTCAGCTCACGGAAGATTTATTCGCTTCTGTCAGATATGTGAAAACGAATATTTCGAAATTTATCTAGTTTAGCGGTTATATTAATGCTACGTGTGAGAAAGGCAGTTTTTCGCTTGTCGACCACTGGAGGATTTGAAAAAGATCCGAAACCGAAAGTTAACAAGTAATCATTTTCGTATCGATGTTACTAGATTTTGTACCAGACGAATAAAAATAACCATGCACAGCATTGATACGAGATTTTGAGATAAAAGCGTCGCGCATATCTCCAACATATTTGTATCAATGTATCTCTCATAAGGAATTTAAAAACATCATTTATTGAAACAACTACATTGGTTTCTCGTTGTGAAAAGTGAAATGGAAATGAACGAAGTGAGGAATACAACTCGTCAAACGGAAGAGCGGTTTTTAGTTCGGTAAGAAATAAACTTTCAAAAAGGAACCTCCAATAGGTAATTTTCTTTCAAGGAAAATAAAATTCATGATAGACTGCTGCGAATATATATATATTCGTAGAAAATCTAAAAATTGTGAGACTACGCAGAGTGCACGTGAAATGTCCCAAGTATAGCAGCGTTGTATAATATTACACGAGGCAATTTCACTTGTACCTTCAAAAAAATATAAATTTTTCGTCAACATCCGTAATCTAACAAATTCATTTTTTTTTTTAAAGCATTAGAAAATAGTAAAAAGAGAAAATATAAGGGAAAATTTAGAAAGATATGAAAAGAAAGATCAATCTGCCCTCAAAAAAATTGAACAAAATCACAAACAGAAGAAAAGAGAGAATCGAGAGAGAGAGAGAGAGAGAAACTTGAAGCGTGTTATAATAATGCGTGAATAGGCGTAAATAGACGAAGAAGCAAAAGCAAAAGAGAGAGAGAGAGAGAGAGAGAGGGACGTGGTTTAATTAAAAGTGTAATTAATCGTAATTATGCTCGTAGTTTTGCTTTTGGAAAGGCGTGACGTTTCGCTAGAAACGCGGCTCAATAGGCGAGTGAATGAAGGACAGGCGAGCGAAATAAAGATAACGGGACTGGGAAACGGTGTGCAAGACGCTCGAGTGGCCAAGTTTGTTTGTCAAACACGTTCGTACGTCAAATTAACGAATCCGACCGTGCAAGAAAATACGATTCGTATAATTCCGGCGACGGGATTTTATATTACCACGTGCGGCGTCGTGTTTCTTTGCCTAATCTCCTCTCGTTTCCCGCCACTTTTCTGTCTTGCCACTTCCTCTCCACCGGCGTAATTCTGAATTGGTTTCAATTTGGAGAAGCGAAAGGGAACTCGACTTGTACAATTCAACAAGGCTGCTGCTATACTAATCTTAATTCATCGAACACAATTAATGACGAATTCGGTAATTGGAAATGCCAGACCAAAATTATTTAATCCAAAAACGTAAATTTCTCGTTTATATTCCGATGATACGTTGCAAGTCGTTCTATCGGCCTAAAAGAATTTTCTCAATCTGACATCGAACGCAGAAATCAAAAAAATCTGAAGAAGACACACAACGTTTCGATGTTAATCTGATTAATTAAATTAATTAAATTAATTAAAGACGCAAGAACACGGAATAAAATCGTTGCGGCTTGGTACGTTTTCTAATTGAAATAGTCGACGAACCTTGTCAAAAGAATCCGAATACTTTCAAATGGCAGCGAACGCTGTGTCATAATTTTCTAATCGCTCAGATTAATTGCGCGTCTATCTTCTTTCTCTTTTCTTTTTCTTAGAAATTCAACCGTTTCATCACGAAAAACGACCCTGTCGCAGCAGATGGAAAGTGGTCGAGTCGCTTTCGAATCCAACTGACTACCGAAAAGAAGGAAAAAGCAGGCCGCGTATAAATCGTTGGCTGGCTTTTAATCGCGCCACCGTCCCACGGTCAGTTGATCTTGTTTTCAGCGAAAACCAGACAACTGATTTCGTACGGGCCGCAGGATTTTACGTACAAATCCACCGGTGTAAAAGCAACCGCGGCGATCCGCCTGGATAATTACCGGGAAAGTTGCCGTTACCAATGAATAGTAATGCGATTTTAAATTACTCACAATCGACGATTCATCTACAAACAGCGATCGCGCTCTGGTAACTGGTACGTACCTGAAACACAAATGCGCGTATTAATATTCATATCGTTCGTCGTGTTCGTTTATTAATACTACGTTTACATATTGTGGAACAATGCAGTGCGTGTCCAATAACAATAGCAACAAAAAAATGTTAATTATCGCGATACAAGAAAATCATGATCGTTTAGAGGAGCAGAGAGAGAGAATCAGACGCACGGTGAAAGATACGATACTACTTAAGCTGCTAATCGTTTCTTGATCAAATTGTAGAGCTGACGATTAATTAAAGACTGGGTCAATCTTAGTCTCTGTAAACTCTGTAACAGTAATAAAAAAGTAAACTCTGTAAATGTAATGTTAAAGTTAAATTTATAAGTTATCCTTATATTAAAGACTCGTGGGTTAACTTGTTTTTAACAACGACTGACAGAAAGAAAAATTAATATTGGTAGAAAATTATATACGAGTATAATTTGAAGAATTCTTTACAGAGAAAAAAAAAACGAGATACGGCAGTCGAGAAATATTATTTCTATTAAATCATTATGACTAAAACTGTAGGTCTTTAAGTATTAAATTCTAAAAAAAAGGTAGCATCGTAAAATTAACTCCGTGCAGTAGAATTTTGACCAAAAAATACATCGAAAAACCGTGTAAACAATGAGAGAAAGTCGCACGCAGCGATCGATCATACACGTTACGTCGAACCTGTAGATATTATACGTCCGTACAAGCGGAATTCGAACCGACATCTTCAACGTTCGGCCGGACAGAATTTTTCAACTTGGCCGCGTGAATAGAAATTCGATCGTTTCGATATGCTTGCGCAACGCTCGAAAGTTATCGTCACTGGTAGAAAAATTACGGCGTGAAAAGGAAGCAACAGAGGAACAAGCGACGAAAAGGTTTCAACGAAGGAACGATATCCAACGCCAGCGCGAATGCACAATTGTCCACGGCAGCGTGCTTTCTTGCGAGTTCTATCAGTGCGTTTGCAGATACCGTACGATATCGTTCGTAGATACGAGAGTATTCAACATGAATGAATTCTCATCGCAAAGTTGAGAAAAATTTGAAACTATCGAGTTCTCCTCATCTGGAGATTCGCGAACGCGTGTGAACGTAGACGAAGATTTTGTGAATACATCTTGTCACAAAAAGTATTCCTTTACATTAGTAAATTTTCATGTCCCATTAACAAATTTAATATCCCACCACTGTATTTAGGTATTTTTACACGATTAAACTGATCGAATTCGTCGTTAATTTTTTTTTTTTTTTTTTTTTTTTTTATTGAATACACGTTTGCGACGAAGATCATCAGATATGTGTCGACGAAACTCCAAAATGTTTCATCTAACACGAACGTGAAAGTTTTACGAATACTGTGTCAATGTGTTATTCTGCTTTGAAACCGAATTATCAAATTCGAAATGTTGACTTGATTTCAGACTTGTGTGCATAGATACACTGATGATAAGTAGTTCAAGTGTAAAGTAGACCATGAAATTAATGAAGACGTTCGAGTCTTCATTAACGGCGAAGTAAACACCGAACAATCTCAGAGCAATTAGCAACGGTAAATTAATCGCAAACGCAGCATCCAGCACAAATTTGCCCATCTCCTGTCCTCTCACCAACTTTTATACTTTCTCGATCAAAGCTAAATTAGATAAATTAGACGAGAACGCCTCTGTGTAGCAAGACACGCGTTTCGAATATTCGAAAATCTCGCTGCGAATGTTCAAAGCGAAGAAGAATTCGTGCAAGAACTGTCGGGAACTCTGTGCAAGAATCTAGATTGGATGATCAAATGAGCCATCAATTCTGCCTCCTCTGTTCAGCAATCGGCACGATATAAAACAACTGTGAAAAAAGAAAACGGAACAAGAAAAGAAAAAGAGAGAGAGAGAGAGAGAGAAGTGAGTGGAGGAGCCGATTGTCTCGAAAGCGTTTCTGCCAGAGGATGTAAGCGCAGCGGCCGCTTCCTTTCCTTCTTTCCCACCATCTGCCACTTGAAGAGAGGCCCTCTCCGCACACGCAGCCTTTTGCTGGCAAAGGCAAAAGTCGGCTAACGTACTACGTTCCGTTCTGCTCGAAGGAAGCCGGGTATGGGAATACTAACGGCGGCGTGCACGCCGAGAACCAGCCAGTTTCCGCGTGGACTTGGTCGCAACGAGTACGCTCGGAGATCCTCTCGCGCGCGCGAGTGCATGTGCGTGTGTATGTGTGTGTGCGCGTCCTCTTTTTCACGCGCGGCCTACACAACAACACGATACGCGACACGGTTGTGTGTCTCGTTGCGTGTCGCGCAACATCGAGTGCACAAGTGCGTCCCCGTGGAAAAATGCGGTCACCCGGTGTCGTCGTCAGACACGTGAGCTTCGTTCATGTTCTCCTGTGCGCTCTCGGTGAGTAGAGGATCTCCCTCGTCTTGCGTGGTGTGGCACGCAAAAACACGTGCACACGAGTCTCAAGACGTGAACGGACGTAAAAAGAAAATTTCGAGATCGGATGACACGCAGTGGGGTGGCAAAATTGAGTTAATAACAAAAATTTTTGAGAGATACATTTTTTTGTTGTTAAATAAAAACGTGAAAATAAACTCGACTATCTGATTCTTTATAGTTTTAGGAAACTGGAGCTATTTTTTAACTTTTAGGATTAGGTTTCTTGCCCTGGTAGAAAAAATTAAAAAACATAGAATCAATTTTGCACCAGAATTTTTTCATAGTTTTTCAGATTTACAAGCTTCATCATACCTTAATACTTTGTCCATAAGCCATTTGCTTAGATAACGGCTGTAATACGTCTTGACACACTTTCGAACAGTCTTGAGCAGAAATCAGATGGAATTTGATTCCACTTGCACAAACTTGCGGGGATTATGAATCGATATATGTATAAAGACATTTTAAAAGAACATTTGCCAAATTGTATGCAAGGTATGCCCTCTTCGCTGTAGAAGAAATCGTTTTTCAATATGATTCGGACCCGAAACATATAACGAAAAAGTGTAACTAATTAGCTGACTACTCGAGCATTTTCGATCTTAGATCGGCCTGCACGGAGCACCGACCTAAACCCCATCGAAAATCTATGGGGTATATTGAAAAAAATTCTAGACGCACATAAATCTTCTCCTAGTTCCCAGTAGTGGAACTACATGCTCGTATTATAAAACAGTGGAATCAAATGCCACCTGATTTCTGCTCAAGACTGTTCGAAAATCTGCCAAAACGTATTAGAGCTGTTATCTAAACAAATGGCCTCATGGACAAAATATTAAGGTATGATAAAGCTTGTAAATCTGACTATGAAAAAATTCTGGAGCAAAATTCAGTCTGTTTTCTAATTTTTTCTACCAGGAAGAAACCTAATTTTAAAAGTTAAGAAATAACTTCAGTTTTCTAAAATTATAAAGAATCAGATGGTCAAATTTATTTTCATGTTTTTATACTTTATGTTCTGGCCCAGAACATACTAGTCTGACAAGTAGGCGACAGCCATAACTCACTCCAACATCTGGCAAGCGAACACAATAGAGGTGGGGTTCATACCGCGAAGGACAAACTCATCGAGCCAGGGAAAGCAATTTTCCAATTTCTAATTTCTTGACGGCAGGGATTTTCCGTGACCATATTTCATACCTTTCGTTACCTTCTATCTTCTATTGTAGTTATACTGGACTACCAATTCCAAGGCTCTGTCGTCGCAATAAAACAAATCCCAAAAAGGAGATGCGAAAAATCAATTTATCGAGCCAAGAATGAAACCTTTAAATTCACTATTTTTTTCACGGCAGGGAGTTGCCTTGACCGTACTTTATGTTTTTTTTTTTTCCTTTAGTTCATTGTTATAGTCATGCCCGACTCTCAATTCTAAGGCTCGGTAAATGTCTTTATCGCAACTTTTCTACACCATCCATAAATCCAATAGATTACGAGGGACACATTTCGAGACCGTTGGAAGTACAAATACTATTTTCTGGGACCGATCTCGCGCACATCTGGCAGCAGCTAGCATATCTCCCTAATCCCGTAACAATAGAGCCTACAAATATGTAAGACGAACGCACAAGGAAAACGCAGTTAATGTTTTTCTTGGAATCGCGCAGTGCGCACAGAAGTTTCGGAGTAACTCGCTCAAATTCAAAATCTCTTCCGACAACTACATTCCTTAACTCTCAGCCTCCTGACCCGGGTCACAATTTTGACCTGTACTGGGAGTTAATTATGTTAGTGATCGTCCACTGCGATGGGAGCTGATTGTCATATTACGTACAGTATCGGTGAGCCGTAAAATATGTATTAGTGGGATATCCGTGTGAGTCAAAATCAGTAGCCTTAGCGTCAGTATTCGGAGGGTTAATCTTACCATTGCAACCTCAAACCAACTCTTATTTGAAACAGCTGACTTTCATTAACGTTGAAAGTCAGCAAGCCACCGATCTGCTCCACGCTCTTCATACGTCGAGTTTAGATCGGCACGCGACAGACGGTCAAAGCAATAAACATGCTGACTTTCCCAATTTCCCTGTCGTCCCTTTTAATTGCACCTTCGCCTGCATGCTAGATGGGAAGGACCGGCATGAGCAAACAACGGAAAACATCTCTAGGAGACACCTTTGCCCGAGGTATGGGAGTTTGGTACTGCCACCTATATAAGCATAGCACATCTCATACACGTCAGTGTCTTATACATCAGTTACAGTGTCTTATAGTCAGTCAACAACCTCATGCACAGTGTGTCTCATTCAATCAGTAATCATACATTATACAACCCCCGTCACACAGTCATCAGTCAATCGTATACTATCTTATATCGTTGTTAAATATACTTGTTTATCAAATATTCGTATCCATTATTCGATACCTCTCTCCGACGGAAGTAAAAAACCAGACGAGAGAACTATCGGCACTTCACGGACATCACATCCACCGTTATTTGTGGATCCACCCATACACTTTATTTAACAATAAAAAATATTTTTCTGAAAAATTTTTGTTATTGACTCAATTTTGCAAACCACTGTATGTATTGGTGGATTCGGTCGCTTCGATGATTGCGAAATTTGTTTCAAGTATCTTTCTCTTTCTTCTTGCTCAATGTTTACAGTCGCATCGGCCACCAGTGTGCGACTAAATTTTACGATTCATTGCAAAGGCTAGTCTTTGTCTTAGAAAGTGTACCGCTCCTTTATTTTTTGTGTCATCGGTTGATTATCAAATACCATTGAAAAGAAATAAGAAATTTTTATTATAGAGACAAGAAAAAAGATTGTAGATCTTAGAAACTAATCTTCGATTACACTAACGATAGTAGGAATATAATAAAACTTAGAATATAGAATACAATGAAAACGAAGAATACAGTCTTTCATATATGTTCATGTATTTCGCAAAAGATCATCAAATTTCCACGAAAAAGAAAAAATAAATAAATAAATAAATAGTGTATCCCTCGAGATTCAGAAAATATACAACTAAAAGTTTGTATTGTTATGGAATATCCATAAGTAACGTCGGTGTTTTTTTTTAAATTTAATAAACATTGGCATCTAGTGACAATAATTTAAATAAAACAAAATTTCCTGCATCTTGAAATCGAAACTCTCGGAAATCGCTCGAAAGGCACAAATTTCTCAGTCTTTCAGTGTACGAAATACGAAAGTAATTGAAGAAAACGACGGCGGAGCTAGCGAGACACGCTAACGATCCCTATACTATCCCTTTGCGGATAATGATTTCGAGGTAGCAGTCAACTGAACACCGTACGTAGGGGATAACGTCCATTACGGGGAAGACCCGCAGGGGAACAGACCCCAGGTGTTCAGCCAAGCTGCCGGACCCGTTAATTGCTGCGACGCGTCTTCAGGTTTATGACACGTCAATCGCCTATGGGAGCCCGGCTATGTTCGAAGCTCGCGTTTTCATTTAATGCAGCAACAGACTATTCCTAGTTACCACCTGGTCAGAGATTTAACGCTTGCCACGATCTTCCACGGTCGTCCAATTATCAAAATCGTGGCTTTCAACTTTCGTTGAACACGAACATCTCCCGTCGTTTCGCCAACTCCAATTTCACTTTGCAGATACTTGGAAAATATCCTCGGAGAACTTGTTTCCACCATCAATTGAACAAGTAGCGTTACGTACCGATTTAACGCAGCCACGAACGATCCACTCGCGCTGGCAACTGATTGCGGACCATAACGAGCGACCAAACCCGTATATACTTAATAATTCGTCGCTTTCTTTTCCTTTTGAGCTCGTCGGTACGATATCGCTGGATAGAAATGATCGAGAAGTAATAAATTTATCATTTGCTTTGCCACGCACTCAAATATACTTGAAACTGAGAAAATATTGCAATTTTTGGGACAAAGGATTCTCGACGTGCGAGGTTAACATAGAATCACGCAATTCAAATACACGTGATACACGAGACTGTATAAAATAATCAAAGAAAATTGTTCGTTGCAATGTCTAGCGGAGCGAATCTTTGTTTCTTTAACCCTTTGACACACGAATTAAATGAAATTCGATATGACCAAAAAATGATACCATTCTTTTCCCAACAGTTGTGTAAACTTAACAAAGATAATTTTCGTAGTCTTGTTATATTTATACTGTAAAATGTATAAAATAACCAAAGAAAATTGTTTGTTGCAATGTCTAGTGGGTGCAGCGAATCTTTGTTTCTTTAACCCTTTGACATACGAATTAAATGAAATTCGATATGACCAAAAAATAGTACCATTCTTTTCCCAACAGTTGTGTAAACTTAAAAAGATAATTTTTGTAGTCTTGTTATATTTATACTGTGAAATAGTCCTTAGGGCGTGATGTCTCCCGGACCAAACGGTTAAATCTCCGTGCCGACAAAAATTCGAACTTGCAACTTGCAAACCTCGAACCTCGACTTCATTACTTTTTACTTGAAAATGCCGGTGAAATTACCAACGAACGCCAAACGCGTTGACACAAAAATTCAGGAATTCGTTTCTTGGAAACTGTTCGCCATTGCGCGATCTAGCTCGATGAAGAAATTCAATGTTTCTGCCAGATGAGAATTGGCACTCGTGGCGACGTTTCTCGTAAGTTGAATTTAAAAAAAAAGAAGAGAGAAGGAGGAAACGCGACAATTATAACGTTCGAACGAGATGGCAGGAAATCGAATGAAAAAGCAAGTCGTTACGCAGGTGTAAACTGATAGAGGCGGTGCGTTTCGAATGTGGAATGCGAACGTAGCGGCGTTAAAGCGAGTCCCAGGACGATGTAAACACGTATTCGCTGACACGTGCACCTCCGCTCTCCGGGGAATCGATGCGACCGTCGTTTCCGCGCGAGGTGCCATAACGCCAAAAAAAAAAGGTGAAAAAATGTGGTTCGAAATGAAGCCGATACCATGCCGCGAAAAAGATTTTTTTTTTCAAATATTCGTATACATTTCGGTATCGTTTCAATCGTACGTACAACTATTCCTCTGTCTTGTGAAAATTTTGAATCAATTCGAACGGAATTGTAGTTTTTTTTTTTTTTTAAAGGGTGTGTAATTGCGTACTTTATAAAAATCAAAGGGAAGAGAGAGACGCCTTTGACCTTCTTTTCTGCTCTTCGTTTTCCTAACTCTCGAATTTCAATTTCTGTTTTTAATAATTCGTCGCTTTCTTTTTCTTTTGAACTGGTCGGTACGATATCACAAGTAATAAATTTATTATTTGTTTTGCCTGGGACACACTCAAATATACTTAAAACTGAGAAAATATTGCAGAAACTCGCTACGCATCAACGTGTCTTCCTATCTAACCCTTCTGTACATTCAACCCTCAGGATTGAAAAAGAAACAAAGACCAGTATCTCCAGTGTTTCTAAATTTCTTTAATTTCCACTCCCAGCGACAGATACTACAAAAATATCAAATCAAGTTGCACACTTCTGTTTAATCCCCCTCGTACGTTTGCAACTTCATTTTCCCGTCGACTCGCGAACTCTCAAAACGACTTTCAAACACAGGCGTACGTACATGTGTGCGTAGATCGTGCTCTCCCCTCGTCGGATAATTCTAAAAAAACAAAAAAGGGGAGGGAAAGGAATTTAAAAAAAGAGAAAAAAAGAACAGAGGGAGGAATGAAAAAAAAAAAGGAGGGGAAGAACGAAAGCAAGCGAAACGTGGTTGGTGTTTCCGGTCAGCATCTGTGCGTGCTTGAACGACGTCGAGGACATCGTCGTCGTCGGCGAACACCAAGGGAAATCAAGCGTTCTCCGGTTTTATTTGCATAAAATGATGGGACTGGCCACGTCACGTTCGGTACGTCGGCCTCGTGGCTCGTGGCTCGCGCGGCTCCCGCTGATTTTCCTTTCAAATTTCATTACGTGACGGCCCCATGGCGATTCCGTGGGCAACAATGATCGCGTCTCCGATCATTAAGCCAAACCAAAGTAGATGCAAATTAAAGAACCGGACGGTCGAGCATTTTCTCGCCGGAATTTCCTGCCGACTCTGCCGCCGGATTCCGGATTTTTTTCGGATTAACGCCGAATTCCGGATTTTTTTCGGATTAACGCCGGATTCCGGATTTTTTTCGGATTAACGCCGAATTCCGGATTTTTTTCGGATTAACGCCGAATTGCCGCGACCCGATTTTCCACCGTTGTCGCGCAAGGGTGGCGCCACCGTTTGTTTGTTCCTCTCCATTCAATTCTTCTTCGGTCTGCGCGAGAATCCTGATTTCCACAGGCTGATTGCAAAGGTATTCGTACTCCTCGCGTTTGTTATTCCGATTTCGTATCGGGGACGCGTTTCTGTTGCGGCAGCTATGGACACGGAGAGATCACGTAGTTGGAGGCTGCGACAGGTATAAAAATGGAAAGTACAGGTAAAATTCGGTATAAGCGGAATACACTGGTTATGTACTGCGACGACGATTGAAGGGAACGAAGAATTTCAAGAGGAACAGCGACGAATACCGAGCATTATTAAAGTGTAATTAATAATTGCACGTAGATACGGTACTTGCAATTTACAATTATCATTTCTCAGAAAACTATGCGAAAATGTGTAGATTTCTGAACGGGAATGTTCTTCAAAGTTTCTTTATGTCTCCATTGAAGAACGTAAAAAATACGCAATGAGAAGGAAATCTAGGAAAATGGCAGAGAGCAACGTCACGCTGTATCGTGTGATCTTCTTTCCACGTATATGTGAATTTTTTTGTTAAAAATTTCACTACCACAGCGGACAATAGGACGAGCACGCCATCTTCCATCTATTTCACTCCAATTATTTTCCAAATCCACCGAGGAGACGAGCGAAATAAATAAGAACGATCATAAAAGGGTGAAGATGCAACTGACAGACAGAGAAGGTAGGAAACCTGGTTGTGAATATCTTGAACGTTGTCAAAGGAGACGAAGGAATCCTGTAATAAGTAGAAACTCTCTCTCTCTCTCTCTCTCTCTTTCGAATTCTAAGTTGAAGATGCGAAGGATACTTTAAATTAAACTTGTTACATATCTCGGTCTTTGTACGCTTCAACTCTCCGATTCTATTAAGTCTCCGTCTCCAATTTTACTCTTTGTTCCTTTCGAGCTCCGACTTCGCCCTTCGCCCCTCTTCCGCCCATCTTACTTTATAATCATTTCCAGCTGAATCGTAATGCCTTCTTGAATTTCGTATCATCCTCCTGTGTTTCACCTTTCATCTTTTTTTGTTTCCTTCTTTATTTTTTTTTTTAATTTTTCTGTTCAATTACAACACCGCTCGACCGATACACAGACAGGATTTTTATGCATTTGCGGACAATTTCCAGAACACAGATAATTCTGTTGAAATTCCACCTACGAAATATGCGCGTGCAAGCTGCGAATATTTATTTTCGTTCCTCTAGTTTTATTCCGACGGGTTGCGAGTTTGCGCAAACATCCACGGTTTACCGATACGATACAATCGGTATATTTTTCAAATAATAAGTGCACGCATCCCGTACCAAAAAATCGAGCAATGAAATTTTAGTACACGACACGACCAACACAGGTAATCACAGAATTTCATACCTACTGCGCGTTCTTATTATATAACAGGGTGAAATAATCATTGTCGAAAAATGTCCAAAAATAATACCACCTTTTGCACCGTCGACATCGGGAATTTCGCTAAACTGTGGATAGAATTTCACTAAATTCGATAGAAAATAACAACAGGTAGAGGCACGGTGCTCGCGAAAACCCAATTCCCGATGATTAGGGGACTACAAATACCGCAAGCACCGGAGGGGGGAGGGGGGAGGGGGAAGGGGGGAATGGATTTCCATTGGAAACGCGAGGAATGCAAGAAAGCCAACGGCGAGATGGAACAAATAACGACGGGCCAATCGTCGCCCGAGTATCGCCGGCTGCGTTACTTCAATTTCGTTTATTATCGGGCGCGATCATTGCCGGCGCGTTGTGGGAAACGCATTGAAAACGAATCATCCTCATTGTTGACGTCACCGGTGTCGCGACGCGACGAAACGGAAGCTGACGCGTAACAGGGAAGACACGAACGGTGAAAATGGTATTGACTCGTGGCGAATTATACGTCCGCCAATGACGATCCACGAGACTCGATTTTTTTCTTTTTCTTCTTTTTTTTTTTTTTTATTCGAGAATGAACGATACTTTTTCAACAATTTTAAAATTTGGAGAAATATGGAGCTTCGTCCAGCCGATAAAACTCTAACAAACACATTTTTAAAGGCGTTAGAGTCCCATTCGGTAGTTTACAATCATCGTTCGAATTAATAATTTGAAAATATATTTCAAAACAGATTTTTATCAAATAAAATAAAAAGAAAACTGTTGATAATTATTGATACAGTGGGATTATGATTCTTTTATATCAATTTCTATTTAAAGGTATTCGAAAACCTCTTCAAACTCTGACAAACATTTCTGAACATATCGTAATCTCACTTGGTCCAGTAGTTTATAATCATCATGCAAATTAATAATTTGAAAATATATTTTAACAGATCTTTATAGAATAAGAACAAATAATATTTTATACTTTAGTATTTCCTTTACCATTATTACGTTTATTATTTAATTTGTTAAATTTATTCTGTAGATTAAATTTTTATAATATAAAATATTATATATATTATTAATTGTACATTTATTTATATAATTTTATCCCTTTTAGTAAAAATTCCAATATATATGATTCATTATCAATGATTATTAAAAATTCATGTTGAAGCTTCTTTTTTTAGTTCAATAATTTTAGCTTCAGTTATGTTAAAATTAAGAAGATATGGAATATTACGAATTTAATATATATTTAATAAATTTTATTTATATTTAATAACAATTTATTCATTTGAAATATTATTTTTAAGAATTATATGTCTGTGTCAATTAGATATAAAATTAATTGTTGCCATTTCTTCAATTGTTTATATAGGAATTACGTTAACAAGAATAATATTAACAACAAAATTGTATAGAAAATATTTTATAACAATTAGACATGGATTTATTTCTTCTCGATTATTTTATTTAATCAATTTAATTTATAATCAAACTAATAGACGAACAAGGCCATCGATAATTATTACAGCTGCTATCACTATTCCATATAAATTTGCTCCTTCGAATAAAATTACATACACGTCTAGCTCCACACTCGCTGGAACACGCGCGTTGTTCCTCGAATCGAAGAGAGACGAATCGATGAAATCTTTTCGTGTTTCAGCATTCACCGTCTACGATAAATTACCCCTTTCCTCCCAATAATTAACCGGCATCCGTGAAGAGAGCAAACGTTGCACAGTCGAACGAACGTACACGTAATTCCTAATTAGGCGTATCTAGTCCGTGCAGGGTCAGCTTGATTAATATGGCCGTGCATGTAACGAAACTAGTTTAATCACCGACAGCTAACGAATGTCAAGAGGATTATCTCGAACGCGTTCATTATCATTACGTCGTCGCGACCATGTCCATCGAACTGATCGATCTCGTTCCACCGTTTGGCAAGAGTCTTAGCCGCTCTCGCCTTCTTTTACCTCTCTGAACAATACACAACCCCATGGTTAATTAACCGGTCACTAAGAGGATAATCGATGAAAGAAAAGAAACCAAATGAAAAAAAAAAAAAACACCAGAGGAGAGAAGCGAGCTTATCGTTAATCAGCAGGTTTTTTTCGGCTGATTTCGAGAGAGCTTCTGGGCTCGGGCATCGATCTAAATTCACGAACGATGGCGTGTCTTTTATTGCTCGCGTTGGCAGGCTCATAACATTTGTTACAATTACCGGTGCCAGCTTCGCTTCAAAAAAAAAGAGGCATATGGAAAAAGCGGCCAAAAAAAAAAAAAAAATGAGAAGAAAGAGCGAACGAATCGAAACAAAAAAGAAGGACGAGCGAAATGACGAAAAAAAAGAAAAGAAAAAAAGCAAACAGGAACGAAAATTTGTTCCCAGTGTTTTACTGTCACCTGTCACTTTTTATCCCTGCGCGTAAAAAAAAAAGAAAAAAAAAAAAGAAGCGACGATGCGCCACGGTGCATGTTGATTTCGTGTTTAAATATCCAGAGCCGGTGATGCGCGCGCGCGTTCGAGCCCGGTCGAGTCGGGGGAAAAAATATATAAATGCAAATAATACCATAAATTTCGGCTTTAATTTATTTGGACGTTTTAAAAGTGGACTTTTTCCTCCCCCCCCCCTCTCCCCTCCCACACGTCGAAATATGACGTTATAAATGTTATTGGCTGTCGGGAAAAATGACACTCGACGGTTCTACTTGTCTCGTGCACGCGCGAAATTTTCTAATCACGCATTCCGCTTCTCGCTCCCCCGGAATCGAGCTCGCCGAAATACGCCGAGAGACACGGGATGGTGTACACACGTCGCTCTCTTTTTCATCGTCAACACATCCACGTTGTGAAATTCCATTTTTTTTTTTCGAATTTCCCTTTTCCTTTCTTTTTTTTTAAAGAAATTTATTAGGACTTGCATCAATTTTTTTAAATTAACGAAATAAAACTCGAGATCTTTGGTATATCACGCATAGAGGTGGTAACAGTGCAAATTTGCTATAAAAATATGGAAATTGAATCAAACGTTGTCGCGCTTTGAAAAATTAGAGAAGATAATAATAAATAAAGAAAGAAACGTTGAATTTTACCGTTGTACGATGATTTACTTGATTCATCTTAAAATAAATGAAAGGGAACGCGCGACAATATTGCGTCGAATTAATTCAGAGGGTTAAATATTCGTAGCAAATATTCTATTCGAGCATTTTATATACTTTCTTTTTTACACTCTGCGCAATGAACGCGTTTATGGATAGAGATCCACGGTATTAAATTTACTAGCATTCGTTTCGGTATACTTTCCTCGAAATCGTTATTCAAATAATCACGTAGGAAACTTTGATAAAATTAAAAACCAAACGACTTTCCAACCAGTTTAGATCACTAAATTCTATTTACAATTTTTTAATATCGGAGCTGAGGTGGAAATTCCAAAGATCCGTTTAGTACTTTCTCGTTGTGTTCTTTATAACGAGAAAGTACTCTGTAATTATAGTTCATGCAAGTGCATATTTTACACAGTGTAGGATCTGCACAGTTTATCAGATCTTTTGCATAATGCACGTTACTTTTCGCGTTTATGCTCGAAAAACGTGCGCGTTACACAACTGCAGCAGACACGCGTAATTCTTGCTCACGCCAGAACACGTATAAATCTCATTAAATTGAACTGTCAGTAAACTCTCGTAAACAACGATATATACAGTGCGTGTAATTACGCGCGTTAACGCACATTTCTATCGAATTAATAAAGTTCGAGGAGAAAATACAATTATAATTTTAGAAAAAAATCCAAAAAAGGGGATACTAATTACTAAGTACAATATCCAAATCCAATGCCATCATATTGCTAACGGTGTTTCGCATATTTTTGCAAAGGCATTCGCAGTCTGTGCGGAGACATCGTCAAATCTCCAACGAGCAACGCAGCCTACTTAACACCCATCGTTTAGCAACAATAAGCCAACAGGCATTATGCTTTCGCAATTTTCCCACACGTCGCAAGGACTCGAGCGTCACGAGCGTCTAACGCAAATTAGCACGCCTCACCGTTCACCGGTCTTTAGCTTTCACTTAGCCATCGCTGCATTTGGTCGCAACTCGAAATAACGACAGAGAGAGAGAGAGAGAGAGAGAGAGAGAGAGAGAGAGGGAGAGAAGAACGTCTCGTTCCGCCGTTATCAAGATCAACTCCGAGAAAGTGAACTCCACGTTAGAGGAATAATCCCTCCTTCCTGCGGAATCCACTCCTGTCAGAGATCGATCCCCCTTCGATCGTGGAAATGAGCCGCTATCAACGAATTCTCATAGCGGCGTTTCCTCTCCGCTCGTGAAACGTGGCACGCGAGGAACGTCGGATCTTTATACGGGAGGCGTACGAGAGAAAGATCGACCGCGAAGCTTCCGCGAAGCAGGTTCTCGCGTCGTCGTCATTGCGATCGAGAGACACCACGACTGTCTTTTCAACTACGATTGTAAGTGGACGGTATTTTTCGAGAATACAGGCCACGTGGTGGCTAGCTTTTTTTAAAAAGAATTATTACGTCTTGAATCACACAATCGACGTCTAGAAAAGAAAAAGAAACGTATATTTGTGAAGGCAGAGATACGTGTAAATTCAAATACCGTGTTTCGAGAAAGTTAAAGTTACTTTTCGGTGAGTAAGCGTAAAAATTTTTGAACTGTATCTTGTTTTTCAAATAAAAAACGAACAGGAGAAGAACGGTTGGCTCGCGATCAAGATACAGATAAAAAAAAGCTGACAATTGATATTTGACAGTCCATAGGACTTGCTCTACGCTTTCGCTCGAAAGTCTTGAAAAGACAAGTATCAAATCCGTTTCGAAATCGAGAAAATTAAACAGAGTGCTCTGAACTATTTTACAGAGAAATTAAGCAGAAAGCTCTGCACTATTTTACAGAGTAACGCAATTTTGCGTTGAAGAAAAATGGACTTTGCGATTTTTTTGAGGATATTTTGAAATGTAATTTTGGTCACCAGTTCATTCTAAATAACGTAGTTTCTCGATCGACGTTTAACCATAATTTTTTCTTCCTTTGTATCGTGTTATTGACGACTACGTTTTTTGCCAAAAATTCCTTTCAATTTTTCTTCCCGTGAAATAAAATTCTCAGTCGCGAGCGTAAATCGGGGAACGTCGCTGTTGAAGGATATGCTTTCTCACTATCTGCGAGCTATGTGCGTTCACACAAAGCCTGACAAAGTATGCGTCAGGCGTGCATGAAATACTTCAAACTGTGCTTGGTCAAAAGATTATGTACACGCACGTGGAAATGAATTTAACTCCTTCGTTTGGAATATCTGTAAAGCACTTGTCCGCGCAATTTTCAGCGCAACTCAATTAGAATCGCAATTTTCTCGAAAAGCGAAACTTATTACCGATAGAGTTGGAAATTTCTCTTTTTATACCATTCGTTCGTGCATCGATAAGAATTGAATATAAATAGACGAAGTTTGCAACAACTTGTTTCAAATATAAAATGTAATCAGACATAATCAGTAGCGAAAATAAATTTAACGAAATGAACGTCATATCGGGGATTAATCAATACAAATTCTAATACTTAGTATAATTCTTATACTTTCCAATAATTTTCACCTTTAAAAAAAAAAAAAAAAAGAATGAAAATTATATTCTCCATCGATCAAAACTGACTCTTCGAAATATCTCAATTTCACCAAAATTTACTTTTATTTGTAGAAGACGACCAATCTTTCCCACTCGTCAAAACTCACTTGTCGAACATCCCCATAGTCATGTTTATTTTTCAAAAAATGACCACGCCGTCCCCATCCGTCAGAATTTATCCGCCAAATATTCTCCACGATGAATGAGAGACAAAACGACGAACAATGTTCGTTGAATAGTACACCAACCAATGGGATTTCACTCGATGATCTGAAGTAGGTACAATAAGAGTTGTAACACGTACAGATTCGTATTTTCTCTCAAATAACAATTAAAAAACTAGAGATACGTGTTTCAAATATTACAGCAGACACTGTATTCGCATTATTATTCTATGCATTTCCGTATCTTCGAATCTCGCAGGAACGCACAAAAGAAAAAAAAATCTACTAATCACATGACAATTACGATAATTCGTCAATGCTCCAACCCTGTTCTGGGTTACACAACAATGTCTAAAAAAATTTTTACGCGAAAAGTAGCAATTACGTGTTACGATTTGTCCGTCACTTCGAGTTCGAGTAATTTGCTAACGTTTTCTTTCTTTTTTCCACGCTTTGTCCCTCTTACGGCTGATTGCCACAAGCTCGGGAAATTCAAGAGAGCCACCACAGTCTGCTGCTGCGAAGCTCTTTCGTTCCGTCTCTGTAGCGTTTGGAAAGAAGGGATGCAAATGTAAGAGAGAGAGAGAGAGAGAGAAGGGGTGAAAGCGGGGGTGAAAACAGAAAGGGGTGGTGACGAGAGGCAGGTGACGAGAGAGACGCGTAGGAACGAGAAGAGCCCGACAGTATGCATTCGATAATACAATTTACGGTCGCGAACGATGGCGTATAAATTTTTATGGTGATCAGGTAGTACACCGGTTGATATACCCATAGCTGACGTCCACGTATGCGCGCGATGAATTGCGAGCGCGCTGCACGATTACGGGGGCTGGCGACCCTCCTCTCCGCGTCGCTTCAATCGAACAAATAGCATGCTTGTTCGCGTTTTTTCTCGAAACGTTGTCGACTTTCTGCTAGATTGTACAGGGTGAAAAGAAAAGTTTGTCCGCGGCTATTATACGTGAATTCTACACCTTCGATTTGATAGAGATGCGTGTAAAGAGCCTGCCGCAAAAATTGAATTTCAAGGTCAACAATTTTTTTTTTTTTTTTTTTTTTTTTTTTGGCATTGTATTCCACTTATTACGAAGGTAAAACTTTTCCGAGAAACCTAATAATAATAGTTCTTTCGAAAAATGGCGAAAAGGTTTCTTGATTGTTTAATACTACGGGCGTGTAGGTTCTAACACCGACTTTATGGTTCTGAATGTGAATTTTACTATTACGTTCCATTTGATTTGTCACAGTTACAGCATCAGTGAGAGTCTAAATAACCAAATGATAAAAACCAATTGTTAACATTATTCGAAGTATAAACGTTACATTCACGCATCCACAACCATAAGGTCGCTGTTAGAACCCGCAAGTGTATTGGAAATATTTTAAGAAACGATGGTAAAAATGACAAAAACTCCAATTTCTATAGTCCGCTACAGTACATACTTAATCACATTGTGACACGTCACGTTTTTGTTCCAAAATTGCAATATTTCCTCAATTTTAAGCATATTTAAGTATAACCCAGGTAAAGCAAATAATAAATTTACTACTTCTCAAATAATTTCCATCCAGTGTTATCACACCGACGAGTTCAATAAGTAAGCGACGAATTGTTGCATACGGTTTGGTCACTCGTTACGGTCCGCGATCAGTGGTTAAGATTGCGAACGAAAACGAAAGCAAAGTGCCCGGTAGGCGACAAATCAGGCGAGGTATCCCTCCGATGAAAATTCGAGGACACGCGAGTAAACGACAAATCTGATGCGAGTGTCATTCGAGCGGACTGGGATTACACAGTCGACCGATAATTAATCGGCGTATGGATGAACGACCGGAGCGATTAGGTAGGACGTGCGCAGTAGCGATATTCGAATCTGGCCGTCGTATGCGCAACAATGCTTTGGAATTCTGAACTGCATTTGCCAGGATTAAGTGCCGTTCGATTTGGATGGCAGCCCCGGCGATAGTGCCGCCTCGATTTCCAACTATCGGCCCCGATAATATTTGTATGGACGAAAACGCGCTGTCCCTCCCCCCACGTGTCTGTTTGCCGTCGCATTTTACCTTTCCTTGCTCGTGCTTTTAAATAAGTGGAGAGTTTGCAAAACGCGTCGCGATGGTCCGATGGGGCGTGAGGAGTCCGGTCGCTCGTCCCGGTGAAAATGTTACGGCGATGGAAATTGCTCGCGATCGATCACCGCGACGCTCACGGTGTTTGAGCGAATTTCGCGAGTGCCGATTGGATTTGGAGTCCTTCTACTCTGCGCAGTCGCGATTTCGGAGGAACGAGTAGGTTCGTTTCGAGATGACGGATAGAGCTCCGAGCAGCAACGAAACTAATCGTTTGAAATTGCACGTAAGTTTCGAACAAATATCGTCTCGTTGGAATAGACTGGTATCTGCATCTCGATGTTGTTAAATCACGTAAAGTAGTGTAACTACGAGCACACGATTGGTTTCACAAATTTCACGAGAAATGCGTTTTTCTTTTCAATCTTGCCAATGGAAGAATAAAAAGCTACGATACGCGTGATCGCTTTCACGAAATTTATTAAAAAAAAAAAAAAAGAACTTTGTTTCTTTTCTCGATACCTTCGAGAGAAGAGCGTGAAATTCAGTCTCCGCAACATTTAACGCAATTAAATTAATTAAAATTTAATGCAATGAAATCGACGTCGTCGGGACCAGCGAGCAACGATCAATGCTGCCGAAAATGCGAAAAGACGACGAACTCTTGGCTCTGCTTTCAACGTCAAAACCAATCGGCTGCTCCAAACGAAGGACCGACACCCGAGTGATTTCAGCTGTCCAGCTGTGGAATCGCGTGATTTCGAGAACGGTTTGCAATCGTCGCGATCGGAATCGTAACGCAAAATGAACGGCGGTCGAAAGCGAGGGAGGTGGGGTGTTGGTTCGCCCGATAAAAATTCTCTTTGAGCGACGCGCATATTGCAACAACGAGATATATCCAGGTAGAGGCAGGAGGTTATTTGGCAAGCGCAACGCGTAAAAACGCCGCGGCTCAGGGTCGCCGTGTTTCTTTGCCTCCCCTGGACGTTGCGACAGAACGACGAGAGAGACAAACAGAGAGAGAGAGAGAGGAATGGATAAAACAGAGACGACAGCGATCAACGACTTACTTTAGCCGGAAGGTCGGATATCCATCGAGCGAACCGAACTGAACCGAACCGAACGCTTGTGATCGAGAGGACGAGCTTCAAAGTGGTGTCGTTTATACCGTCGTTAATTTCGTCGAGACTAAAAGAGATATCGATATCGCAAAAAGGAAACAGCTCGCGGCTACGTTCGGCGATAAAATACTAAACGAGGGATGAGGATGACGAACAGGGGAGGGGGTTGCTGCGCGCAGAGAAAGAGGAAAAGAGAGAGGGAGAGATCGGGCGATGGCAGGTAAAAATAAAGGGCGAAAGATGAACGAAGAGGGAGGGAACCGGAGGGTTAGCACCGAAAAAGCAGACCGTGTATCCACGCAAAAATGTTCGCTCTATCCGTTCCGTTTCCGCGAAGAATTTCTACCTTTCAGCGGATACGCGCTATTAGCAACGACGTCCACGTCCTCAAAAGCCGCACCCGCAGCAAAGTGATACATATATATATATATATATATATATCCAGGAACAACTTTTGTCAAATCCCATCTATCCTTTGGAGATTCTTCTCCGATCCAATCGCGCGCGCTCGCCGATGGATAGAGATTCCCCGCTCTTTGAAAAAGAGTGGGAACGGGCAACGCAACTGGTATCTTTTCTGCTTAACTTATCACAGAGCCCGGCGACCGTGCAGCAAGTTTTTATTACCGAAGCCGTACACACGCGAGACGTACACACGCTTTCGGATCAACGTTTTATCTTTCGACGGACGAACGAGCCGACCGATGGCGAAAAAAGAAAAAAAAAAAAAAGAAAAAAAATACAGAAGAAAAAGAACGAAGAAGATAAACACGGTAAAACGTGGCAGCAAGTTTTTCGTTTGATGCAACAACACTCGAGGCGAGCGGTGGCTGTAAGTTGTTTCTATCCAACATCACGATACTGTTTCAAGTTTCGCGGTTTCGCATAGAGCAACGAAGTGATTTGAAAGAGTCTGCGTCTCTCTGGAGGATCGTCGCCACGGGCGACTGATTCCGGGTTGACACGAAAGGAAATTTCAAGTTTCTACCAAAAAGGGTTCGTTCTGTTTTTTTTTTTTTTTTTTTTTTTTTTTTAATTGACTACCTTCAATTGTACAGTTCAATTGTACTTGATACACCGATTTACGTGGAATAAAAATTCCGTTTCTGTTGATAAGAGCACGATAGGAATTCTCCCAACGAGAGTTTAGAAGTTCGTTCAACTGACAACGAATTGAAATTCGTACGTTTCATCTACACATTGTTATATTATGCCATTGTACGCGGAAGCCAGTCTCTCTAATTACAACCTCAACGTCCCTCAAAAAGAAAACGAAAGGAAATACGAAAAAAAAAAAAATATATATATATATATATATATATAATAAAGATCATCAACTGGATACGAGCAATCAGCAGCGGAATAGCAGAGTGAATTTTCGCACCGCGGCAGGTGTCTCAATAGCCGAGTATCGGAGGAAGATCATCAGTATTCCAGACGAGAGACGAACCCGAACAACTAAATCGCGAATCCGTGGACAAACAACGCGGGAACGCGCACGTACGTACGCAAGGCGCGCACTTTGTTTTTCGACACCTTTCCGAACGAGTTTATTTTCGAAATGCTCCGTTAGAAATATCTCGTAGCAGCGCCGGCGACCACGTTCCGCGGCCTGAAGAGCATTAACACGGCCCGAGGTGGGGAGGTGGCCATGCATATTCATTGCCAGAGCGGTGCCAGAACAAATCTCAACAATTACAGGAATGCGGGATTGAACGTAGAATGAAATTTTCACGAACCGGCTCTACACGGTTACGTGACCACGAAATCACGCTGCGGTTCTTTCTTTTTTATTTTTCTTTTTTTTTTTTTTTTCCAACGCGACGCACGTCACCCGTTTCTGCTTTCTACATCTCGGCGTGCCTCTACAACAGGCAACTTTTACTCGCGCGACTGACTTTCCCAGAATTAGACCACTAGCCACAGTACCGTGAGATATTTTTTGAAGTTCTTCCTAGGTTCTCTACGCATCCTCGCTTCGTCTTTAATCCTCGCATGACGGGCCGTGGTGGGTCACACGAGACCCAACATACACGTTCCAGTGGAACGATGTAGTCGTTGGTAGCTGGTTCGATTTTATTTCTTTTTTGCATTTTTATTATGACTGTTACATATAACAATAGGATAGTAGGATATAAAAAAAATACCTTTTGCTACATTTATTACCTATAAATAAAATTATTTATTTTCGTTGCACCTAAAACATATCATTCCAATCATTCGCTATGACTGCTTCTTCGGAACTGACTCGCACGTGCGTTCGTCTCGCCGATTTGACTTGTCATTAGAAACGTAATATTGTAATTATATAAAGTAATAAAGTAATATTATAATTTTTTATTGCCAAATCGTACAGGCTAACTTTGTATGACTCACACACAGTGGAACTCAAACGGGTCACCGCAGACCCAGCCACCGTTATGCGAGGGTTAACCAAAATGGCCAAAATGACCAATTCTTGAATATTTTTGTTGGATATTTTACACGCGTAAGACAATGTATTTTTTTAGAGATTTTTTTCGAAAAATATAAAGCTTGTATATTTCATTGTATTATAAAGTTTTATATTTCCTTTTTTACTTTAACATCTCTGATGGAAATATTACGTTCCAATCGCTGGAATTTTTAGTGTCAAATACGTTTTCTTTGAAGCGTAAACGTTTCAACGTAATAGTTTTTCTTTTGTCTGGCAAGCTTGACAATGAAATAAATAAAGCGAGTTCCGCAAGGTTATGGTAAATCCTAAAAGCTGCCTGTGTAACATGACAAAAGCTGCAACTTGGAGAAAGTATCGTAGGAAGAGATGCAACAATTTATAAAAATTGCCGACAAAAATTTATAAAACAAAAGAGAAAGTTCGAAAGACCGTAAGTTAAGAATATCAGGCAACAATGATCGTGAGCTAAAGTGTTTTTCCATCGTAACCATCTGCGTATCAATATTCAATCTTGAAAGTTTCACCCCGAGTGTGGGGCTCGATGCAACCTGGAAATCTGTATAGTTATATTTTACAACTACGTACAACGAGACGGGTAACGGGTTCAATGCGGTTCAACGGTGATCATCGTATCATGGAACGTTCGATCCTTGTTAAAAGTTCGGTACATTGGAATTTATAAAACGGGTATCTATGCCCGAACTTATTTACGTTCGTAAAAGTTCTCTGGAGGGGAGGAGATGCCGGTAGGTAAGAATGCTCCTATTTGCAGCCATGGGGAGAACCAAGCTTGTAGAAATTGATTTATTATCAGGAAACTTTCAGGAGGCTTCCTAACTAATAAGATCTTGAATTATTCCAACGTATCGACAATCTTCTAATATCCTTCTTCGACATTTTTTTCTTTCTCAATCCCTGCCGAGTTCTTTCAGTCATTCTCCTTCTTTTTTCTTTTCGAAGAGAGTCATTGTCGATATAGTTTATCGTTTTAAAATTTTACATTTTAAAATTATTTTCCTTCCTTTTCGCAAAATGGAAAAACTTTGCAAGATCAGTCGCTCTCTAACTCGAAAGAATCAATTGAAGAAAGACACCGACCGTAGAACCACGTGATGTCAAGTTTTTCCATACTACTTTCCGGCAGAATGATTGTTCCCCCCACCGACAAGAAAACCTGGAGAGAAAGCGGGAGATCAAGACGACAAGTTTAAAGACTCGGATCAATTTACAATATTCGGTACTTCGCGACCACTTTTCCAACTACCAACTTGTCAATGCTGATATCACCTCTCTAGAGTATATCCTTCTAGAAACACGGAGAAATAAGATTTATAGGTTGGCGGGTAAAAACTTGTTTCGAGAGCTTGTAGCGCAACGTGATTTCACACCTACAATGGCAGACAAGTTACTTTAGAAACTGCAACATTATTAGCGTAGGCGAGAGAAAAATGAACATTTTTCGAAATTTTTTGATCCGCGTGGAAGACGATTGATCGTTCGTTTGACGAATGTGATTGACATACCTTTTTCCACGAAATTTTCGTAACAAATCGTTCAGACACAATCTTCGTTACATCACAATAAATGTACACGTCTATACTTCATGTATCTTTCTATGCAACTTTATTCGTAACTATAAAACTTACAAGGGAACATACCGAAGTCGGAATCGTCGAAATTTTAATGAAATTTGGCATGAATGTAGTTTTCAACAAAATATTCTATCCGTATCTTCTTTTTTTTTTTTTAACCGGCAATAGTTAATGTTGAAGGGATTAACCTCTTGCCACGCACGTCGAGAATTTTTTGTCCCCAAATTGCAATATTTTCTCAATTTCAAGTATATATTTAAGTAAAACAGGCAAAACAAATAATAAATTTATTACTTTTCTAAAAAGAGAGCGACGAATTATTGTATACAGTTTGGTCACTCGTTATGGTCCGCAATCAGTTGCCAGCGCGAGTGGTTAAAACTACCCTCAAGTTTGGGGAAATGCGAAACATATTTTGTCAAATATCTCGGGTGTTATTGAAGATAGATTTTATCGAAAGTTATTATTTTATACTCGGAAATTATTGCAAACTGATGAAATTCAGTGTTTTTCAACGACGAATTTAACGAAAAAACCTTTCGTTTAAACAATACGTTTAAAAAAGATTACCGTATTTGCAAATGTCACTGGAATTCTCAACGCCGCATCGTTGTAAATTCATTAGGTCGTTACGAGAAACTACAATTTATAACTTGTTACATATTTGTTGGATGACCAACCCAGACAATACTGGATCTATGCAAATACTGACAACGAGCTAGCAACAGTCCACATAAAAGTGGACTGTGAATAGTTAGTCATAAGGGCAAGATCCAATACTTGGTCATCCATGCTCCTTCCCCTTCCACTTGACGATGATAACCAAATATATATAAGGACATGTTTTACAATAGACAGACTAGAATACTACAGAATAGCATAGTACAGCTGAGCCTAGCATAAAACATTCTATATCATTCTATATCATCCTACATCATACACGACCACGAAATAAACAATGAATAAACTCTTCAAAATTATAAGCGTGTTGGCTCCACTACACGGAATCCAACAATACTGTGCTATGCTATTCTATGCTCTGCCATGCTATGCTATCGAATGTCTCCTAAACATGTCCTTATATATGTTTGGTTATCATCGTCAAGTGGAAGAAGCATAGATGACCAACAGCAAGACAAATGACAGATAAGTGAAAATCATTACAAAATGAGACATAAATATTTAAGTTTTTGTTTTTTTCTTGTCTCATTTAATACACTTCTATATGGGCACCATTAGTTGCACGAAGCACATCGAGACGGTACTCGATTTCTTGCATACCCTCATCAATAGTTGTCATATCTGACAGTGGAAGAAATGTAAAATTGTATCGAGCAACTTAACTCAGAACCGAAACTGTTGAATGACCAACCCAGACAATATCGGATCTATGCTAGTAATGACAACGAGCTAGCAACAATCCACATAAAAGTGGACTGTGAATAGTTAGTCATAAGGGCAAGATCCAATACTTGGTCATCCATGCTCTTTCCCCTTCCACTTGACGATGATAACCAAATATATATAAGGACATGTTTTACAATAGACAGACTAGAATACTACAGAATAGCATAGTATAGCTGAGCCTAGCATAAAACATTCTATATCATTCTATATCATCCTACATCATACACGACCACGGAATAAACAATGAATAAACTCTTCAAAATTATAAGCGTGCTGGCTCCACTACACGGAATCCAACATATTTTTGTTCCAACGCTTCTGTTCGACGAACAACGAGGCGAGAGTGTGAACAATGACGGAACATACTCCTTCACCACGGAATCGAGCGGAAACGCCTAATAAATCGCGAGATTTCGACGACAGAACGCCGCTGCTAGGAGTAGCCGAAGATTCGTCAGTAGTAGCGGCAGTTCTTCATCAGACCTGCTTCCCGCTCTCGCGTGTCCTTTGACATGCACGTTCTTTGTACGAGCGGCGCGTTTCTGCTTCTTAGATTCCCTCGGGGCTCCAGGGGGTGGACAAAATTAAAGTTTACTACGGTTTCAATATAATCTCTTGGTAGTTGCCGCGAGTACGCATTGCACCGTGTGTGTGTATGTGTATGTGTGTGTGTGTGTGTGTAGCGCGCATCTCCGTTTGCAGACCGACTGTGCGCAGCGTTTGCGAGCTCGCGGGGAACGAGGAGAACTCGGTTGGCCGTCCGCGTGTCTATCGGACGAGCGACGAGGGCCAACGAGGTTCAGCAAGGCATAATATTTCGGATATGAAGGATATCGCGTGTCATAAAGCGCGGTGTAGTCGTCAAACGTCGCGCAGAAGAACGACGACGACGACGAACCTCCGCCTGCTGTTCGTGAAACGCACGAGGAGAGAAACAAAGGCTCCGCTGAGAGAAGCGAAGAGGGTGAGAAAAGAGGTGAAGAGAGAAGTAAGGAGAGGATGCTATGGGGCGAGGAACAAATTCATAACTTTGTAGCGTGGAAAATTTTTACCGCGGCTCGTAAAGCTGACGGGTTTGCGCGGCTGTGCACGGTTTTGGCCAATCGAGGCAAATACGCCGGCATCGTTTACGGAAAAGGCAGGCGCGATGGCTCGCGAGACCGATGACGATCTATCGTCGTTATAGCGATTGTCGCTGCGACCAAAATGACAGAGAGAGAAAGAAGGGGGAGAAGAGTTTCACGCTACGCTGAAATGCTAGTCTTATCGGGCGATCAATCGAGGTTGACGCGATTCCGATGAATTTTATAGGAATCGAGGGCCGGATAGAAGTGAAGGTGATAAATGGAAGATCGTGGAATTTAAATTTAGTAGGCATAGTAGTAGTATATTTTTTATGTTGCTTTATGATGTAACGCGTAGCACGCTAGTTTACTGTATGAGAAAGATACGACGACGAACTCATTTTTACCCTCGTGTCACTAGACTAAATAGCTAAAATATTCTACGTATTTTGAATATTTTGAGACGATTTTAATGCAGTATGAAATAGCTCAAGAAAAATATAACATGAGAATGGCGTTCTTTAATTTTTTTTTTTTTAATCCAAGAAGACAAAATGTTACTCTCTGGTTCGAAACAAATTGGAAATTTACTCCTCCGTGTCACGATGGAAATAATTGAAACAGCTCTCAACCCTCAGATCGTAACCTAAACCCACGAGAATTTAAGTCAAGTTAAACAGAGAAGGGCGGTAAAAATTTGCACGATCGTCGAGAGAAAGTGGCGCACTGTCGAGCGGAAAATTAGACAGACAATTGAAAATAACACAATGTCGCGAACACTGTAATATCGATAAATCAATTAGTAATTACGGTGGCCAGGTCGACAATACGCGTTGTCTTTGCTCGCGTTTTCTGCCACTCGGTATAGAAACGGCCGGCAATTCTCTCTGTTTAGAGATCGTTACAGGAAACTTCTCGTATATCACGGAATTACTATAATTTCTAACGGCGGGATGGACTTTTACGACCGTTTGTCGGTCGAACGGGGCAAACGGTGCTCGCCTTTTACGAACCTCCCGAGCGAGTATGCTTTCTCGCCGTGCGTAAAACGTTTCGTTTGCCGTCGATACCGCTATGATTTCAGTGGTAACTGCCGGGTGTCGGGTGAAAAACATTCATCGCGTGGTTCCTTACAGCCTCACGTACTCGCCATCGCGGACAATAAATCATCGCCACAGTTTCAAGAGAAATCCAGGTGGAAACCACGGAGAAAATTTCAATAGGAATTCTCTTTTCTAGGCGAATTGTTCAAACGAGTGATCAAAAAGTGAGCAATTTGTGATTTATCTTTTGTTTTTTTTTTTTTTTGTTCTTGATATTTCATTTCGGAAATTCAGCGACTCGAAATTTATTAATATCCCGGTCGAAACTGTGTTGCGACGTTTTTAAATGGAATTCTGGTCTTTACTCGGTTGCACAAACTGTTATCTGTTGTTCTGAAGTTTGACTTCTTCGATAGCACTCTGTTTCTCGCATTTTAAAATTCAACGTCATGTCAATTAACTCGATACCTTTCGAGGTTGACGTTTCGAGATATTAACTTCGTAGCTTCGTCAGCTATTTGTAACTTTGACTTGCACCTCTGGCTTTTCTCATTTGAATTTCTCGACGAAGAGAATTCCGATTTGCATTCGTCGGCCGAGCATACCTAAAAAATCCTCGTTTTTTTTTTCACTGTCAATGAAACAATTTCACACCGAGTTGACAACCAGAAACAGGAGGAAAAAAAGAAAAGAAAAACCTCCGTTCCGCTCATCAAAATCTCGCGTCGCATCGCCGAAAAACAGAGAAAGAAAAAAAGGAAAATTCCTATGCAAGCAGCGAAAAGAGCGAAATCTTGTCACCGGTTATTCAATTAAAGCATATACACATCATATCCATTCCCTTCACCGACGGGGAATTACCAATTTCACTCCCCTAACGTTCCCGGGGCCACACGACCCGGGGTCATCAGAACGTTAACCGGTCTCTATCGTTAGCCAGCGAGAGGTACTAACCGATCAAAGGGATCGTCCGGTGAAAAAAACTCGGCGAGGCGAGGCTAAACGAAAATAACGAGAAACCGATGGAAATTACTTTACATCGACGAGCTGCGCATATCACGTTACAGGCTCTCCCAACCACCCACCCACCTACCCACTTACCCCCCGATGCCGGATGGAAAAGAGAGTGAGAGTCCGGTTAGTAGCGAAGCGAATTTCTCGGACCCGATCCCCAGCTTCGCTTCAATTGGGATTATTGAACGAAATGACAGCGCAAAGGATGCGCGAGGTATGTGCAGCGCGGCAGTGCGTAAGTGGACGCGGATAAACGGAAACCAAACGTTGAGTTCGGTTAATGTCCTGCGGACAGCCAGGCAGATGAGGTTGCCCTGACGTTGATAGGTTCCAGAGCGAGGAGAGGAGAGAGATGACGGCCAGACGAAGGGGTAGAACAGGGTAGACAGGGATGAAAGAGAAAGACAGAGAGAGAGAGAGAGAGAGAGAGAGAGAGAGAGAAGTTAGTGACACACACACCAACAGAGGTTCGCAGAGGAAGGATGGCTTTACAGGCGAGGGACTGTAAAGTGGTAACCACAGAGCGCGGTGCGGGGCCATCGGGAACAGATTGCAACCTCCCCTCTCTTCTCTCACTCGCTCCGTCTCTGTCTCTGTCGCTCCGCAGCTATCACAGGCCCACCCGTCTCTCTCTGTTGTTTCCCTTTCTTCGCCCGGCCTAACCGACTGTTATCTCGTTCCAGCGTACGTGGCTCGCCCCGATCGGAGGACGTGTATGCGCCCTGACACCACCGTCTGTCGCACCCTCGTTCACCGTTACGCGTCCCTGCTTACCTCGCGGGCACAAAATACCTGACAGCCCTATTGCCAGTCCCATTAACACGTGTTAGAGCGCGCAATTAACTCGAAATCCCGTAGCTGCTCTCCAAAATCCAGCGATTGATCGCTGTCGTTGCGATCCCAGCGTGAAAAATACAACTGTGGCCGTCTCTGCGATCGTTCTCTTCTCGAAAAACGAGGGATGAGAAGCTTTGGCACTATACTACGAAATTTCTGATTACAATAGAACTCCATTTGCATAAATTTTTACGACGAGTAATATGTTTGTGTAATTCGAAGTCACGACAGTCCAAAGATTCTTTCTTTCTTCTGGATATTTCATTAGGCGAATTTTAGATAAATCATAGAAAAAAAAAATAAGCTACTAAAAATGAAAATGTGACAAACATGTCTGTACGATGACGTTGTACACTTGTGGAATATCGGTTGCACGCGTGGTGAAGTATCATTTTGCTTCTCATTTGTGTAATTAGGTAGTGTAAGTCGTGTAGCCACTGAAACCAGGTAGCGTAAGCTATTGACATTAATCCGAAAGGACAACTTTCCAATCTCACCTTCGAAAACTAACAGCAATTTGGACTCCAAAGGACGTTTGTTTTACTTTTAATCAACTACGCGCCTAACTTCCGCGCGTTATCTCTCCGTCGCGGATTAATGTTACAAAGTGGAGTTTGAATTTTGGATCAGACAGGAATACAGAATAAATCTGACATTTGAACCCTCCAACCCTCTCTAACTCTGCTTGTAACTGAGTTTCCACTTTGGAGTATATACACATACGTACGTATACTCTTTTGTCTGGTTTCACAGTCTCGTTGCGACTGAGCTTGACGACACGAGCAGTCGCGAAAAGAATATTAAACTGAAAAGGAAACAACCCGATTACAAACTTAATTTTAAAGAAGAATTGAATTGACAATTAATATTTTCGTTAGGATTGAGATTGACGATGTAAACAGTCGCTTGATAAAAAAAATATCAAAATTAACGAGAGAAAAATGAAACGGAAAGGAACAATCTGATTTCAAGTAGGAACTAAATTAACAAATCAGTCCGTCAGACACTAACAAAACTCGCAATTTAAACAAAGAATCCTCCATACAGGTATAGACACTTGTATCGATTTGTATTAACAATAAATGGACTGCGAGTATCCACGCGAATTTGTAAATTTACGACAAATGAAGATCAAATTATAGACAGTTATTTTAATTATAGAAAGTCTGACGATCAATTGTTTAAAAAACAATTCCATAGGAAATATCTTTCGAAAGAGTCAAAATTCCTCTTCCCACTTTCAAGACGATAATAAATTGTAGAAAATTTGTAGAAATTCAGGTACTATTTCCTCACCGACGTTTCCAGAAATCTGAATTCCTATCATTTTTGACGCGTTAAAGTTGAAATCATTAACCACTGAAGGGAAAACAACTGCTCTCCAAAGAATGTGTAAGAAATCCTCTTCATCTCGCAAAGTACACGAAGAAATTAAAGGGGGACCGTTCAAGGATACCATTTTATAATGAGTATCCAGTGATTAAATGGTTCTACGTTATCGAAGTCGTTTCCAGCATATTTGTTTCACCCTTTCCACTTCCTTTCTCCATTTTCGGCTGCCCTTTGGCTCTCGACGTTCGTTCCACAGGCTAGAGACCCTCGGAACTGCGAGCGAAGTAGCATCCAACGTAAATTCTCGTACGTGTCACGACTTCCAACGTATCTGGCCGCGGTTACGCTCTTTGCCGTGATTCGAGAATCTTGAAAGATCTTCGAAGGAACATCTCTCACGTTTGATAAGACATCAGCTGGTTGTTTCACGTTGAATATTTAAGAATTTGCACCGACGTTGAGTTAAAAATATCGATTTCGTTTGTGTGTGTGTTGATCCTCGATGGATTAACGAACATTTTTAATAACGTCGAGATTACGGAAGAAAATTCGCTCGATATTCTATGAAATCGAGAAATCGAGATGCAGCAATGAATTGTTGCTTGGTCCTCGGAGGAGACAAAAGGCTTTAAATTTTATAAGAATTTGTAAAAATTTTATAGTACAAAGAAGATCCTTTCATTTGTGATTTCGTGCAAAGATCAACTGACAGTGGAACATGTTATTGTCCAGTGTAGAAAATACACAAATAGGCATCAACTGAAAACAAGTTCTTCCCTGACTGACAACCTAAAGGATAAAGAAGCTTCCTAAAACTAATACATTTTCTAAAACAGTCTAACATTCATAATAAATTTAATAAGATTCAATTCCAAGTTGCTAATAACCCAGACTTTAAATAATGAAAATAGAAACAAAATTATAAAATTTAAGTAGAAAATATAACGATGAAACAAAAAACCCTTAAAGCTCCCTATCGCATATACGTATGAAAATAATCATTCGCAATGAACCGAGTCGCTCCCAATCTCGATGACGTTTCGTCTTTCCGCTCGTGAATTTAGCGAACATCTCTGTTCAGGGTTAAAACTCGTGCGGTGCAAACGCGTTAGCTACAATAGAATTTTGTCCGTTCCGTTGCAATCTCTCGCTTCTGCACCGCATAAACGTTCCCAGACATTCTCCGCTCACCCTTTTGTTTCTACGCGCGCGTTTCGCGCGCAACAAGCACGAAATTTTACGAGGTAAACTGGCATCGCCAATCCCACCGTTTCTACCTCCTTGTCGTTCGTTATTCCTCCGACAGCGAATCGGTGAATTTGATTAAACGAACCCGATCCAAGCTACACGCTGCTCTCTGTTTCATCGGAACGACAGAGCAGAGCATGGTGGCAGAACCTAGTCGAGAAGCTCTGCAGCATCCCTGATTAATCGTGCTTTCCGTACCTCTCTCTCTTTCTCTCTCTCTCTCGCCGTCGTCCAAAATGCGTTTAAACGCGTTGTATTTCACTAACATCCCGCGTGTGCACGCTGCATCACGCGAAAATACAAGCGGACGTTTGCTTATTGTACGGTATTGCGCGATCGTCGGCCCATTGGAACCATAATAATTCAAAGTCGAGTCCAACTTGCTGTTGATATTTCTCGTTCGACTGGATTTTCTTACCCGGTCTAAATTTTAGCGACTCGACACAGTTTGAATGTCTAGCAGTTTAGTAATCTGATCCGAACGATGTTACTCGAGAGTTTAACTATAAAATACAGGATATGGTATAATTCAGATGAAATTCTCGCCGGTGATACTTAACAAACTACCGAACTGATCAGAAATTTATAATTTTCGTTATAAAATATTGATCGATCCATTCTCAGTGATTTTAAATTAGCTCCTTCGTAAGATGTAATAAACAAAAGTTCATGTGCGTAAGCTTCTGTAGTTTTTCGTTTTGACGTGTCTCTGACGGAAGTTTCGTGCTTCTAATGAGTTGAACAAAATACAAAAAATAATAACGTTTAACTCCCACTACCCCCCAAAAAGGTATCGGTGAAAACCGAAAAAAGAAATCGGCCGAGAAACAAGAAACGCGGGTAAGGAACTGGAAGAAACACACGTATGTATATAGTATACAAGATGTTTCGTAACTTGTGGGACCCACTTCGGGAGCTGATTGTACGCCTAAAAATAATGAAAAAAAGTCATATAAATATATATCCTATCTGTCTTTGTTTATGAGATATAATGAACTTTATAAACCGAGCAAACTCTACTAAGCTAGTTTTACCAGGGATGGTATATTCAATTTTCGTAATAATCATAATTGGGATGAAGAAAACCCACACGTTATTGTGCATTCAAGACATCAATACCAGTTTAGTTTAAACGTATGAGCAGGAATAATTGATAAATTTTTAATTGGACCTTTTTTCTCCCGATGGGACACTAACAGGCACAAAGTACGTTGATTTTTTGAGCGCGCGTTTACACGAAATATTGGAGGAAGTTCCAGTCGATATTAGACTTCGTATGCGGTTTATGCATGATGGAGCTCCGCCGCATTTCATCCGAGTGGTTAGGCAATTTTTAAATCAACACTTTGCAAATAAATGGATTGGTCGTGGAGGTCCTGTTGCATGGCCTGCTCGTTCTCCGGATTTCAATCCATTAGATTTTCATTTGTGGGGACATTTAAAATCTATTGTGTACGCAACATCGATTGAACATGCTGAAATACTACGATATAGAATGGAGCAAGGCTTCCGACAAATTCGAGAAACACCAGGAATGATAGAGAGAGTAACCAGATGAATGACAAGACGCGTGCAATCTTGTAAAAGTAATCAAAACAGAAAATTCATTGTACCTCATAAACGAAGACAGATAGGACATATATTCATAGGACCTTTTTTCCATTATTTTTAGGCGTACAATCAGCTTCCGAAGTGGGTTCCACAAGTTACGAAACACCCTGTATATATGACGTAATATACCAGAGTAATGATGGATAGAGGCGCACATAGAAAGGCAATGGTGCATGGAAGAGTGAAATACACAGACGTATGTATGTACATACGCACGTACGAATTGCAATGGCAATTAAGTTTTACGGCCCTGCATCTAGAGAGAGGCGCCTGTTTCGAACGCGTCGAGTGCTCGTAAAACCAGCAGCCAGCACACCCTGTTTATCCTTTTTCCCTCCTCCAACGCAGGTAGACGAGAAGCCGAGGTAGTTGAGCATCAACTACGACGATCCTGCACGCGCACGGGCAAATCGGTGATAAGAAATCGATCAAAACCACAATGATCGTACTGCCTCGAGAGTCGAATTCATTTTCTGTCCCGTCTCGCTATCCACGCGAATTAAAAGTACAATCTACTGTACTTTTGTTCTCAATTAGCAAGCTGCTTTTTTTTCTTCTACTTCTTTTGCGACGGATCGCCGTAAAGTGATCACTAATCATCCGGTGTAACTTGAGATAGATGTTTTGAAAATTTTATTTCAATATTTAACGTTGATATTTTAATGTTTAATATTGCAATGGATGAAAATTTAAATTGAATTAAATTTTGGTTCGAAAGGGTTAATCTGAAATTTTAGACATATTTCATACATGGAACAATTCATCGTTTCAAGTATTCGAGAGAATACTTTGATGGTATAAAACTCCAAGTCGACCATTCTACAACCAGAATTTTGTTGATTACTGGCTATTCGTTTCAATCGCAAATCTGGCGATTATATTAATAATTATTAATACATTTATGACAATTATATTTATAACCGTCAGAATTCGAGTATAGAATAAGACAACATTTTTCTTTCAATTTTCTCCATGTCTTGAGCAGAGGATTCAGTCTCGTTATTTACTTTCCAATATTTGTCTAACCAATTTCATTTCCCGCGTTTGAAATAGCCAAGCTTCCGTAATTTCGGTTTTTATTACACCGTTTTACTATCGACGTTCGGTACAATGTTGAGCAATCAGGCTCAAAGCGCACAGCCGCCGCGACCATGTTTCATTACAGTGATTTTCTTCTCGTATCACCTGTTTGTTTCCAACGGAAGCTATTACTGCTCGTTCAAGTATCCTATTTTCGAACGATGTATCAACTTTTTCCGGAGATAACGAATCGACAAAAAGGGCAAACGAAAATAATCGATACAACGAGCAATAATTCGTATAGAAATGCAAATTTCCAACGTGGACATAAAATTTTTATCAACTTTGTAATCCAACTGTGGTTAAATAGAAATCTGATGATACAATCAACATGAATCGTAAAATCAATGATAGTCAAAAGTAACACCAAGAGTGTCGATAATTTATACGTAATAACATATATATTATACCCAATATTATAATATTGGTATTATAATACCAAGATTGATTACTATTGTTCTACACTCTAATTCTTACACCTGCTACAAAAATGTAAATATAAATTTTGTCCAAAATAGACAAATTCGCAAAGAAAAAAGTAACGTATTAACGATCCAATAGTCAAAGCAACCTCTCGAACTTTGTTCACAGAAATATACATAAATTCTCAAAAAAAAAAAAAAATCTCGGAACTTGGAGCGATCACTCACCTATATTCCCCGCTGCTTCGTGAAATCTATTTCTCGCAATTTTTCCAGCCCGTAAAGAAAAATATCTCGTTGCGCGTGGAATTAGAGCATCATCGTCGCGATTCGTCATTGGTGACGGGCGATATTCGATCACTCGAATTCACACGAAAGAAAGGCACGCGAGATATTCCTCCGGCGAAGTGGTAATTCCGTCGTTAATACTTGGCGACGAACGATCGAGCCGCGGATTGTTGGTCACGGATATTCGACGGAAGTGTACGTCATTTCATATCGCTCATTGGAATCATGACACAGAGGACGGATCGACGGACGCATTATTATATTTCAAACACACTGGGATCCATCGGCGAGGGATTGACGATGGGACATTGAAGCGCGCGCGCAACCTCGTCCCATCGAAATTCCACTCGACAGCTTCCAACAGCAAACTAATAATATACCATATGTATAATACATCGGCGTGCATAAATATCGGAGCAACTGCAGAAAACGTGGACAATCAGAAATTAAAGTGTTGTCGAAAGCTTTGGCAGTTATCGTGGAACTTGAAAGTTGAAAGTAAAAATGTATTAAAAACAACGACTCGTGAAAATATTTGAACATTTTTCCTCTTTCTCTTCTCCTTTTTTTCTTTTTATGAATTACTTTCACTACAAACGATCACGATTATTGTCGACTGAGAGTATGAAACGTGGAAGCTGAAAATGTAGATGCTACAAGGTATTTTCGTGTTTTGCAGAGATCAACGATAAATCTGAAGGGTTAATATTTACTGTATATTACTAAAATATTTCAGAACGAAATTAATTAAACAATTTCAGAATTTAGACTTTTTTTATCCTCATTATCATCCACTCTGCAAGTACCTACAAGTAATTTTGATACTCTACAAAATTTTACTCGAGAGTTTTGATCTGTAATACAATTTAACAATAAGTACACCAATGTCAACATATTTAACTAGAATATAATAAATTATGTTATAATGAGTTGCAATGTTTATTAAATTTGAAGAAAACGACATTGCTTATAGATCTCTCTAATATAATCTGCTTAATACGAGAGAATGATGTGGTCCAATTAAATGAGAATCATTTATTTGAGAATTTTATAACGACGAGAAAAGAAATTTGTAATTCGACTGATTTCGAATTTGACCGGTATCGAAACAGTTCTTGTCGGCAAATATATCATTATCTGACAACAGTAGTAGTCGTGCTGAAGAAATCAGACGAGATCTTAATAGTTGGGGACGGGTGGTGTTTGTCGAAACGTAACAGGTAAGACGGGACGAGACTAGAAAGATCGAAGGCGTCCCAGCGAGAAAAGCTTGTTTATAATAATAACTCCAGTCAATTAAACTTTCCGTCTGAGAATAAAGTATGCCGAACAACCGGCAACCCTGGCTACAATCTATTTAAAATCCGCGTGGAAGGATAGCTCCTCTCCCGGGCGGTTGAAAAATTAAACAACTTTAATTACGGCCTGTCCAGCCCAACGGAACGCTGCGTAACGCTTAATTCCACTTTGGCAAGACGATGAATCGACGCCAGAGCCATGTTCCAGAGATATTCCAATCATACTGAAATTTCCAATAATTACAACACTCGATATTTTCATTTTCACGCAAGGATATCCAGGAGACAACATTTAATAAATAATAAAACCCAAGTAGCGTTCGACCTCTTGCGCTGGAACGACGCACCACGGCAGCGTCGAGAAATTGTTTGCTCCAAAAATTGTAATGTTTTCTCAGTTCTAAGTATATTTAAGTAAAACGAAACAATAGGCAAAACAAATTTATTACCTCTCGATCACTTCTATCCGGTAACATAGACCAAGTATAAAAGGAAAGCGACGAATCATCGTGTACGAGTTTGGTCACTCGTTATGGTCCGCAATCGGAAGTGCCAGCGCGAGTGGTTAACAACATTCAGACTGTCACTTCGTGTTTCGAGCGACGATTAGAATTAATCTTCCGCTAAAAAGATTAAAAAAAAAGAAAAAAAACATATTGCGAGCGTTCGCTACGATTGCGACTGTTGCGAAACAACTCTCATCGATCAGCCGTCGAATGAAAAACGGAAAAGAAATTCCCCCGTCGCGACGGGGGATGAAAGATCGCGGAAGACGAGAGACAGGGGATGAAGGCGGGGAGGAGTGGAGAGGGGTGGGAGAGAAGAAGCGGAGGAAGACAAAGCGCAGGAGGATGCGTGTTCGATTGCTACGAGAGAGTCTTCCACTCCTCGTTCCCTCTCGAGCAATTATGCATAATAGGGGTAGCAGCTGGCCCGTAGCCACGTCTACCTGTTGCACGAGAGCCGAATCGCTCGTCGGCGTGAAACTACGGCGCCGTTCAAGAGGCCGTTTCCCGAGAGAGCGGAGCCGGCGGGTCATTGTGAAAGAAAGAGACCAGAACGGCCGGTTTAGGGTCGGATTTTCGGTGTCTCGCCAACCTCGGGAACGTGTCACAGTGTCACAGGGTCACGCGTCTGTCTCCGTGTATCTCGCGACACTCACACTCCCTCTCTCGGCCGCTATACAATATTCCACGGATGTTGTACACGACTAAAGGACGAGTCTCGACGAATCGGTGTTGAAGGCTCGTGAAGAAGCGATAAGATGCCAACGTTTAACGCGTGGCCTCGAGCCACTGCATCCTCGAGATCGAGTGCTCGTCGATACAGCTTGTTGCTCGAGAGTTACTCGCCAAGGCGACTAGAATTTCTGCGCGTGTGTGAGGTGATGGAACGATCCGCTGAGACGTGTATTGAAGTACATTTCTTTCATACACACGTTTTAATAGAGTCTCTGATACACGTTCGGGAAACGTCTGAATGTTTACGAGTTTGGACACAAGTTTTTATCGTGCGACACAGATTTTGTCGTTTCGACCAGACATGTTCCTGTTCTTGTATACGTGATTTCTGCACTCGTTCAGAGGTTTCTTAACCTCTTGCGCTGCAAGGACGAGAATATTTTGTCCCAAATTGCAACATTTTCTCAGTATTATGTATATTTAAACGATAAGTCTATTGCTTCTTAATAATTTCTATCCAGTGATATCATACCGACACGAGTTCAAGAAAAAAAGAAAGCGACGAGTTATTGTGTACGGTTCGGTCACTCGTTATGGTCCGCGCAACCAGTTGCCAGCGCAAGGAGTTGAACCACCGTTTTTTTGGAAAAAGTTCGAAGCAAGGAATTTTCTTAAAGAAACTCTTCGAATAAACATTTTATGCCGAGTCGAAGTACAGAGTTCGACGCAACTCAAATGTAACGTAACTATTCGACTAGAAGTGACACTGAAATTTCCACCTTAACCGGCTGTGCCGATGCAACGAGGAAACCAGCCCAACTGACTGCGAATTGAAACTGAAATTAATAATCTGGCGCGCGATGTTATCCGACGGAAACTTACAAAAAAAAAAAAAAAAAAAAAAAAAAGAAAAAAAAAAGAAAGAAAGAAAGAAAAGGTGAACAATTAGGTCGTGACGTCGGGTTAATTGTCGAACGGAGCTGTGGCCGCGAGACTCGGCGAAACTTTCGCAATTAGCAGTACCATTGGCTGCCTTGTATAATTATATTAAAACGGTACGCGGTAACAATTAATTATACCGGCTTTATATTAGGAATTCCCTGGCACGCTAAACTCGTGAACCGACAACGATAACCCACCCAGATAGCGTGTGTGCAGGAGCAAGCAAGCACGCTTACGCACGGCGCAAACCCTCGTCTATGAATCGCCCTGGCTCGCACAAAAGGCCGGTTTGTTACTCCTGCACTCGCTGAAAATTTCTATTTTCCAACCTCTCGGTTCGCCTGTTGCCACTCCACTCTCTCTCTCTCTATCCGTCCGAGCCCCCGACAAACCCCGGATGCATAACAATACGGCATAGTTGACGATTCAATTTCTAACCGCAATAATATAGGGAAACAAATCATTTGCGGATTAAACTTTAACAGGGTTCTAACTAGAACTTGAACGAGAATTAGGCGGAACCTATGGTTGAAACCGTGACCGGTTGTCGACAGTCGGGCCCGAAGCATGACTAAATTTTTCATTCGCTCGTTGGTCCTTGGTTTTCGATCGCTACATCATGGTATTGTACAATGCAATCCAACTGTTTCTCAAGTGTACGCTCTTATCCCACAGCCTTGACTTTTTTTGGCCGCTTACGCGTATCTGGTAAATTAATTTATTCGAAAGTAAAAATTACGAGTGAGAGTTCGCGACAAGCCGAATTAGCTGTTTACAATACAGATTGTTTGAAATTCGCTCGCGTATGTAAGTTTTCAAGTAACTGGCATTGTGTATATCTTATCTCATTTGTATGAAATAAACGTAAGCATCCGATGGATTCGCTCGAAAACTATTCATCCACTGGGCCATTTAATTATTTATCTCGGACCGTTCGAGAATGCTGTTTTCCTCAACGACAATTTTCACTATGCAACGTTACTTTCATCTTTCACGATCACTGCTGTCACTAAATTGAAGTGTGTTTTGCTTTTTTACACTTTGGTAGAATAATATCGCTATCGTTGGAATAAATGTCGAATCGATGTCCCAAAGCAATCTACATTATTTCTTATATATCGATCAAAAACAAGCTATCTTCACGTAACTCGCTTTCTATTGTACTTCTTGACACGATGTACAATGAGGTATCCTTCGATTTATTCAATCAGAGAAATGACAGAACACTGACTGACTGATTATACAATAGCACGTGCAATTAGACAGAACTTGTTAACAACATTTTCATCTCCCCTCCTACATCGTCAACTAAAAAGAGTGCAAACAGATAAATACATTAATCGACAACGAAATACTTAATTTTCGTTCACCTAAATCCTGGACGTTTTAAGTCAAATAAAGAGGACTTCAGAATAATAAACAAAGAAATTTTAACTAAGGGGGGGAAGTTGAGACTGATGCTCGAGACTTTTCATCACCCAAGAGTCAGCGTTTCTTCGCGATCGCGCAACAAATCGATCAGAGTCCTACATAGTAGTTTCGGATCAGAATTACCATCCGAGGATAGAAGCTACGAGAGAACAAATGAGCGAGTCGTAAGGCTTTCAGCATGAGAGGCTATAAAAAATGGCTTTCGCCGGATGGTTTTCTTCGTTTCGTTAAGGCTGGATGCGTTCGCGGGCGTAGAAACGGAGAGAATTCCCTCGGCGTTCACGGTAAAAACATCGGTAGAATGACAATGGTGTTTACCGGCGGAGAAACTGGACGTTCACGGTGATCAGCCAAGAAGTTCCTGTTTAAAAAGCCACGCCGGAGATATCTTTCTTTTGCCATTGCGATATTACGGTTGCCAAATATTTGCCTCTTCCGTGTGCGAGTTTGCACGTTCCTGAACAGCGAAGACGAAAGTGTTTTATGGTAAAAAGGCTCGCTGTGAGTGGGGTAAGAGCGGCTGATGAAAAGAAAATATTAATCAAAGTGTGAAACAACAAAGTCGGTAACAAGACTGCGCTGCTTTCAGCAGACGCGCGTTCCGTCATCTATCATTCTCGACTGTTTCGAGTTACAGCGATGATCGAAACTGAATTTTAACGTAAATATATATTTCATCGAGTGTTTGCGCGTAGAGTGCACGAACGAAGCAAAATACGTAATGTTTTGGCTTTCGTAAGAAAGTTTTGTTTCAGCATTGTCGCCACTATTCTGGTAAATGTATAAATTGTTCTCGTGGAGTCAGTTTTGCACTCTGATTAATTTAAATGAAAAATCATCGGTATTTTAGACTTTTGTATAACTCCGGAAAGAAATTGTATAACACGGTGTCTCATTTTAAAGTTTCTATTTTGATATGTAGCAAGTGGAAAAATACACATTCTTCTTTTTTCTCTAAATTGTAAAAATTCACACATATGTAAGAGTACTGAAACACTTTATTTATAACTAAATTTGTAACTAAATCCTGGTCTTGAAGATTGAAGTTTCTCCTCTACAACTTGTTGCACTTGATTTTTCTTTCCATCATTTTATTGAATTTTAAACATTAGGACAAGACAGGAAAGCCTAACATTTTATTATCTGATCTTCCAATGTTCCAAGTTCCATAAAATGGCAAAAAATGAAAAAACGAAAAAATCGTATGTAGCAAGGTTTAAGAAGTCATTAAATAATAAAGAGAAAATTTCAATTTTCAAATAGTGAAAATAATTGTTTAATGTTCTTAGAGATGTTCGAATCGTCGAAAATGAAAATTTTCTTATTTTCCCACTCGCTGTACGATGTGAGAACACGTTTGAAAGAAACGAATTTAAGACAGTCAGAGTAGAAACTTTATATTTTAATATGTAATCAAGTAGATTGTTGTACGATTTTTTTCCACGAACTAATAACAATTTTTCATCATTATGTGTTCAGTTATTATGCTTTTCGCTGCACATACATAGATATATAGAAAAATCATTGGAGGAAAGAAAAATCGGATTGGAGAATCTAATTTTGAAAATCACGAATAATTTTCTTTACCTTCTTTCCCTTCTTTTCCCTTTTTTATCTTTTTCCCTTGCATTCTTCTCGTTAATACATTCATTAATGCAGGACGACGTCAATAAAATGTTCTGTCATCTCCCTCGCAAAATGAATATTTATACATTGCAATGAAACTCGCCTCCAGTTTTTCTCCGCTTTCCTATTATTTCTACGTACATAAAGTAACAACGAATGCTAATGAAATTCTATTTATAATAATTTAAATCAGAATACAATAACAAGGCTCGTCAAAAGAAAATTTCTTGCCACGCGAAATTACAAAAACTCCACAAAAACAACCGCGACGATACTGACGACGAAAGTGCGACTCAAAGGATGATCAACTTGCAAAGTTCGAGATAAAAGTCTCACGCGAGGCTGAACAAAACCCTCTCGAACGCGATTCGATCTAAATATTTAATCCAATTGTAACAATCAACGTTCTCTAAAAATCTCTACGCGCCGATGAGACAAGAACAGAAACAGAAGACGAAGAACTAAAGAGTGCGAAATTCGCACGGTGTCTAAATTCCCCTACTAAAGGTGGCAATCTTCTGCAATCTTTGCCATCAATTCGCGAGCCTCCGTCACGTTTCAAAACCCTTTCGAAATTTACATGAAACTAGGCGCGCTCGCTCGCGTCGTACTCTCGCGAAAGCCTCTTACCACCCCCTCCGCGTCGAATTCCACGCATAACTGGCACTCCTCTTTACCGTATTCCTCCCGTTGAAAATTCCGACCGGCGATAAATATAGCTGAAAAGAAACATCCGGAGGAGAGATCATTGGCGCGCGCGTTCGCGTTCGCGTCAAAGGCGCGCGGGGGGGGGGAGTAGGGAGGGGACACAGAGGGTTGAGCAACGAGCGGCATCAAAATTAGCGAAACTTCAGGCAGCCGCGCGGGCGCGCGCCCCTTATAAACGAGGGAAAATGTATTTCAGTCGAGAGCACGAGTGCTCGCGCGACAAATAGACAGATATGAAAGGGGAGGGAAAAAGGAACGACGTCGACGACGACGACGATGACGATGGCGATGGCGATGGCGATGGCGACGCTGCCGACGATGACAAGGAAGAAAAGAGGGAAGAAGAGGAAGTACGAAAAAGGAGAAAATAATCGACGTTTCTTAGAAGAAGAGAAAAGGCTGCACCGCTCTGGTGGTAGAGGGCAGAGCCGAAGAGATGAGACGATGCGAATAATTGAAATTTTCCAAAACGAGAACTCGTCGTCGAATCTCGTCGTTGGAAGTCCTGGGCTGATGTTCAACGAGGCTGCAGGAAACGCGTACACGTATTCTCGTCGATCTCTGTCCTGGCCCTCACATGCAAACGTCCGCGCGTCGCATCTAGTTTCTCGACGTCGTCGTCGTCGACAGGACTTTTCAATGCGACAAGGAAAATCTGAAGGGCCCTGCTGCACAACTCAGCCACCGTCACCGCCGTGTCGAGGAGAGGAAAAGCTGTTTACAGCGGTGGAGAACCGTGAAAATTCCCCGGCCACGGCGCGTGTGGGATCCGACGAGAAAATGGAGAGAGACGGCGGCGCTTACAACGCGGTGCCAGCACGCTACGCTGGAAATAACGAAGAAAAATTCGAAACTAGTACGGTTGGGAAATGGTACGATATCTGTGACGTGTAACGATCGACGACTCGATCATTCGCAATTACCCTCGTGTTTGACAATTGCGAGATTGTTGGACGATTTTTTTTAAGGTAAACACGCGAGAGAAAAGAAAGATGAAATGTGTCTTGCAAGAGGAAACGAGAGCAACCTCGTTACTACGGAGAGTAAGGAACAATTTTTAATTTCTAAATAAATTAAAATTCTTAATAAATTGAGTAATGAAAATAAATTAATAAATTGAATTGAAATAAATAAAATAATTCTCAATAAATTGACAACTTATAAAATTTGTATCAACGTGTAAACGCGTGAACGCCTCTCTTGGCGTACGAATTGGATGAAATTCAATATAACCAAAAAATGATCTTTTTTTTCTGAATCATCACGGCTTAATATAAATACAAATGTTGGCCATTATGTTGGACGAGGCTACTTTCACTTGAACACCGAGTCTTCAGCCCTACGAATTCGTTGAATGAGACGTCAATCTCGCTGTTTTCGCTTATACAGTCTATTTCGGCGTCATTTTTTGTAAAAATTCAGACAGTTTACGAGGGACATTTCTACGGTTCGCACTTTAACAGTGAATTTAAATATCTGCGTGCGTCTCAGAAACGTCATTGCCATAGTAATAAACGCGTGACGACGTTGTACGTCAAGGGGTGAAAATACTTCGTTAATTAATACACGTTTCTTACAGCGTGTGATATTTCGACCCAGCTCTAGAAAATTATCAAAATTATCAAACGTACCAGTCTCAACAGCCAATAACGAGAGCCCCTCGTCAAACTTTACACTATCGGATTTCCATTAGCGTTACGTCTCGTCATAATCAACCGTCCGAGACGATAAATCTTGGCATCGAGTCCAGCATCGAATACGATAATTACCGTTCGTTCGCGCGGATCGTTTGTTACCTGTCTTCGACTTTTCCGAACAGCTCGCGCGTATCGAGCATAAAAATGCGTATCGAGACACCCCGGCAGAGACGTCCCTCGTTCGACGTCAGACGATGAAAGTCCGACTGCTGTCGTCTGTCTGCCGAGTAACGCAATTACCGAGCCCGGAATCACCGGAATGGAAATGTTTCGCGACGAATTGTCACAACGCTGGACCAGAAACTTGCGAGCAGCGACGACAAAGAGTCTAGCCTGGTGATTCCTGTCCCTCCCGCCACCCCGCCGCCCCGCCTCGCGAGGCGTCGCGAAAATAATAACGATACCGCTTCAACGTCGAGACAATGGCTGCGGAAGTAAGAAAAGAGAAAGAGACGAAGAGAGAGCGAGAGAGAGAAGGCACGAGGCGCAAAACATAAAAACACCAAGAGCGAGCGAGAGAGAGCGAGCGATTGCCGAGCAAGAGGGAAAGATTTAGCGGAAGGCGTTAATTAGCAACTGCTCGCAGGAATGTGGATACCATTAATTGGCAAGCCGAACGAAGTTGGCCATTTAGAAGCCGCAATCGGGTAGTAACGCTCGTCCTCGCGGTTAGTCGCGATCATGCCCCGCCTCGAGAATTCCCCCCCCCCCATTCAACCCCTCTGTCAACGTGTTTGCATAATGCAACCCCGGCGCTCGTGCGCTCGTGTGCGTGGCAGCGAACGCGGCATAAAGACACCCGTTAACTGGAAACTCGACAACGTACAACGGCTACGAGGTCACACTTTCACCCTTGCGCGCTTTTGTCCGTCCGTGTCCGTTCTGCCATCTCGCAACCCCTAGTGCGCTCCACGGCTCTCCTCCTCTCACCTCCCCGAGGCACGGTGCTCTCCACCGAGTTCGCCTCTTGGCTTTCCACGACGCGAGTGAAATCAGCACCGTTCGTGGTCGGACTAGCTGATCCCTTCCCGACGAACTTCTCACACACGATCGGCGACGTGGCAACCTCTGTTCGCGATATGTTCGTCGATATCTGTCGATTAGAGTATCCAGTTGATCGTGCTTGGTATTGAACTGGATTCGTGAAGTTTTAGTGCCTATTTAAAAAAAGGAAATCGCATTGGATAGTGCCACGCGACGCGAGAAATGCCAAGTAGAGGAAAGTAGGATAAAAAGTAGGGTGTTTCCGCGTACCTCCAGGAAATTTTATTTTTCGGTGAGCCAAACAATTTTTCTCCGAAAGAGTCTTTCGGTCATTTTCTCATTGTACAAGGTTCAATTAAGAGATGCAAATTTCTTTTTCTTTTTGCTACGCAGCTGAATACGTTAGGTATTTTTATAAGTACCCCAATTTCCCCTAGGTAAAGTAAACATTCTCTAGCGTGCACGTCCTAATTTATATTATATAAAATAATTAATGACCAACGAGATTTTGTAGGAGAATATTTTCGATGAAAGTCAGAGTCGTTAGCAGTGAATTTCTTAAACAACAGTTTTTGCTATTTGTACGTGTGGTTGAGTTTATAATTATTAACAACATTGTGTACGTACATATTGGATATATTATAATACAATTTATCTATGAATGTTTTTATCTATTAACATTCTTAAATTTTAGAATTTGAGTTTCAAAATTTATCTATTAACATTTTTTAATTGCTTTTTGCAAAGAAGAATAATTTGTAATCTAAAGTCTAAAATTTATGTACGAAAATTCTAATTATTTTTAAAATATATGCTGTCATGTTTGCGCAGTGATATCTTTTATGTATTTCCGAGACAAAACTATTTCTTTGGATTTTTATTATATTTTTATTGTGTTATTTATGCTATTACATTACGTATATACTTATGTAGAAGATACATAGATATGTTGCAAATTTATAAATATATATATTTTGCAAATAAAAATAAAATAAATCTGTTCCTTTAGCTATCAATTTTTTACTGCATAGCTTGTCCGCAAAACGAAAAATGCGTGTGGTTCAGGTTGAATTGAAAAGAAAGTAATCAGAAGAGGAAGCTTCGATACGACTGACGACTATATGGCGCTACAATCGAAATCGAGCATGTTGTAAATTGAGCATCGTGACCAAACGCTGCGGCTAAAACTATTTGACACGAAATCTAAAACTGTCAAGTGTGAATCTGGCAATTGCAAATATCGCGCATTGATGACTAATATTTAGAAATTTCGACGATTTGGACAAATTTTAAGTCCATCGTGACATATACGACGGTTAAACATTTCCAGAGAAATTCTCCAATATATAGGATTAGCCAAAAGTCAAAACATTTGCAAACATTCGAAACATAAACAACATTTTTAAACTTCAATTTAATTTAAAATTAACAAAATCAGTTTATTCTTATATTCTGACGTTTCATTTAAAAAGAAAAAGAACAGATGGCCCACCCCGTACGAGTGTGTACATGATTTTTACACCGATTGTTGGAAAATGAGAATTTAATGCCTGGGAATTTTAGATTTTTCTCAGACAGCAAGAGAAATGGGAAATCCAGCGTCGTTGATTTTGCGTTTCATACTGATTACTGCTGGCGAATATTCTAAAGCTCGGCAGTTAAATAATAGTTCGTTTCACGAATTGTTTCCGATTTATTCCACGTTTCCTGAACGATCGTTTCCTGATTGCGCTGCCTTTAACAGTGCATTACTCAAGCGTTTAACACAGTCTCATAACTCGTTCCGAATAAAACAGCAATAATTCCACGTAGAATAGTAGAACAGTTGGCAACAATTATTCGAGGAAAGTTAACTCTCTATCGTTCCTCAGATTTCTTCGACCGTTTAGCGTTACGTTGCGCTACATTCTTTCTTTTCTTTTATCTCTTTAATTTTGTTTTACTGAACTCCGCGTTTTTCTACTTCGTTACAATCCGCGTTACGTATAATCTTGATAATACGTATCAACGACTGAGATCGGATTTACACAACGATTCAAAGAAACCAAAGCAACAGTTCAATGAATCTTCTTGATCCCTTTATAACGTGCCAAATTTCTTCAATGATTATAATCTCAGAAAAAAAACAACTACAAATTAAATTGAAAGTTTCGTAAATTCCTTATTTTCTATATATCGTTTCTACGTAAGAAATTAATTATCGTGCGAGTTCAGTCACAGTCCTTCTGCTTCATTATACGATAAAATCAAACTGATATCAAATTATTTCAATTATTTACAATCGAACGGATTTCTGCAGCTTTGTTTCGTCCAATTTCGTGCACGGGAGATCAGAAAATCGAATCACGTACCAAGTATTAAGAAACAAACGGGGAAACAACGTACGTACGAAAATCATCAAAAGATCTCGACATTTTAATATAAATGTTAAAGAAGCATAAAAATATAAATGTTAAAGACGCGTTTAGACTATCAGTAGGCAAAGCTGTCAGACTGTTAGTATTCCTGGCGAACAAACGACTGACACAAGGTGTCGTTAATAGCAACAGTGATTTCAAGGTAGTTCGTACGTTTCATGCGACTCGGTGCAAAAATACGTGTATCACGGTCCCCCTGGAGACATCGAGTCGCCTGCCATAATCGATCGAATCCGATACGCGGTAACGCGAAAAGGAAAACGCGCGGAAATTACGTAACGCGGCATTCACGGCACGTTTCGAGCGTAAAGTATCGATCGTCGAACGCGGCACGAAAAACACGGCCGGAAGTGGAGCCTTCTAGCGACCGTGGACGTCGTAAAATCAACGGACCAAGACCGGACACACGGACTGACCCGTTCGTTCGCTTTCTCTCACGCTCCTCCTGTTACGTCTGTAAATAATAAAAGCGCTGCCTATTTTCCACTTTCTCGGACCCGCCGAAAAGTCCAGTCCCACGCGGAGACGCTTTGTCGCCGCTCGTTCTCCCGATTCAGATTGATTTTCAAAAGTCTCGTCAAGTTTCGAACTTAGCCGCGTTCGTCGGGGAAAACAATCGATTTGTCGCGCGTGTTTGCGGACTGTTGCGACGTTTCTGAAAGTATCTCGTTATTTAAATTTAGTAGATCAACGCAGTAACGCTTGTCGATAAGTGTATTGTCGTGAGTTATCCGACATAAGGACGTTATTTATTTTAAGCATCTTTCCTTCTCGTGGAATTGCAGAGTTTGTTGATCTAATTAATTTTATTTATATTTTATAATAGAAATAAAATTAATTTACATCTTATAAAATTCATTAAAATAGCAGTTTCACACGTCGAACTATAATCTGTATAAACGAATTTCATATTCTTCTATATTACAGATAACGTCACACAGAAGAAGTTTCGCGTCGATTCCATCGGAGTACGGAAAAAATTTATCCAGCACTGACAATCGCGATCAGTGACGAAACTGGTAGCTCGTTAAGCGTTGATGAAACGACATAAATACTCGAGGCCCTTTTACCAGTGCATCAAATCGACATCCTGTCGTTTAAATTCCATTTCAGCTACCGTCTTATTGTCGCTGAGATTCGTGCCAGAGCAAGAAACCGTGCAACAGCGAGAATTATCATTCGCGTCATTGTTTGATCGCCTACTGATCTTCCACCCTTCAAACGCGACCTGAGTTACATCGAATCGACTTTTGTTAACGACGACAAAACGCCTTTACCCGTTAACGAGGGCTTCGTAACGCGTAAAAGCGACTATCGCGGATTCGCTTCATTTTCCCAGGCGAGCACGAGGCACACTGCAGAGGACAGCGAGTTACTTGACTGGGGGATAATTATACCAGCCGACTAAAAAGGAAGAACTTGTGAGGTAGAAAGTTGTTTCGATATATCGAGTCTCATCGAGAGGAATTTGCATCCCCCAATTTTAGAACTTTGAGATCCCAAAATGTTGGAACGTTTAATGTCGCAGAATTACGGAGACTTTCAAACTTTAGAATTATTTTAGGATTAGATGAATAGAAAGTTCGACGTATCGAGTTTTATTGAAAGAAATTGTGCGCGTGTTATAATTTTGCAGTTTGAAATTTTCACGATCCCTAATTTTAGAAATCTGAGATTCCAAAATGTTGGAGTGTTTGATTGTTGTAGAATTTTGGAGTTTTCAGATTTTTAGGATTTTAAGGTTCTGAGAGATCAGACTTTTGGCAGAAAAGTTTAGTTTCAATATCTTGAGTTTTAAAATTAAGAAAAAAATTACGCGCATACTCGAGTATTTGCAATTTTCGTAGGAACGCATGGAAATTTTGGAATTCTCAGATTTTACAATTGTAGAACTTTGACATTCCGAAATTTCGGAGTTCTGTAGAATTTTATAGATTTTCAAATGTTAGAATTTTACGATTCGGAGAATTTTAGAATTTTGATACGTCGAGTTTTATTGTAGGAAATTTTCTACACAATTTTTGAACTTTTGCGAGATACCAAAATTCTGGAACTTTAATATCGCAGAATTTTAGGATTTTCAGATTTTCAGAATCCTGGAGGATTCTTTAATTTTCAGATTCTAGAGTTTCATGATTTTCAAATATTCGCCTCGAGACGTCAAAATTGCGCGTGGCAGTTACCGAAAGAAGGTTGAGTAAATATTGATATTGCAAAGCGACGGTGAGATTAAAAACCTTACGGTGAAATTAAAAGCCTTTAGACTTTCGAGTGCCGTGTAGTATAACATAATGCGTAGATGTTGTTACCGATATTGCGCTCCTGTTGCGGAACGGAATGATAATTTGGATGGTTCGGGGCGTAGAAAGTCGGTTTAATTAATGCGAGTATTTCGAATGAAAATACCCTTAAGAAGCGACGCGCGTTGTGCGTGATGCGGTAATAGAGTTTTAAGCGTGCGCCACCGGTTAATGCTAGTTCGATGTTAAATGTACTGTTTCCGCGAGATAAAAAATAGTGCAATTAGCAGGGACTTTCGAAATGGAAACGCGACCTCGGTGATTTAGCCGCGTTATAAAGAGATAAACTGCTGGCTCTGGTTCAATAACTTTGATTACACAGTGTTGTTAATATTAAATAAGTGTCGCGCATGAAATACGTATCGTATTTCACAAAGAACAAGCGAAGAATTATAGCTAGAATTTATTTCTAAATGATACAATATTTAAAATTATACCTATACAGTCTAACAACAAACGATTGTATAATATATTGTGTATAATATAATCATTTCTAGCAGAACTAGAACTAAATAAAATTACACGAACGAATTATATCGTCCGTTTGAAATCTTCTTGTCGATGGTATTCACCTTGTTCCAAAATATTTAGAGGAACAGAAAATTTCAAGGATTCGCCTATATCGTCCACTTTAGAAATTAGAAAGAACTGATGAATTAATAATACCGTGGCAGACGAATGCTTTCGCGAGTCGATGAAAAATATATTCAGACGCTTCGAACTATACTATACGTAAGATAGAACGTTCGACGAACACACGAGTCTCGATCGTAATTTAGCAGATGCAACAACGTCGCTGACAACGGGACTCGTTCGACGCAAATCGTTCCAGGCGATCTTTAATTAAACGGCCGAGGCGTTTCATTTTGCTCGATTGACTGCCCCCGCTCTCTTCCTCCCCCCCCCTCTCTCTCTCTCTCACTCTATTTCAGACATTTTCCCCTTTTCCATTTGCCTGATCTACCTTGGCAGTCGCCACCGCTGCTACCCTTTAACGCGAGTCAATTCACGGAGGCGGAAACACAGCGGCACAAATATAAGAGAGAGGAAGACCGTTTTCGATTTCTAAGAGTGCACGACGCTGGGCCGATGCGATCATTAACACAAAGCGCGAGCCGACAGCCATGCAAATTGCACCCGGGAACCGGAAGCCAATTATGATGGCCAGGGCCTTTGACAGTTTATAATGCAATTAGAAAACGCTTGTCCTCTTCCACATTACTCTCTTTCTTTATTTCTCTCCCTCCCTCTCCCTCTCTGTCGTCGTTGCAGTCGTTCTCCGCCACTTCATCCCCCTTTTTTGACAAACTGCTACTTACTCGCGACAATGTCTTTGCTAAACTGGGGTGGTTAGCCTTTTCTACCAGTTCTGTAGCGCAGCCCCGTTTCAAACAAATGTCCGCGTTTCCACGGATCCGCGAGGAGGAGGTGGAGAAGAACGTTTCTTTGGCAAGGGTACGGTACGCTCGAACTTCAAGCCGCGTTCTAAAGGAACACGCCCTATTGTGCGCGTTACTCCGCACTCCTCTCTTCTGAACAGCTAATACTGGATTTCGTTCTTTCTTTCTTTCTTTCTTTCTTTCCTTCACTTCGGGCTGCCGAAGTCTTTCTTTGTAATGTCTTTTAATTGTTTACATAAAGTGGGATAATGACGAGGTCGGGAGAACGAGACGCAGAAGGCGGTGGGTTATCTTCGGGTCAGTACGATTTGGAGCTGCTGGTTAGCGAGAAATTCAGTCAAGGGTGATTCTTAACGATGCCCGGGGACAAGAATGTGTGCGAGGAGAATAACTGACGAAAAGGTTACACATCGTGCGAAACTCATAAGATTAATAGACCATTAATTATTAATTATTAATGGGCCTCTTGCGCTGGAATGACGTGCCACGCACGTCGAGAATATCTTGTCCCAAAATATTTCCTCAGTTTTAAGTAAACATTTAAGCAAAATATAAGATGAAACAGGCAAAACAAATAATAAATTTATTGCTTCTTAATAATTTCTACACCGACGAGTTTAAAAAGAAAGCGACGAATCATTGTGCACGGTTCGGTCGCTCGTTATGGTCCGCAATCAGTTGCCGGGGCAGGTGCGTTATTGCTGTAACTCTATTTGCACTATTCTGTGCACTATATTATTCTGTTTTTAACCCTAAGCTAAAGTCGACGAATAACATCTGAGACGTCTGACACGTTCGCAAAGTTACTAATGTACAAAGATATAAGAAAAATATTTTTCTACATGCTTAATACGTATTTTTTCAACACTTGTATTCCATACTCTAAATTGCCTGCTTCAACAAAGCAAATCACTGGTAAATTTTCGTCTGCGTATTGCAGAAGAAATTCGTATACCAAAGGAACTGCTTTGAGAATTTAAAAATCCAAAAATCCTTCGACTAATATTATCGAGTTTCGTATCATCCAAGAAAATTTGGAAGTAAAGTTGAAAGTTATTTTTCGAACTGACGACCAACGTTGCCAACAACCGAGGGCAGAAGGGGGCGCGAAGATAATTTCCAAGAAACAACCCCTGAAACCTAGTGGAAGAACGATTGCTACGGTTGCCAAACTGTAGTTTGCTACGGAGATGGTGCGATGTTCATGAAACAAGGAACCAACCCCCATGGAGCAGCAGGCTTAGCCGCAATACGAAGCAACGAAAGCTCGGAGTTTCGGCCAATCGATAAACGACTGACCATAGGGAATCGACCAACTTAGTTCACAGGATAAGCACCTGTGCAAACAAAATCGGTTACCAGTGCTCGTAGATTCTTCCATTAATATCGTCGTATCGTTATTTCTTTAGCCGAGCAAAGCTGAATCTAGTTGTCTAGTAATGCGATTTATGCGTGTCACACGGAATAAACGTGACTTTTAATTATTTTTGGAGCTACTTTTTTACCCTCGTTCGTTCACATTGGGCGTTGAAATAACATCCAAGGTTGATAATTCAATTTTCTAATTACGAAACTGTGCAATTTTCAGTTTCATTGTTGAAACTAACGATGTTCGATTAGCGATTAAATTTCTACGCATCGATAGGAAATTTAAACGTACAAAAATGTACAAACTACCAGAATTATAGAACTTGCTACATTTATCTGCGTTCCACTTTTCTGATATTTATAAAAACACGAGTTTGCGTAAATATCCATAGAATTAGTGTTCTTGCTAAAATGTTTCCAGTAAAAATTTTTCACGCCATCTATTGGCAATAGCTTTTCACTCTCGTTCATACGTGATCCGTTCGTTCATACTGGTCGGAATTCTGGTCAAAGAACCTTCGTACTTTTCGTTGCTTCTGATTCGACTTCAGATCGCGCCACATGCACCGATACGGTCTTCATCTTCGCCTACAGTCAGCTATAACTTATACGTACGATCGTTGAAGGAACGAAGTTCGTATAATGGCAACTAATGCTTACTTAGCATAATACTCGACCTGGGATTTCGCGCAGGTAAGGAGAGATCGGCTTGAAAGAGCATGGAGATTGGGCGAAGAGAGGAAACGCGAGAATCGATGCACGCTGCACTGCGTCGTGCAAACATCTAACGCTGGTTTAAGTCGCAAGACAAAGGGTTGAAATAATCCAATCTAAGACCGGCGATTCAATTTTGCGAGTGTGAAGCAGCCGGACGTTCGGTTTCATTCGAGTCACGGTTCGAACTTGCAGATTTTCGTGCATCGACAGGAAATTTAAACGTGTGAAAAATGTATAACTATATGAGTATTTGATGGAACAGTTTTCTATCTGCGTTCCATTTCTCCGATGAGCAGCCTGACGTCAACTACTATGCCTCTAGTAAAGAATTTTGTCACGTCATCTATCAGCAATTCGCGAATTTTCATATTACTGTGAAAGTCGAAGCTTTCTAATGGTCGTGGCCGCATGGCCACTTTGACACCTACTACATCACGTCGAGTCACTCTTTGGACGAAACTAATCTTTCTATTAGAGATATTACGGAACTAATCGTCTTGCGAATCTTTCTCCTCCTTTCAAAAATATCGCAGATCGTCGATTAAATTTCTAGCACCGTGTGAAAAGCCATACACTCTATTCACGGAAGACATTCGTGCGAATAAAAATTGGTCGTTGAATAACTCATTTTAGCTTGACAACCACCGATGCTGGATTTTCTTCGCTACCAATCAACGTGTGTTTCCCTTCGTGTTCCCTTTACGCGCGCACTCTCCGTCCGAATAAAGGTGTCTCCTCGCGTTATTTCTCTCGTTCCTTCGTTCGTTCGTTTTTCGACTCGAAATGCATTGCCCGAATGTAAAAGTTGGGAGCAGTGGAGAGAAGGCGAGAGAAACGGCGAGAAAGGCAGGGCAGCTAGAGAGGAGAAAGAGAATACTTTTCGTTATTTGTAACTGGAGAGGCTTGCTGCGCGTCTCGCGGATGTTCACGTCGGCAAGTTCAACTTCCAAGCGTGTCTGGCCTGGCACGAACTGGTCGCGAAGATCGTAACGAGAGAGGACAGGCTGTCGTCGCGTTTGTAATTTCAACGCCCCGAAGACAGTATTCGCCATCCTCTCTCGGTGTCGAGTAGGAAACTGTTCGTTCGAGTGCGAGAACTTTCGCGTGAAATGTCGCTAGGCTACCGATACACCATCGTGACTCGTGGAGCACACGAGCTTCTTTCGCCTCTCCGTGTGTGTGTGTGTGTGTGTGTGTGTGTGTGTGTGTACAAGAATACGAGCAACGCACCGCTGGGAATGCGCCTTTCTTCCCCCTTGTATTACTTTGCCAGGCAACTCGATTATCAAACGCGTTGTCCGCCTCTAAGCATTAATGCAAACAACTCTGGCACTCGTTAAGTTCGACTTGGCAACTCCATCATCCGGCAGGCGGATTTTTGTCGTTTTGTCTAGCCTCAACAAGTGGATACGTAAATTGTGATCCAGAGAATGAAATTCAGGATCTCACCGACTGCGAGTGCAAAAATGTATCGAAAAGAAGAAATAAAATTTCTTCATCGAAGCCTTCGTTGGTTTTTTTTTTTTTTTTTTTTTTGAGAAAATCGACTTTATCGAGTTTGAATTTAATTGATTCTAAACGAGACAGTAAAGAATAATCAACGGAAGATTATTCTTACGTGCGAGGACAAGTAAAGAAACGTCAGGATGCCCTGTTTTCGAGAAAATCGAGTTTGAAAATTTGTCAAGCATAGTTTATTTTCTTGAAGAAAAAAAGAAAAAAAATTTTTGCTCTACGTTTGTTACTTATTTTTGCGTGTGCAATATCCTCGTGTTGATCAATCGCATTCAATAACTAAAATCAAGTTTATCACACTTGATAAACATTTTCCCAAAAACTCGATTTCCCCGAAAACGAAAGCTTCAACGACAAAATTTTATTCTTTCTTTTCGACGCATTTTTAAATGTAGAATCACCTCCCAGTCGGTTGAGATGTAGGACATTCTTTCTTTGTTTGAACGAAACACACGTTTTTCGAAGAATTTTAATGTTTGAATGCAATCAACTGAAATTTCGGCATAAAGCATAAAAGAATAATATCGCGAATGAGATTTATTTACAATGATATTTATTCGAAGTAAAAATTCATTTCTTGTAAAATTTTTAACACTCTGGACTTTCTTGTAAAATGTTCAAGTTGAGAATTTTCGAATATGATATAATCTCAGTTACGTTTAAAGAACACAAGTCAGGAAAATTTTCTGAACACGTTTGATCACTTTCATTTGACACGCCATGCGAAAGTATACTTTCGATTTCTAAAAAGAATTCATCATCGCGGAAAATCGTCCTCGGATTGGCGAATTTTGAAGAGATGTTCGAAGAAAATGTCGAGAAATGAATCACTGAGAGCACCTACTCCTTGTAACGTAAAAAGGCTTAATAAATTTACAACTAAATATTAAGTATTATTTATATACAACAAAGTAACAAATTGCTTCGTACATTGAAAAACATCTACGACCAAACGGAAAAGCTATCCTGACAAGAAAACGTCACCGAACGCACCAAAAAAATCGAGAATAAATCGAATTTCGTTTCGTTTCGTTCGAAGGTACCACGTAGCTGGTAGAACTAACTGGGAAAGAGAATTGCTATTTTTTTCCAAACAGGCGAATTTCCGCGCGATAAACCAACTTCGCAAGAAGCGAAAACGCCATTCGCTGGTGGAACATTTAATAAAACAACGGCGCCGGGCTCTTTTTGGCGCTCGAATATGAGCAAAATCATTAGAAGCGAACGTTGAACGTGGTGAAATATTTATGGCTGCTGCTGCTGCTGCTGCTGCTCGGCCGGTGCGCCCAGTTTTCAGAACATAAAATTTTGAGAAGAACAGCCGCTTGAAAATTCAGGCTCGTAATTAACCAGAACTTCCGGTCGGCGATATTGACCGTTTTTCTAAAGAAAATACAAACACGAACACCGAGCGGCGGTTCTTGGAAGGAAACGAGCGACCGCGGAGAGCGCTACCGCGAGTTGCTGCGTTAACGTTTGCGCAATTGTGTGAATGTGGTATTGATCAGAGAGCGCAAAATAATTAAACTGGCGAAAGAACATGCTCGCGGTGTTCAAAACTTTCCTTTAATATTGTACGTGAGCCGCATCTGTCCCGGTTTCCTCGCAACGCGAACATCTCGTTCTGTATTCGTTATCAAGAGGGAAACATGGAAACGCTGCAATCGTTCTTCCCTGCCGTAATATCCTTTTTCTTTTTTACGACGCTCGATTAAATTGCAAATAGCTGGCTAACTTGCCAGGTTTTTAACTGGTCCCGGAGTGACGGAAAGAAAGATTCGAAAGATTTTGAAACAAAATTGTATAATTACGAAGCACGGGGGATGGAATGTCTCGGAATGATGGAAATAAAAATCAGCGCAAAAGTAAAAATCCTCGCTGGAACGAGAAGGGAATAAGTATTGTATACGAATAGTGATTGGACAGAAAACTTTCATACGCGTATCGTATTTTATCGTTGAAAGCACTACCCGTCACGACTACGTTGTCAAAATCAGAAATCAATTTGAAAATGTCTATGGATGTATTCCTTTAAGCCTACAAGGATTAAGGAAAGATATTTTTTTAGCAATATAATACGATGTACAGCAATACAGAGCAATTCGACAGATTGCTGATCGAATCTCAAAACTAGTTCAACAAATGTTCCAATACTTTTGTGAGTTAGCGTGTATTCAGAATACGAGTGTCAACATATTCAGTATACAGTAGTAAAATTGCCAAAAATTAATGCAACGACAATTAACGAAAACAAAACTCGAAATATTAGAAGCATTCACCCTCTCCGACACGGTTGAGTTAGGAGTGAACAAAATGGAGAATCAGTTAGGTGTACTTTGACAACGTACAGAGCACCATATAATAATAATCGAGTGAGTAATATACCGTCACGTTTAATTATTATCGTATTTAATAACATTTTTCATTTTTCGCAGTTTCGCAATCAATTAACTGCTTTCTAATAAAGTTTCGGACGTATTATGGAAATGTAAAGGACGAGTAATTAGTTGTTCAATGAATAATTTCCAAAAGCTGGAATAATTAACGCGTTTTATATAAAATTCCATGCATAGTGAACTGACGTGGAATTACGAAGAAATAATGACTTTAAACGGTTGGCAACAGAACTTGTCTTCATAAAATATGCGCAAACACGTGACAATTAACTTTGCGTAACGTTTAACATCATACTTAACATTTTCAAATTAAGAAATGAAATCACGTCCCGGTACACACTTAAATTCTCTCCATTTCAAGCTACGACACCTAAAGGATTACGGCAGTTTAAAATTTTCAAAAAATCGATTTTTTTTCTTTTTTTTTTTTTTGTTTTAAATAGTAGTTTGAAAGACCTAGAAATAGATACAAAGGATCCTAGCCTTTAAAACGACTTATTTTGGGGTATAATAATAAATCTGCGGATACAGAGTCATTGAATTTGTATCACTGTTCACAACTTTGAGCAGTATTACAAAGTGTAAATCGTGTGATTCGAATGTTACTTTTGGTGAATCGGATATTAGGGGACTTGGATTCAATTTAGTTGTAAATTGTAAGAACTGTGAGCCGCGATATACAAGTAAAAAAAGTAAGCGAAGGACACATATGAAAAATGACGTTCCGATACTTTAAACGCGTTTTTCTCGAAACTCGGTTTTTAGAAACGGTGTGCAAGACATCTCGGAATCTAACCAACCGATTACTGTGAAACTTGGTACGTATCTTTAGTGTAACATTTACCAGGGATTGACGATCGAACATTTTTTAATTTTCAACAATTTCGAGAAATATAAACAGAAAAACGTGGAAATTTTTGGCATAAATTCGATACATCGAAAACAAATAGCTGCTACTTTCATAATTTTCACAAAAATGAAAATGTTGGATCGTCAATCCCTAGAGAATATCATTCACTTTTGAACTCTTTTTGTCTTTTTGTTGCAACTGATCCTGTTTGGCTGGAATCATGCACACCGATAGGCAATGTAAAAGAAGTTATGAAGTTATGCCGTTAAAAAGTTAAATATGAGTCCTCTTCTTTTCTCTTTTAATGTTGCTTTTTACAGTTCACAATGTGTTAAAATAAACCACGAAAGCTCATGTCGATCGAATATGTACTTTTTTTCTACTAGCACTCCAAAGTATTCGTAATTTTTAAGCCCGTCAAACTGTCCTGCCTCCTTAATCCTTTCAGAGAGAGAGAGAGAGAGAGAGAGAGAGAGAGAGAGAGAGAGAGAGAGAGAGAAAAGAAAAGAAATGTCACACTGACTCGAGAGTATTACGAATTTAACGACGTATTGGCAGGCAATTTCACCGGATCCTCTTCGTTAAAAGCGTAGAGGCGAATACACGTACAGCTCGCGACGAGTTGTACGTTTCAGCCACGATTACTTATAATGAATAATACCTATTCAATTAACGTCATCGGCCGATGGAGCCTCATAAGAACTAAATTAAATTCCCGATCAAACTCGTATAAATCGCATTAAACCTTCAAGTATCATTTTCCGTTCCGGCGGAGTATTTCCAATTTGTATCCACTCTGGAACCTTCGTTGATTCCGGCATCGTGCCGGCATCGCAACGGGGTGATTCTACTATCCTTTGACCGTGATACCCTTTTGCTTCGAGCCAGAGAATATGCTTTGAAAGTCATCTCCATATCGCGTTCGCTGAAGAACTCGTACCTCCCTCCTCTCTCTCTCTCTCTCTCTCTCTCTCTCTCTCTCTCTCTCTCTTTCTCTCTGTATAACACGACGACAACCGGCTGGCCGGGAATAGTTTGATCTTGATCGCCGTGAAGGGATTAACGAAGAACTGTGTCGCGTCACATAATCGAGAGAGAGTTGCGCCAAATATTCCGGATAATGGAGACGGTTGAAAACGTTCGACGCGAGACGGAGCAGAGCGAAAATAAATTTAAAAAATTTCGCCACGAATATTTCAAGATAGAGGAATATTTGGCGAGGAGAGTTTCTGAACGAAGCGCGTCGTTGAAAAATATGAAAATCCGAATGGAATTCGTTTTTGGAGTGAATTAAAAAATACTTTAAACGCGAATTTTTGTAACGTAGGTATTTCTCTCTCTGGAAATTGATACAATCAATCAAAGGGAAATGTATCGTGTAGTTTTGCTGTCGAAATTTGAAAAAAAAAAAAAAAAGAAAAAAGAAACATAGCGAGTAAAAATTGAAAATAACTAAAAGTATAATTTAGTATAACACTAACAAGTATAATTTAAATTTTATATTACGGAATACTAGAATCAGTATAGAAATTTATCGTCGAGAAAGCATTTCGAATAAAAGTTAAGTTCACTTTTCTGACAATCGCGATTTTACGAAAAGCAAAATTAAATCATAATTTCAGCGTTGGAAAAGAAAAACCATCGACAGATGATACTTACTAGCACGCTCATTAACGTAAAGTTCTCAAAGTTCACAAAATAAAGAAGAAAGAAAGAAAAAAATTGAATCTTATTCCTGTAGTGATTGACGTGGTATTTTTCATCGCAGTTTTGCACGTCATTCGAGAATGGATTATCTTGTTTATCATACTTTCGCTGGAACTACCTGAATAACTTGGTGAATAGCAGCGTTAGGGAAAATTGGATCGAAGGAATATTGCGTGGCTTGAAAGGATTCATCCTACACAATTACCCTAACTTTCCTTATCGCGTGCAATTTTCCAAATTTTTAGAACACCGTGCAACCGTGACGTGGCAATATTCTTGCAATCTTACGGCGCGATTCTAGCTCGCTTATCTTCTATACTCAATCCTTCGTGTTTCGAACACCGAACAATTTAAATTTATTCAAGCGATACTCTGCATATTGTGCGCGAACATTGTGCGCGCAACTTCATCACCTCGACACATGATACGTCCTTTTACAAAAGCAATTAATTTCACTGCACTAAAATTGCAATTAAAATGTCAAAGATCCAACCCAATGAAGAATATAACTTAATGATCACGTAAATTGAGAACTTTTGCGAAATACAACGAAATCAACAATGATACATCGCGAAACTCTGATGAATACGTTTTAAATTATCCAGAGAAACGAAGATGGGGTATGTATGAACATTCGGAAGAACAATTTCGATAAAAATCCCCGATTTGTGCACAAACGAAAAAAAAAAAAAAAAAAAGAAAAACACCCGAAAGTTGCCTCGCAAAAACGTTCAACGTTTTACGATTATTTATACGGCACGGAGGGTGGGAAGGGAAGGGAGGGGGGAGGGGTAATCGACACGCGACACTGTAGAAAAGGAAAACACGGGGCGCGACACGCCCGCGGATACCGCGAGAGAACACGCGGCTTAGTTAATTTCACAAACAGGCAATTTACAACAAGACGGGGGTTAATTTAGCCACCATCAGGCAGCCAGCAACAACGCGTCGCGTTCCGCGTTCGGCGAAACGGCGCGTGAAACAACGGGCAGCGAGCAGTGGAAAATTCGCATAAATATTTGCAAAAGGAAAGGACACGCGCGCGGCCGCGACCACGCGGGCACAAAGTGCGGCTTATCGCAAGATTTTAATACCCAATTATCAAAGCGTTTCATTGCTAATTTTATATTACGCGCGGCCCGGTGTACGCTCGCCGGGCCAATAAGATTCGTTGGGGGAGGGGGGGGGGGTGTTTGCATAGAATCGATTTAAATTTGCGGAATACCTGGACCGAATAGTTGAAATTATTCGGGCAAATGAACGAGTCGGCTGAAAATTCGAATAATAGCGGCTGCATTTGCGCCGCGATTATGTGTTTCAATAGATTCCGAGTCCGTTTCCTACGAGTCGTTCGCTCCTTTTCTTTTTTTTTTTTTTTTTCATCTTTTTTCTCCGAAAAAGAGAAAGGAAGAAGAAGAAAAAAGAGAAAATGAAACGCGAGAACAAAGCCTGGTTGGCCTGCACGGGGCAGCGCGCGAAACGAATAATTAATTTTAAATTAAAAGGCACCCCCGTCGGTGATGTAATTAAATATGAAACACAATAAATCTCTGTACCCCCACCGATTGTCCGTACGGAAGAAACGATTTTTTCCTCATTGTGACGGCAACTCACAGAATCGAGGATCGAAGCGCCAGTCGACAGGAAAAAATATATAAAACCTTCAACGTCGATGGCAATTGATCGAGGGTGCTTCACCGATAAGAAACAGTTTCCCATGGAGAAACGAACGAAACGTATTCGCGCGAGAGTCAACGAGGTGTGAAGTTTGATTCTTCGTGTGGAGTCTCGTCTGTAATTTTGGTTCTAGCTAATTGATAATTCGATCGAGTGTTAAACGTTGGTAGGAAAATTCATCGATATTTTCTACCGTCTGACTGTCCATTGATCCATCGAAGACGAGGAAGCGAGAAAAGAGCATAGTTATTAAAGAATATAATCCTGTCGTTTGAGCAAATGTTCCGTTCGCTGCAGAATACTTTCTAAACAGAACGTTCGAGCACGTTCGAGCCTCGTCGACGAGCCTATCGTTCGAATCGCAAATACGCCATTACGACCAATCGAAATCCAAACTGATCGATTATTTATTGACATTTCGACGTTTGCACACTTTCTGCCAAACCGTTCGAACACGATCGTTCGTCCACCCGTTTGCGATATCTCGATAGAAAGCCCCGTCTCTCTATTTAATCGCTGTCCACCACGGTTTGATTTCGTCTGTCTAATTGAGCAGCCGGTGCGAAAATAAATCGATCCATAAGAAATCGTTCCAAATCGCTTGAAACTTTGAGTTCGATACACGCTGTATCGATACGATTCTCTGAGAGATTGACAATTACCTTTGCAGAGAAAATAAAAGCGTTTGAACATCTGTAATTTTTATATATATATAATTATATTATATTATATGTATCTCTTCTAAATAATTTATAAATAAGTGATCGTTTTCGATCATGTATCGAGCAACCGAGAGTTTCGCGATTTTATCTTCGTAATACGGTATTTAAACGAATCGACATAAACTCTATAATTTTCGTATAAAATTTCAAACGAAACAACGAACCCTCAACCTTTTTATCAGTTCGTGACTATCTCTCTCTCCACAATGCCTTGTAAGTATTACATACTTTTATTTCTATGCAAAAAAAAAAAAAAAAAAGAAAATCTCAACGCTGTCGCTAAATTTTCTCCAATTTGGCTCAAGCATCGCCATCGATTTCCCTTTTATCGTAGCTCATCGATAATTCCCAAAACGCCATCGGTGGTTCAAGTGACATCTGACTGGCCAACGCCACTCCATTCGATCAGTTGGAAATATCAAAAGCAATTATGTAAAACTTGAACTCGAAAATATAATATATTTCTTCGTCCTCGAATGTTCATACGAGTTCGTACGTGCGTGTGCGTGTGTGCGTGTGTGTGTGTGTGTGTGTGTGCGTGCGTGCGTGTGCGCGCGCGTGTGTGTGTGTGTGTGTGTGTGTTCAACGAGCGAATTAATAAGAGGAACGGAGCAGCGAGATGCATAATGCTCTGGCAACACGGGCAAAGGAGTATAGAGAGAGAGAGAGAGAGAGGAGGGCGAGCAAATGCATACACTATTGAGCACACGCGTTCACAAGCGTTGTATTAATTTTCGTTTGCTTGCCTTTCGTCGCTTAATCGAGACCGTATTGTTCGCCAGCACAATCGAGCGCGAGCAGAACCCGCGCAAATTTTACGCCGCGACTCTCTCAATTTCCAGGGCACCGATTACAAGCTTTTCGCAAGCTGTTCTCCATCAATGTTCTCCGTGTCGTGTAATCGTGTTCGACGAATGGGAAAAGGCTAATTTTCAATTGTCAAGTGTCAGAATTGCTCGACTCTGATTTCAGATTTGCGTAGTACGTATGCACGAACGTGACTTGATTTCTCAGAGAAAATCTCAAATATTTTGGGCAAGTATGCAAAAATATATATGAAGTATTCAAAGTATATATATATATATATATATAAAAGGGTAATACCACTTATGAAATTTAATAGCTGAAATAATTTCCCAAGTTAATAAATCCGAATTTGCAATTGCACGAACGCGTCCGTAGTCTACCATTCAAGTATGCAGAGTACAAAATACGGAAAATCCTAGCTTATATCTTCAAATAGTCTTTCTACATCCTACAGCAAATCCATCCCGGATGAGAGGGTGAGATGAGAGAAAGAAGGAAGACCGAACGGCAATTGTAACGTAAATTCGTTGGAATCGCCGAGGAATTTAATCAACGCGGCGCGTTTGTGTCGAAGGACCATTTACAACAGGAGGGAATCAGAACATTGTCGTTACGACGCGAATCAACCGCTTTGAAAACGCGCCCGCCCGTCCTCGTTCTATCTAATTTCACAGCTCTCTGTCTCCTTAAAGTCCAGTGTCTATTACAAAGCTCGCACGTAACGCGCGCGCATCTCGCGAGCAGCTGGCCCGAGGATAGGATACTCAAAGTATCCTCGGTTACTCAAAGGGTAGTTTTCCACGTAGAGGAGAGAGAGAGAGAGAGAGAGAGAACCGAACACACAGGCCGATCCCTCGCGAGCGACTCGTCGCTGGGACGAGTGTCGTTACGCGACTCGTTTTCCGGTTTTAATTAAATGACGTGCGAAACGCGTGCAACGAGTCGCTTTTCCTCGTTTCCCAGAGGCCCATACTGAGACAGGTCAACCGTAAACCAGAAATGAGTGCTGCCAGCCGGCCGCGTATTAACGTGCCAGCCCGTTCGCGCACGGTTCTCCCATGGTTTAACGACAGGCAATTACCGGGCAAGTGTTCTTCGTAACAAATCGAAGAGCTTGTAAATGGGCCGAGATCTTACCTTGCCATTTACGAGAGACTGAGACTCGTTGTTTCTGATTTCGCGTGGTTTCGACTCGATGTCGAAGTGGAATTCTCGCGAGACTGAATTCTCGTGTGTTTTGGATCTCTTGCTCCGTCCTTGTGGTTCGAAGGCTTGAAAGTTTCGCTGGAGAATTTGAGAACGTCTTGAGAAAGTAGGCGGTGGATTTCTACGCTTTTGAAAATGTTAAACAATATTCGCGAAAGAGCCGAACGTGACGAGGATTGTAACTGTATCCAATTGTATAAATGGTCAATGTTAGAAATTTCATATTCTATTAACGTCTTTGTAAGAATCTCATGCTACAAACCATAAGCTATATATTAACCTTTAATATCTAATATTTTCCTTTAATACCCAAGAGCCGGGAGGTTGGATTCTTGATAATAAGAGACCAAGATACGCATCTTTTGCAAGAACATCATTGCAACAGACTTTTATGTAACTCCCTGTACATTATACACGAGACTTCCTGCTGAAATGAATTTTTCCCTACATTTATGCAAGAAATTACACTCTCGACAATTTGAATGAAGTAATCAACCTGCATACATTCTTGCGATATCACGAAAATGCACTAGCACGCTCCATCGTGAAAATTGAAATTTTATTTAATTAATTAATTTTAAACACGTTACAAGTTAATGTAATGAATTTTTTTCGCCAAGAAAATTCATCAACAACTATCAGAATCTATCTGTCGGGGAAAAATATACACGTGCACGCGTAAGTAACACAATAGCAGTTGGTAAACTTTTATCAAAGCAATTCGTTTCACGTCTGCAACAGTAATAAACGCAAATAACGATGCAAACCTAACCTAACCTTCGTTATCGAGGTTTCCAACTGTGCGAGCAGGCCAAAACAAATTTCTATTAAATTAACCATGCCGCGAAAAGTTTGAAAATTACACAAATTACAAAAAAAAAAAAGAGAGAAAAGAAAAATTCGCTCGTTTTTTATCACCGGGATCGTTCGCGTCCAATATCTGCATTAACTTCCGCGAAACGATATAATCTCTCCAAAAAAAAAAAGCTTGTTAATTGCTCTTTTGGCTAACTTTGAAATGATATGAAATTATAAATGACTATATGCCCACTTATTAAGGACCGCGCAACGCCGAACAAAATTTATATCGAACGTTCTTTTACCGTGTCAAAAGCTCGTCTCGTTTTTAAATTATAACTTTGTAACTCAGTTCAGTTACATTTTATATAACTCATTTAACGTACATAATTGTAGAATTCATTCGTGTAATTTAACTGTGATTTACAGAGTTAATTTCAATTAGAATATTTTGGTTTGTAAAATTCCCGCTTGTTCGACGTACGTCAATTTCTTCGAATGGCTCGTAATATCCGGAAGTTCGAAATGGAAGGAACATGTCGAAGCTTTGAAAGTTCTGTTTCGCAGTCGCAACATTGATCGAGTTCGACGTAGTATGTGGATCAAAGAGGATCCCAGCGTTGCAGCAAGTAATGCGATCGATTCAGTTTTTAATTACCATGTTGGATTCCGTGTAGTGGAGTCAACACGTTTATAATTTTGAAGAGTTTATTCCTTGTTTATTCCGTGGTCGTGTATGATGTAGGATGATATAGAATGATATAGAATGTTTTATGCTAGGCTCAGCTATACTATGCTATTCTGTAGTATTCTAGTCTGTCTCACTCTACTGTAGTATTCTAGTCTGTCTATTGTAAAACATGTCCTTATATATATTTAGTTATCATCGTCAAGTGGAAGGGGAAGGAGCATGGATGACCAAGTATTGGATCTTGCCCTTATGACTAACTATTCACAGTCCACTTTTATGTTGCTAGCTCGTTGTCAGTATTTGCATAGATTCAATATTGTCTGGGTTGGTCATCCAACAACCGGATATCTCACAGTGGTGGCGAAGAAAAGTAGGAGAGTGTCGACGTTTTACACAACGCTCACGAGTTAACCGAGGTTCATTAACGCGTTCAAAAACACCTGTCGAAGTGCGAGTCCTAGCATTCGACGATACGCGAGATGCAATAGTGATCAGAGCGAGATAAAATAGAGAGAGAGAGAGAGAGAGAGAGAGAAGAAAAAAAGGACAACAATGATTAATTACCGACGACACTCAACGGAAACGGTTACTAAAACGATCATCATTAAAATCTCATTTAGCCGGAGCTAATCGTGTTATTCGCAGGTGACCGGCCTTTTTCGACATACATAAGTATATATATATGTATATATTCATATATACATGTACCTACCGGTCGAATTTGAAATTTTAAACGGGCGGGGGCTTTTATAACGCGCAATTATCACGCGTATTCTCTCATCTTCGCGCGTGCACGCGAAGGAGAGGCGGTCGTAACGAAGGTAATTACACGCATGCGATACGGAAAACGAAAGGGTTGTTACACGTGCACTCGACACGGCAGAATACAGCTTACAATTGCCGGAGAGACCCCCCTTTCAATTTTTATGAAACTTATGGTCCCGCGCGTCGACAGAATCGTCGTTCTTCATACAACTTGTTTCTCGTCTATTCGACGAACGGATTTCGAAGCGGATTCGCACAGAGCTGTTTCATTTCACACAAGAGATGTCGGTTTCGACAAGATTTCACGAGCAACCACACGGTCGATTATCCTTTACAACGTTCGACTTTTTCATGCAGTAATTATGCTGAAATTATCGGCCAAAACATTGTTTGTACATTTGTATAAAATACGATATTTTAATACAACGTGTCTCTAGAAAATGAGTATGTTTGTCATTACATAGTGTGGGATAGACAGTTCTGGGAAAGGGCCCAAGACTTTCCCTGGTGCTCGACTGCAGATGTCCCGAATCGTATAGCGTAAACAATAAAGAAAGTTAGGCCCGGGCCTTGAGACTGTTTATGGCCAGCCCTTCAGGCCTAACGTCTAAGAAGACTAAGAGTATGGATCTGTTTGCGTGTATGTGTGTACGTGTGTACGAGTGATGAATTTTGTGCAGAAGAAAGGGAGTGAGTGTCGAGAAGTCAGAGAGCGAGTGTCGAGAAGTCGAGACGTAAAAGAGAACAGAGTGATGAACAGAGAACTAAGAACTAAGAGTATACATCGTTATTTAATATTAATGAACCAATTTTATTTATTTAAATAGATAAACAACCATTAAATAAAATTCCTAAAAATTGGGATCTCAGCCGAGATTCCTACAAATAATATAGCTAAAAAAAGATGTTCGACAATGAATTACGTGCAATATTTGTGAAATACAAATGTCGGCCGCTGTACGTGTAAGTCTAATTCGTACTAATCAACCTCGGAAATTACAATGCACGAACCGAGTGACAGGCGAAAAGAATCTTACCAATTATACGATCGTTCACACACGAAATCGGAGACAAAAGCCAAGAAACAAAATCTTCCCAGTCTATTTCCCCCTTTCTTCTCGATAAAGCCACGATCCAAATACCAATAAAAAGAAAATCCACCAATAACCACGAGAGCGCAAAACGCTCTATATACAACTTCATCCGTAGCCGTAACAGTAAACAACTTGGGCCACCTTGAACTGGAAACAGATGGAAAAATGAAGCAGAAGGAACGAAGGTATTAAGCTCGATTGGAAAACACTTCCGTCTCGTTCCATCTCGTCCCGATTTCGACGGATGTATCGAGAACACGCGAGACAGTGGACGAAATCGTTATAAAAAGAGAAAAGGAGATTTCCATTGACAGAGAGAAAGACATCCCTTGTTTGCGACGATTTTAATTAGTTTCTCCTAGTTGTGTCTAAGATGGCACGATTTCGAAAGAGAGGCGCTGAAACGTTTCTGGCAGCGAAAGGTGGCGGAGGAGGTCGTCTCTGAATTCCGTTCGCGTCTACTTCGTAGTTGTCTCGCAATGAAACTCGCCGTCTGTCACGCTTCCAGGTCACGTGCGTTCGAAATAACGTAATCCGGGAGACCAATAGCCGGCAATTAATATTCCGTATCGAGATACCGATGAATCGGCACGACATTCTGCCGGACACGTCGAGTTTTCGTGTCTCGCGGCCTCTCGCTACAATATGTTGCGCAAACGTAGAAATCCGGCCGCGATTCGCCGCGTACGTACGTACATATGTATGTATGTATGTATGTATGTATGTATGTATGTATGTATGTATGTATGTACGTACGAAAGGACGTCGTTCGTGCAAGAGAGGAAAGAGAGGAACAGATGCGGTAATCAATTCCGCGGGTGAGACACCCATGGAAATTGCTCGCGTTTCATCCCGACAACATCGTAATATACAAATGGGCTCGCGAAAGCGTTTGGACGCCTGCCATTGAGAACATTTGTGGGACATCTGTTGGACAGATTTTGAAATTTCCTTAGCGCCACGACGAATGGATCCTGAATTGAACCGTTACGACAAATGCATTCGATAAATTACGACTTTTACCTAGTTATTCGGCAGTATTAAAAAGAAGAAGTCGAGTAGAAACAACTTTAGAAAGAGTACGACGAGAAAATCATGAAATTCGTAAATTATTCTATTGCAATTGTGGCAAAGGTTACATGGTTGGCGGATGTTAGAATATCGTGCTCGCCGATTTCATCCAATATTAAATTTACGAATGCTCGATTTACGAATTTACGAAAAGACTAGCCACCTGCGCGTACAATCAAATTAGCACGACCTCGATAATTAACAGAGACACGCGTTGTTCGTCGAACGGTTAACGTGGTCGTCACTTTTTTTCCTCTTTTTTTTTTTTTTTTTTAAATCCTTGGACGCTCTTAATTCCCTCGTAAAATTGAATAAATAACAACGGAGAGTGTCAGGCCGGATTTCGAAACGGACAGGATCGGAGAGAATCGAAGAGTCAGGATTCGCTATGAAATACACCGCGATTTATTATAGGATCTGCAATTGGAAAAATAAAAGATGGGGGAAGAGGAGAAAGAGAAACGAGGCGGGGGGCGGGGAGGAGGGAGGGGGAAAAAAATTCATCGAACGATGGAGAATAAAAAACTGGCGACCGCCGCGACCCGACTATTCTGGTGTCTACTCTGTCTTGTCCGCGGTTCGACGCGGCATAAAATAAACAAAAGTCCATAGACGCCGGGTCGCGTAATACAAGGCAATCGTTACAATCGTAATTCAGAGGCACGAGCCCCGCGACAGAATAGGGAACAACTGCTACGGACAATTGATAACCGCCTATGGATATATACAGGCACAACGTCGATATTCGCAATCGCGCGAGCCGGCGCGAAAAATTACTGCGACCGCCGGGGTTTTATTTATTGTACCCGGCCAGGAGACGAAGGGCCGTGTCGAAAAAAAAAAAAGAAAAAAAACCGCCGGGCGACACGCGAACGCGCGCGCCGACTAAATAAACCCGTTTCTCATTTTCCCGCCGTTGGAAAACGAAAGTTTTTCCTTAACGAGTGAAACACTACCGGCGCCGCCTTTGCGCCGGAAATATTACGCGCGCCCGTGCATCGCGAGTACGAAATTAATACCCCGCCGCCTCGCGAAAGCGTGAATGCCCCCGCGAAAAATCACGAAAAAGAAGAGTTTTTTCAAGAGTATTTTTTTTTTTTTTCTTTTTTCTCCCGAAGAGAAACGAAAGAAAATTACGAAACGACGAGAATTGAACGAAACGTTCGTTAACGAAACGACGGCGGACGGTAGAAATTTTTATCCCAATCGATCCATTGGTTTTCATATTCAAGTTCTACTGGATGAAATTCGAGAATCAAACAGATGAAGCGCTATTCGAGTATAGTTTTCTTATCGGGCAAGCGCAAGAGAACGAATCTGCGAGGTTCGTTCAATTATTACAAAATTGAGGGGAGTTGTAATTCGAAGGAAGCTACAGAATACTAAATTAGATCCGTAATCTTAACTTTGAATTCAAAAAGAATGAAATTGTATTTGCAAAATGTCACAATTTGTATATAAATATTATTACAATATTGTGTATAAATATATATAAATATATAAATTTGTACATAAATATTGTTACAATTTTATATACAATTTGTATATAAAAATATTTAAAAAATATGAAAAACCTCCCTTTTACTACATTTTACAAGTTTTCCATATAATACGAAGAAGACCTTGGAACTGAACTTGACAAGTCTTCCACCATCCATTTTAAAACGTCCCTGTAATATCCTCTTCGTCCGCCTCAATTTTATCGACCAACATTCCCAGACCTACCCCAACAAAGCAGCCACCGCGAAAGGAATCAAACCCCCGCGCAAAAGATCGCCTCTGGCCCTCTGTCACAGAGTCTCAAAGTGTTGTCCCAGCATTCCAGTTCGATGTATGACCAAATATTTCTCAAGTAGTCGGAGAGAAACGAGAAAACGGAAGAGACGCCGTTTTGCCAGGCTGAAACACTGATCAGCACGAGTGTAAACATCCGCCTTGACTCGCATCCGCGGGCTCGCGAAACGAATTCACGCGCAGAAAGCGAAGAAAGAATAGAGAGAGAGAGAGAGATGGAGGAGGGAGGTCCAGTTAGTTCTTGAAGGGAGCTCGTGCACATCTTCTTTGTGCAGATGCAGACACGGCTGGCCTGGTGCTTTATAAATTTTCAGGGCGAGCACCTCTTTAGAGAGGTGAACCAGGCGGAGGAGGAGAGGGCGAGCCAGTCACGGCACACGCGCTTTGCGGATTTTTCAATCACGTTCCGGTACTGACAGGATTAATAAAGCGGCGCGCGCGCGCCACACGGAGAGAGTTTCCAGACTCATTTCATGCAGAATCGAATTGGATTTCCAGGTCGGGACCGGTGTGTATTTGTGCGCAACAGAGAGACCGAGTCCCTTTGATGTGCCACGCTCGGATACCGAGAGAGAGAGAGAGAGAGAGAGAGATTAACCCATCTCTATCTCCGCCGCGAGAACGATAGCCATTCTAACTGTCTGTACTTTGTTACATCGTCGTCAAATAATCGATTTATAAAAATTCATGGCGGGCCCTCGGGTTCATGATCGCGCGCGTGTTTCCCTCTGATCGAATGCCATCACTTCTGTGACAAATGGAATCGGAAGACGGTCCTCCACAGAGACTCGATTTCCTCCGACATTTCCTTCAACACATTAGCACGTGGTTAATATTAAATTTACCGCGAGTAACTGCGATTGCTGTGACAAACGCAAAAGCTGCTCGTCACTAGACGAGCCAAAAGTTTGCAAACGAACATGTATCAAACATGTATCAAACGATAATGTAGAAAATGCTTTCAAAACGCTTATGTAGTCAGGCGAAATTCCATCGGTCACGTTTTCACAACGAACCGAAGCCGAAAAATCGAGTCGAAGCGAATACTTCAAGACAAAAAAATGTAAAAAAAAAGAAGAAGAAGAAGAAGAAGAGAAGCTCGCGAAAGGAAGAAAACATAATTGGCTGTTAAACAAAGCATAATTGACAACGGAATTGATCGAACAGAGTCAATTTCCCGGGGAAATCCGATGGAACCGGTTAACCAGCGGAGCATACGCGCGTCTAGCGCAACACGCGAAAGATTGAGCTGTCCTGTACGATCGAGCAAGACGGAAATAACGGAGAAAGGTGGTCGAACACGCGTAGGGTTGAGGGTTGAAGCCAGAAGAGAGCGGAGCCAGAGGATTGGTACGTTTTTAGTGATTGCAGCACTCGAACGTGCCAGAGCGAATATATCCTGCACACGAGAGAGTACGTGTACACACGCGCAAGCGAACGGGGCGCGTTCGCGCACTGAGTGGTTCAAATATATCAGTATTCGTGCTCGTACGTACGTACGTAACGACTGCCATACACCGATGCCGCCTTTATTCTTGCTATCTCGGTGCACGTGCAAAAGCGCTGGCCGGCTCTACGAATATTTTCCTTCTAATTTAATTTCTACCAGGTTGGAGTGCAGCGTACGTATTACTTCGCACGTATCCCGCCGGGGCACAGAGAGAACAGATTAAGATTGAGAGGGAACGAAAGGGAAGGAGCACGCTCGTCGCGGTATTATAACGATACCGATGGTGGTTTCTTTTTTTTTAAGGTCGATCAGAAACGCGTTATCAGCCACGTCGCTACGAACAAGCGTCACTTTCATCCACCGTCTTTTCCTAATTCCTCCTATTTCCTTCCCTAAATTTTTCCATTTAGTTTCATTCTTCTCGTCAGCCTGTCGCCGCTGCAGAGCCGTCGTAATAATTAGAGCCCACTGATTACGAGATCATTCCTGCCCTCTCACTGTCCTTCTCTCGTCCATGCGCGACGCGCGACACTCGAAAACACTTGAATTTCAGAGGGACCCGGTGCGGCACGTTTATCCGACGCGCAACCCTCTAACCACCCTTCCGACACTTCAACCACGTTAAACCATTCAGACGTACTTTATGCAAGCGTGTTTCCGAAGCGTCGGCCCGAATCTAGGTTGTGATTCACGTACGCAGCTCGATCTATTTATTCGGTTAACGAGATGGTCTTTTTTTTTAGGTTTGGTTATTCGTTTCGACGTCATCTCGTTTTTCCTACGCTACTATGCGATCCGCTTGTTTCGCATAAAATGGTCTAATGTTCTGTTACTTTGCGATCGCGACTACTTTGATGCCTCGGCAAAGGATGGATTGTAATCTTTCTAGTCAGAACTTTACAATTAGACAGAGACTGCAGAATTCTATTTAGGGATATAAATCATCTTTGGAAGTTACACGCTGAATCCGAGCTTAATCAACGTACGAATGAATAATTTTGTCTTTTCTCGTTGCAGTGCTATCTACCACGAGCGGCGCAGCATCCTCCGGCTCGAACTCGACGAAAGTCGCAGTGAACGAGGAGGATGACGAATCGTTGCCAGAGATCACGCTGGAGGAATTCAAAGAGAGGTACAGAAGATTGATACCTTACATGACCTTCTACGTGGCCAGCAACTACGTAAACGCTCAAACGCCGATTTCGCAAGCCACTGCCGCGAAAGAGGTACAGAGCAGTCCGCTGGTGAGAAAAAATCCGCAACCGTTCACCAGGATGAACACCGTGCCACGAAGAGGGACGAATCATCGTGTCAATGTACAGAATCAAGAGAAGAAGTTCGTTCCGTCGATTCAATACGACCCGAGGAACGTGGGAGCCGATGGTAGCTACTTCGCGCCTGTGAGATACAGTTCGAAGATCAATTACGACGAATACTCGATACCGTACCAGCTATATCAGGATCAAAAGCTAACGTATCCCGAGATAACGACGGTACCCAGCAGCCAGTCTGCCCATAAGGAGAATAGATTCTATGCAAACGTGAGACCACCACGACCTTACACGACAAATGGCAGAGATCACCAGCCTAGAAAACAACTGGCTAAGCCAATCGCTGGCAATCTTCGAGATGACTATGCGCTCGATTATAATGTCAGACCAAGTAGCGCACTTAATTATCCTGTGAAAGATTCTCAAGATCATCGACAAGTCTTGCTATCCAACGATTATTCCAGCGTGCTGGAACCTGTACCAGAGACAGCGGAGAGGCAACTAATTGCTCGACTACCTCAAAATCCGAACGTGAACCTGCAGCAAATAGTGGAGAGTTTTCAACTAAGTGAACGTTTGCCAGAAATGTTGAGAAAGGACAACATAGACAGCAGTTTAAAAACGCTCGCGGAGATATTGAATATTCTTCACGGCATGAAAGCAGAAGAATTCCCGCAGATTCATGCGCCACCCTTGACACCACTGCCACCTCTACCACCCAGAGTGCCCGAGAAACCAACGAGCTACAAAACGAGGCCGAAAACGAGGCCGAAAGTGATCACCGAGACGCGATTTCAAGCCACGCCAAATCCGCTATACCTGACCGACGATCCTGAACGTTACAAAATATCGTCGTACGAGTACAAAACGAAACCTCAGTATAAACCGCCGCCTCAGTCGAATTACAACACGAACAGCTTGACCAACAACAACGTGGTGGAATATTATATCCCGGTGGTGCAAGAGATACCAACGAAACAGAAGGAACCGTTTCTCCCAACGATCAGACCGCAAGCTAACGAAGGTCCGATTGACCATTCGTACGCGATCACGGAGGATCTCAGCGACGATGTATTGCAACAGGAGCGGTTCCCTTTGCCACCTGTTACTACGGGAAACCCGATTTACAGCTATACGAAACCCAACGAGGCGGCGACCACGAAAGTGCCGTCGTTAAAATACGGCGCCACAAGAGGAAAGGCCAACATAGACTATCCGGCCTACTCTAGCATACCTCGTACGAATTTCAGCTGCAAGGAACAACGTTACAAGGGATTCTTTGGAGATCCGGACACTGGATGCCAGGTGACGTTCCCTTTCTTTTTTTTTTTCATGTTCTAATATTGGAATCTTAATTGTAAAATCGAATGTGAGGTAACTTACAAGTGACAAATTTGGCAAGAACGAATCGATTTTGTTAGTAAATCTATCAAGACGTTGACTAACAAACTAATGGAACTGCCGTTTCTGTTGGAAAACAATTATAAAAACAAAATTATCTACACGCAACATATGTGTTTTTCCTCCGTTTTTCCTCATCTTGTATGTACAAATTTGCAATTTTCCTAACAGTGATAATAATATTGTTCTTGCAGGTATGGCATTACTGCGACCTGAACGGTGGTAAATCATCGTTTCTATGCCCGAATGGTACAATATTCAGTCAAGTTGCGTTAACGTGCGACTGGTGGTTCAACGTGAAGTGCGAAACAACAACTCAATTGTACGTTTTAAACGAGAGACTCTACAAGTACATTCTGCCGATAATGCCAAAGTTCCCGGAAGACTTCACTGGGCCAGAAGTAGATCGGTATTTAGAGCTCAAGTTTAAAGAGATGGAGGCGAAACTGAAGGAGAAGAAGCTGAAGAAGCAGCAGGGGAAAGGAGAAAGAGAAAAAGAAAGAGAAGGGAAAGCTCAAGAACAAACAACAACAAAAGAGAAACAAAATGAATAATCGATATGTGTCTAGGTTGTAGTTAAATTATTATGTAATATTGCTGGTTCAATTCTAGCACGTATTTAACGTAAGAGGGTCAGTTAAAAAGTTTCGCTCGCTTGAAATTTCTTGAGTATTAAAGATATCCCGCTGAAACTTGGTGGAAATGATGTTTAATATCTTTATTCTGAAGTTGTGTCAACGGCTTCGACGTTCCAATGGTTTTTCATTTGTCATCAATCGTAAAACATGGCGTGTCCGGTGGAAGTAGCGTCCAAATTGGAAATCCGCGCCGTGATTCGTTTTTTATGGGCAAACAAGTGTCGCCGTAATAAAATTTATCGTCAATGACGTTTATTATCACAATAAGATATCTCGTCGATGCGTTTTATTCAAGAATGACGATTATCAGAAGAGAAGACTGTCAGCTACGACAACGAATGTTAATGTTGAATGTGTTCAGCACCTGATTAAGGCAAGTAGGCAAATAAGAAAAAATTCCTACAAAAAAAGTTTGTGCTCGATGGATATCTCAATTGTTGACAAACACAAGAATAATTTCGAGCAGCTTTGGTATTTTTGCATTGGTATCACAATGAAGGGAATGAATTTCTGAAGATAGAATAGTGATTGGAAATGAAAGTTAAGTCACTCTGAAAAGAAACAGAATTCACTTAAGTAGAAACATCCTCCAGCCCCAAAAAGTACACTTTTTTGCTAGAATGACGATAGTGACAGTTTTTTGATAATCGATGCATTATGAATTCACACACCCCAAGAGCATTATCATTAACACTTTGAGTGCCACTTCCACTTCTGGAGAATCCTATTTATTCACATAGAAACGATTTTCACACTTGTTTATAAATATACTGAATTTAAAGAATGAAGTCTTAATAGATAAATAAATATATATATTTTATTTATTCAATAAAATATTATATTTACAAACACAAACTCAAAGTGTCAATGTGAACACACAGATTCACATATTGTGAAACTTTGACAAGACTAAGGAAAGTAATTGATGATTGACAACCAAAACAAGTGAAGAAATGGATTATCCTCAATGCCATATAACATTTGACATGCCTCCTGAAGAACCCATTGAAGAAATTCAAGTAGGAAGTATGATAACACATAGTCCAAATAGTCAAAAATTTTCAATTTGAGACTTCCATGTTTTTAGATCAATGAAAACAAAGGAGTAATATTATTTAGACAAAGAATGGCTATCTTAAGACAGAATCTTTTTGACAAAGAGATAAAAAAGATAACGCCACGAATATTTTGTAATATGAAATATAATTATGTGAACTTTTTGATTGATCCTCATATATATCATGTTGCCATTGTTTGTTATAAATAGCAATGTACAATTATAGGTTGTGTCTCACTCTTATCCACACTGTTGGATATAGAGAAATTTTGTGAAACTCAAAAATGTGCAATATTTTTATTATAAGTTTGCGTGTGATTTGTTTCTATGTATTGTGTATTTAATAAGGAAATTTTTGTATACAATCTGTACGTTGAAAAAATTAAATTATTGCAAAGCGTTTAAAACAATTGGAAATGCCAGAAACCAACACATATGGAATAATTGACAACGTCTGTAAACATTTCTTCTCCCTCTAGTCATATTTGTACTGTGTAAAGAATATATTCTTTACTACTTCATAGAAAACTTTTGCATTTATACATGCATTTTAGAAATTAACAATTATATATTATATACACAATAATATACAAGCATGACAATAAATTAATTTAAAAGTTTTCTACTTGAAAAAATGGTTTGTACAATTAATTGTATTGCAGCAAATTAATTCTTTAATTTCATATTTCTATTTAACATTTTGTTGCGAATATAAAATAAAATTATTTATTTATCGTTTAATGCGAATATTTTTACTCATTATACATGCATTATAATTCCTTTTCTGTAGAAAAAATAAATAATGTACTTACCTTTTGCACCTGCTGAACTCTTTTGAGGTTCTCACTCACACGGTCAAATATGTCGTAGAAATCCACCAATAATTCACTATTCTAATAAACACAGAAATAAAAGCATATTATTTCTAAATAATGTAACATTACGAAATTATTTACATCGCTTACAATACAAACCTTTTTGCTTAATGGCAAGTAATTGTGATTTTTATGACATTTTATCATACAATGTGAACATCCAGATATTTCACAATTTTCACAGTAGTACCCTACTGGTTCAAAACATTGTTCTGAGCAAGTATTTATTATATTGAAAGAATTATTGTTTTCCTTTGTTAGCATAATCTTTGAATGATTTTGTAATGCCTTCCCATGGATCTAATAAAACACAAACACAAAATATCATTAACTATAATATTTGTACTTTCATCATACTATAATACAACAGTATTATATTATACATATTTTTATTCTACATGTTTATCATTTCTTGAAATATTTAAAGAACATAAATTACAATGTATTTCCCAAAAAAGCAAACAATAATGTAATAAAAAGCAACGTCGCACAATGAGCAATGTACCTTGGAGTAACAAATATGGCAAAAAAGAACAGTGCATTGTTGGCACTTTATGGTTGCTTGGATTCCACATTCATAACATAAACCTGAAAATGAAGAATATTTTATTGCAACTTAAGGCATCGTTTAATATATCTAATTAGTCTTCGAAACGATACAGACCTTTTATGCCTTGCTGTTTTGGTTTGGATGCAGAAGATTTAGAGAAAGAAATATCTACATCGTCTGATTTAATTAATCTATTATGCGACATAACCATCAGCCCCAAAGTATATATGTTTAAAGGTAATGCTAATGTCTGATTATCATCGCATTGTGAAACTACGTTGCATATAGGGCAAGATTTATTAGCAAATGATTTAACACATTCATCACATATTATGTGTCCACAGTTTAATAATAAAGGCATTACACCACGTAAAGGAACAAATTCTGAAACAAAATAAATAAATGCTTTCTTAGCATCTTTTCCAACTACATTTCCCAAATGAATGTGTGCAAAAAAATCCAAATAACAATAGGACTACTATCCTAACCTTCACGATATTATCATTCATTTTAGATTTACAAAGATCAACAACGTGCATACCAGCAATCATTTTTGTACATGTTTCTTACTATCGTGTGATATTATCGAAAATATATATTTTCAAACGTGGATTGAAAAATGTTTTTTTCTCAAGTCATTGAAATCATATTTCGAAAGGTTATAAATAAATATTTCATTTGTTGTCAATACATATATTACGTGAATAATGAAAAAAAAAAGATACCGGCAAGCGTATGACTGAAAAAGTGAATGATTACCTCGAAAAAAGAATTGATGTTTACACTGTATGCAAAACACATTTCGAAGTTTTGTAGATGGGAAGTTGTGCTTTTTATTGTACTTATAATTTCTTCGTGTACTCATTATTTCGTTAGTTATGAATTGATGTAAGAACGATTTCGAACACGAACAATCCGAATTTACGAATTTTCAAGTAAAACACGACGAGACGACACGCGGAAACACAGTATCGCATTTGAATTCTAGCCCAGTGCCAACTCAAGACATTGGGCACCCTTCTCCAAATTCGATTTTCAAGTAAAAGAATGAAATATTTCTTATACTTAAAAAATATTTTTATATTTGATAAAATAAATTCGAATTAATCCCGATAGACAAAACCCGGCTAGAATGCACACTTTGATTCAATATTATATCAAATTATAAACTCATAAGTTCATACGTGCACACTGCCACATATCGGCACTAAGTATAACATTTGTAACCGGCTCGATTATTTCGAAACATTTTTCAATAAATAATAATTTAATTTATATTACTACGATTTTCTATTAAAACGAAGACAACTAGAACTTAGAACTATTTTTATGTAATGCTATTATTGAATAAAATATCGAATTATTACGTAATTAGATAAATTATAACATTTCATTATTAACTGCTGACCACGTGACAATTTGAAATAGCGACAACTTCAGTTATGTTTGAATTCACTTCCATTTATCCTTGCTTTTATTTTTTAAAAATATTTTATATTTTTCATTATTTTGAAATTTAAGTATATTAATTACAAAATTACTTACATCGACACATATGTGTGTGCAATAACATACGAATTAGTACACGTGTGACAAATTACTGCTTCATTCAAAAAGATATTTCGTTTTCGTTCCAATTTTTATAACTGCAATTCATTGGAAATTTTCATTTCAATAATTTGCAGTTCTCTGAACGAAAATATAGAAAAAGTAAAGTATAGTAAAATACAGGAAAAGACGGAACAAAAGAGAAAAGCATGATTCAAAATTAACGGCGAGTATTTAGAAATGTAACGAAAACTTTGATAGATCGTGTGATTGGTAACACTCTGATATAACCGATGCAATTGTCACGTGATTACCAGTGTTTCACGATTTTCGAGATAGATGCCGCTATAATCTTGAGAACTGCACAATTTGGCAAAAACATAAAAAGTCAGATGAATAAACGGCGGAGTTATGTTGGACCTATTGGATTCTAGGCGCGGTCGCGACCAAAGATCCGTTATGATCTTGCCTAGCACAAACGCTTCAGCGAGGAACAGATCGTAAACCTCGAACACTATACTTTAGCGGTATTATTCTTACAATATCAAAAGTACAAACGTTCTCAAATGCTCCATGATTGACGCGAATCTCTGCTTTGAAATGTCATTCATGCCGTCACACATTCACATATGTACATACACTGTAAACGATGCTTTCGCTGCCATTTACAAATGAGAAATAAAAATAGAATGGAAATAGAATGGAAATGCTCGATGTAAGTATGAATATTTCTAGATTTGTATACAAGAAGTATACCATTCATTTTGTTGCTTTCCAGACGTCGGTCTGCTGTCATTGTGTGTATTTACAACAAAGGTCAGATAAATCAGTTGTGTTCAACGAGTTCATCATTAAAAAAATATAAATAGAAAGCTGAGCTGCAGTTTGTTATCTTTCGATATTTGCGTGGTAAATATGCGATGTCCTTCAGAATTTTTGAATTTTCTCGCAGGTTTCTCAGTCTGATCGTTTCTTTAAAATTTTTCGAACGCAGAATTGGAAATGAAAGGAGCGACACACTGATCATTTGTATGCGTCAAGGGGCATACAAATTTTTGACTTCGGAACAGAAAATATCGTAATCTTCTCTTCAACTACGGTGACATTCTTTGCTTCTGCGTGCAAATTTCAAATTTCAAATTACAGTTTGCAATTACGTTCTAGGCGTGGCAAAATATGACTCCAATTCCAACTTCCTATACTAAACTGCAACGTTGCTGCATTTCAGAAATAATTGTGCCGTCCAGTGCAGCTCTAAGTAAAATTACCCGAGATCCAGCCGGTGATTATTCGAGTTTCCATCTTTACGTAATCGATGCAATCGCGCGCGGTCCAAACCCGCCGCACGCCGTAGGATGGACAAGGTAAGAACAAAGAGGAAGCGAGATATCGGATTTAGGCCGGCGTTCGAAACAACAGTATGTACGTATGGATGTGTATACGTATATACGTGTGTGTGTGTGTATATATATATATGTGTGTAGAGGCGAAGCGGTCTCTGGACTAGGCAAGCCGAGCGAAAGAGCTGTGGCAAGGTCTAGGCTGGCTGGTATTCAAGGTCGTGTGCACAGCGCAAAAGCCCCCGGATCCATCCCCGCTCCAGATTTCTAGCGCCCTTTGCCTCTCGCCTTCTTTGTCGCTCTGCTGTATGCGTACAAACATTTCACCTTCCTTTCTCTCTCTCCCTCTCCCTACTCCCTCCCCCTCTCATTCTCTCCGTCTCTCTCTATCTCTCGCTCTCGCTCTTTCGCAGCTTCTCCCTTCTCCTCAGCCAATCGAGGCTTCTCTCTCTCTCTCTCTCTACCTGCTATTTCTCTGTTGCCGTCCTTCTTCCTCTTTCTCTATGCCCCTCTACGAGTTCTCCTGATATTCCTCTCTCACGCCTTGCCCTTTCCGCATGCAACATCGATTTACCCATAAAAATTCCCCGCGCTCAACTCTATCATTCGTCTATTACTTCCTGGCCGGCGTTCGACGTCTCTCGTTCCCGGATTCACCGTTGCAATACGCAACAAAAGCATGATCGATTCGCGGTATAATTTAGCAGCAGCAGTGTAGCCTACTGTTACTTGAAATCGTTTATTTACATGCCTCTTCTCATACATCCGCGTACACATACACGCGGATTAGTTACACAGGCTTGCCTAGCTAGGTATTAAAGAAAAAAAAAAAAAAAAAAAAACAGGGATCTAGTTGTGTAGTGAAGACGCGGGATCTCAGGCTTTCAGAATTATTTGAATCTGCCTCTACCTTGTTTACTTGTACGAATACGATAACGAGAAGCAAAAGATAGTCTCTTAGAAGTTATTTCGGAATGAATAACTTCTTTGAGAATGTAATTGTTTAAAGTTCAACGAGTGATTATGAATGTTAAAGAACTTGGTATGCGAGTGTCATTTAACTCGAGTCTACTAACGCGTGGAAACTGAATTATTTATGAAACGTTGCTATGAAGTTTAGAATATAATTGTTAAGCACAGGATTTGAAAAATACAAATGGGAAATCTTGTTACAAATATGATTTTCTTTGTCACAGTAGATAATGTTTCACTCGTCTATCCTCGTTTGTTTCATCGCAAGAGGAAAACGGAAGCGGAGTAAGATGCTAGGTGTTTCTTTCGAGCACGGCGGAGCTTCTGGAAATTACTTCTAGTAAACAAAACCTTGCTACACTTTGTCATGACAGTAGCTTCAGAAAAGGGATTCTCATCGGTAAGAAACATTCTAAATAAGACAAAATTTATTATAGTGCATGTGACTTCGTTTCAACGTGGAATGTCAATCGTAGAAATTCTTGCAGAATAAACGTAGTAGGTACTAGACGTAGACGTCATTGCTATTTACTTCGAATCTATTCCATCAAATTTCAGTACTACTTGGAACTACTATTTGGTCTTGACACTATAGTCATACCATCCCAACTCGATTGTACATTCAATTCCGTTGACCTAGATTAGGCACTAGCTGCGGAGATTCACAGGCCATTTCTCTTCGACTCTGTTGCCGTTGAAAGAAACAGACACACGGATGTATCTACCAACTATGTTTCACAATCGCGGAACAGGTCCTGTAAGGCGCATTAGCGTGGCAAAAATGCGAAGTGAAACGAGGTTTCGGTGGTAGGCTAATATGAAAGAGGATAATATGCGCGAGCAGAGAATTGCTTGTCGCAGGACTCGCAGAGAGAAACAGGGACAGGCCAAAGAGATAGGTGAGAGAGAGAGAGAGAGAGAGAGAGAGAGAGAGAGAGAGAGAGATGGACAAAGGGAGTGTGAAATAGTGAAATAGACGAGACTGCGAAAAAGAGATCAATGAATAATTTTGCAGCAGTGAACGGACGGAAAGCCATCGATTGAAATTTTCATCATGCTTTCGCACGCGCATGTTCGTTCAATTATTTATTCACGGAATAACGAATGAACAAGCAGACAAGTCGGATTGGCGTGCAAACGAACGAGCAAACGAACAGCGTGCGGTTCGACGATGAAAAGAGACTAAAGAGGCGAGGAAGGAAAAGGGCGAGAACGTCTCAAACGGTTTTGATAAGTTTAGCGAGAAATTATCAGGCTGGATTACGTCGTCGAAAGGTTTCCAAGCCAATCCCGTCGAGCATCGTTCCTTTCGACGCTCGTCTCGGCGAAAGGATAACTTTTAGGATACGGTTAATTTCATATTTGGCGTTCGCGCGTCGAATTTAAACGAACACGGGATACCGTCACGTTATTATTAGGTGTCTGTACCCTGTATAAAGCGCAGCCAGCGGTTTCTAGTGAATTTTAGTCTGACATTCAGCCGTTTTGTGTTTTAATATCGCGGTGTTCACGTTCGCGTCATCGTGCCGCCCACGCTTTAAATTCATTTCACGAAGTGCAGCAGCGTCGGGTTTGAAAAAGGGCGACGCACATGTCGTTCTCGACGTTTCCAACGACAGGTCGCGTTACACAAGCGCGTGGAATTACAATATCGAGTTTCATTTTCCGTCACAGGACCGGAGATTTCTCGGAGAAAGAACCGGCGAGTGAAATTCACCAGCCGCGGTGAACGGTTTTGCGCGATCACCGCTTCTCTTGTCCTCCTTTGGAACAAGTATATTCTATACCAGGAGCGGAGCTGCGACCAGCTAGGATGCTAGGCGTTTCCTTTGAGCGCCACGTACGTGTGTATGCAGCATGCTGAAAATACTCTCAACAGCCGGAGCCGAGCAACGTACCATTTCGAAGAACAGAACACAGACGCGTTTATCAAACCGATCTCTTGTAATTGATTTTCGAATAATGACGAACTACTTTTATTCCAGACACTTTTGTCTCGTTGAACGCGGCGAAAGAAATGAGAAACGTAATGTAACAATATCGCGGAACGTATAATACCTCGGACATTCGAACAGTGTTCTTCACTCTGCCTTGAAATCGATTCATCATACACAGAGGAACAGAATTTTCTTTCGGAAGTGATATTCGTGTAATTCAAGACGACGCGGCGTTCGATTATTAAATTCTCGCGTTTCTGCTTTATGTAAAGGAGGAACTTTTTATCAAATTGCGGCGTTATTCGGGTTCAAACATCGATACAAACATCGGGACGCGTCAACACGTGCATTTTGTATTATGAAGCCGTACTCCACGGAACGGGAAACGATAATAAAAGCAAATGGGGAAGTTGAGGCCGGAGTCAGCTGGTTAAATTCCGCAGGAATTTTCGAGGCTTCCCCAACGGGCAATAACGAGGATTCGGCCTCGTTTATCACCACTTGTAGCTCTACTCTCTGGCCGACCAAACCGTTTTCTCTCGCTCCTGCTCGCAAAAGGAAAAAGACGCGGCGACTATCTCGTTCTCGCGACGGTCGCTTAGCCAGGTTGCGACGCGTGTACATGGCCCTCTTTCAGCCCCTTATTTTCAGACCATTTTCACAGATATCGTTACCACCACCTTCGTTCACCATCTTTCTCTATTTCTCTCTCTCTCGTAATTTTTTTGCTCCAGTTTTCACCGTTCTGCGCACTTTCCAGCGAATCGAGAACTCGGCGACGAACACGAGCGCGCTCTCTCGTACACGCCCAACGTAGACGGTCCCATTCTACTGCAACTACTCGTGCAACTTCTGTTTTTTCCGATGCACGGGAGAGAGACGGCTGTCTGGCACGCGACTCCTTGGCTTCCTCCACGTCCCCATTTTACTTTTGTATCCCCGGCGATGCACAGCTGATCCTTCCTTTCCGTGTCTGAGCCGGATAGCATCTTCTCCCTCGAGGGAAACAGTCGACCGTGCCGCGAAAAGTCAATGAGACAGCTGTGTAGCCTGTAGTAGCTGTGGCCCCAACTCTTTCAATGGCCGGTAAGAAGGAATGACCTTCCTCAATGAATCGATTAAAAGTCAGATTTATCGTGATAGTTATCCGTAGTCGTAGTAGATTTGCTCGGTCGTATATCTCTGGCCTCTGGCCTCGCCAAATTCAATTCAGACGCGAGATACTGGGACGCTGCTTTCGGCGACGAGCAGTTTCTTTCCTTCGGACGCTTTTGATCAATTTTTAACACCGTAAGATACACTCGCCGACGAGAAGAAAGTTTTCACGGAGATAGCTGACGTATTAATTAACCGGCGCGTATTAATCTTCGTCGAGTAATCGAAACAAGTAACGAACGTCGCGTCGTGCCCTCGTCATCGTGATACACCGTGGTACACCGTGGTACCATCCGCTCGGAACTTTTATTTCACAGTGACACTTTCTTCTCCTTTTCTTTTCATCCTCATTTAAAAAAAAAAAAAAAAAAAAAAAAAACAAGGCAGAAGAAGAAGAAAAGAGGAAAAAGAAAACGCGTGCACACGAGGTAGACGACGACGTTGGAACGCCGATAGATTAACGACGTCGTGATCGGAGTCGTCGTAACATTGGCGGGGCGTAACGCCGTGAGGGGAGAAAGAAAATTAACGACTTCTCTTTTTCTTCGATCGTCAATTTTATTGCGACCTTCTCGCCGGCGCTCGATAGGCAGATTCATTGGCTAGTTACTAGCTGATTGCACGGGATCTACTCGAAACGACCAAGATATGCCCGGTACACAGCAGCGAGGAAGATGACGAAGTGAGAGTGGTCGATAGCTGCACGATGCTCTCTTTCCAGCGCTCCGCTTCCCTCATCCCCTTTAGCTCGTTTCCTTTCCAGTACTCCTCCTCGCGAGATTCACTCCAGTTTCCATGCGAACGACGGCCACCGTGCCTCGCTTTCTTCGCAGTTTAACGCAGCATCTATACGAGTTCGTTGCGATACATGTTCGAATGGAACCGTACGGCTACATTGTCGACAGCAACAATGACGACGACTTGTTTTTCTTCGCCCGCGTCTCTGCCCTCTTTCAGTTCACCCTTTTTCCGCCCCTGTTCCTTCTGATACGGCCAAATGGGCTACATCCTTCGCACAGACGAGTGCGTTAAACAATGAGATCTTCCAATTATGGTAAAACCGGTTAGACGACGGACAGATTTAATCGCTAGAGAGAGATTTTATTTGATAGAAATCTGAGCGACATCTTCCTTTCTTTTACACGATTGAATCAAAACCGCCAGCGAGATTCGAACTATTTAGAGAGCACGTGGATCAACTTCGTAAATTGATCATAAGCAGACACAGGCAATCGTGTGGCGAACCCATTTTCTTGGAATGAATAATCTGTTCGTTGATTATCGTATACCTGATTAATGAAATTGAGTAAAGTTGATCAGTTTGCCTCCTCGGGGACTCATCTTACAAATTCCAAGTTACTACGGTGTTATGCTACAAATTCCGAGTTGACGACAACGTAAATGGAATTTCGCAAGTAAATTTTAGAAATCACAAGTTATCTGATTATCTTAGATTTAGACTGACGTGTCAAAGAGACATTTATAATCTGCAACTTGTAATTTGCCAGTTTGCTGATGTCATTAGAATAATCGCGCAAAGCGTTTACAACGCTAGAAAATACGGTATCGACGAAATCCTGCCGCTACTCGAAGGAAAAACTATCGAACAAAAAGATTTTCCAAGGAAACATTACCGAAATGTTTCACGGTGACTTGGTTACAGGAACTGGCTTCTACTAACGACTGCTTCGTTCCTCGAATATTTCACAAAACCATTTTCCAATCTGTTACAACGAATTCCAACACAGTGCAGCGATATGTGTTTCAGCAGCATGCAATCACGAACTTACATCGACTTTCGGATAACAGGAATTTCATGCCCTTGTCTAATTTATTCAACGTGATTAATATACCTTTTCATTCCACCTTCGAATCGAAATATTTTTAAATATCTCGTTTTAATGTACATCTTTGTCCGTCTTTGATCATCAAAGCAAAGAGCCTAACTCTGTACATTTTGGAGACATATAAAATCTCTAGTAAGACTTTACAAGTTGTAGCTGGACGTTTTTGCCCCGCAATCCTTTGCAACCTAGCGAATATTTGAATCTGTTGTCACTAACCGTGGAGAGATAATTTCATCCGACAAAAAGTTAATATGGAATATTTTGAAATAGCAATCAGGAAGCTAGTGGGAATCATACACCGTGAAATTGAAAGTGTTAGATTGATCAGAAAGTATCACGTTTGGTTGGAAGCAGATCGTACATTAATGTATATTTAAATTCCGCGTTCAAAAAGGAAACTGAAATCGACACAACGAGGCGATATTTGTTGGGATTCAATTCTAATCGTCTCGTGCACTCGTATTAGTCATTCGCAAAGAGTTCAATGATAAAACTTTGACGGCTTGCGAAAATTGCTCGAAGAATAATTTTTTTCTTGGAAAAGTTTGTGAGTACAAGGAAAAATACGAATCGTAAAATATTAATCCTACGAAGATGCATTGAATTTCTCGATAGTCGCAAATTTCATTTTGACTCTGCGTCAATTTCCTTTCGTTGTATCATTAATATTTGTTCGATAATAACTAATTCTGAAATGGAAAAGAGAAAAACAAAAAAAATTATCGAAAACGAAGAGCAACAGCAACAGCAGCAGCAGCGGCGGCGGCGGCAGCGGCGGCAGGTTCCGGACAGAGGGGTTGTGTTTCCGATTGCTGTGTTCCTGGCGTGCCGCTAGCGTAATGTTTGTACGTTGCGGGTACAAGTTGGGCAATCAGCGAGTGTTTACAGGCTCTTTCCCAAATTCATTAACGCACACTTTTCGTGCCGGAAACGCACAGTGAAAACATTCGTCGCGTACCGACAGTCTTTCGCGGCTCGGCCAGCGTCGATATCATCATCGGCTCGCGAGCAAGTTGCAAAGCACAGCTACCGGAACGTTGTTTTCGCAAGTTCGTTTCCTTCGCTTCTCGAACAACCGTTGGAGTGTTCCCCGTTCGATGGAAAATACAAGGGAACAAGGTCCTGGCGAGATGTTCGACCCGATACGATGACGTATCCCGCTGCAAGAACGTGGTCGGAATAAGACGGTGAATTATTCCGCTCGCGCGAGAGCAAACGATAGTTGATGGTAAACAGCCTTTTTCCCTATTTTTCCCCTTCCCTTTTTCTCTCTCTTTTTTTTGTTCCTCTCTCTCTCTCTCTCTCTCTCTCTGTACGTTCGCGTCTGATTGAATTTATAATTTTCGAGATGGAAAATTGCACGAGGGGGAGAGGAGGTGGCGATCGCTAGTATCACGAGCCGGGGCGTGGATTCATCGCGGCCTCGCAATTTGGCGTAGCGCGTGCTGTTAGCAAACCGACGCGACGGCTACAAATTGATGCCCTCTGGGCCCAATGTCGGTAAATTAATAGAGCCAGCGTTAGGTTCAATCGATGATGCGCAATAAATTGATGAAATCGTTATTGCACAGTCCCGGTATTATTTAATCAGCGATGCACACTTCATTCAAGCACAATTTTCTGAATAACCGTGTATAACTAGATGTTCGAATAACACGCCGGTGCCTAGGCCGGCCCCATTGTTCATCCACGTCGATGATACACTGTAGGACACTTCATGCCACTGCGCTTCGTTAATGACACCGACCATGGTGGCCCCTTGGTGTATCGCCACGCGCTCACGGCGAGAGACACTCACCGTGTCACGATCGATCCGTGTATCCTTACTTTTCTTGCAATTCCTCTCCTCCACCCTCGACGCGGCTCAAGCTTTCCCCTTTAGTCCGAGTCCCGACGAGTGAGACGAGCGAAACATCGCCGAAAGACAGGCTCTAACAAAACGAAAATGACGAAAAGTATCTTTATCTTCTTCGGGACAACGTGGGGGGGGGGGGAGAGAGAAAATGGCGATGCGACAACGTTTCGGAGAATTCCCTTTCGTCCCGCTCTCCATTTTTCTTCCTCAATGACGAACAGTTCCGCGTGATCGCGCGGATTCCAAATTGCGAAAAGGAAGTGGAAAATAAAGTAAGAAGGTATTTCTCTTTTCGTCCGGAACGACGACGCGGAGGAAACTATGTCTACGTGACACAGTGTTCAGAGAACGTCTCGGTTTTCGCTTCTCCTCCATTTTCTTTCTCCGATGAAAGAGTTTCGCTGGTTGATCGCAGGTTCCATGCCCTTTGTTCTCTACGTCTACGTGGACTTACGTGTGCCTCCGCGTTACACAGGTACCAGCCACTCGCTCGGGGTCTTGATACAGTCTAGAAAGCGTGTACTTGACAAACTAATAGGCAATGGTTGGCGGAAACGGGGCAAGGAGAATCCCGGGTAGGTTTATTAAAGACTTCCTGACCTCTCGACGCGCGCGGCAACCGGGGAAATTTCATCTGAATATATATACGGTTATCTGAATCGCCGTTTCACCTAAGTCCACGGTATTTTTCTTCCTTTAATTCCTGCTCTTTCACTCTCTCGCAGTTCCGTTCATCTTTTGTCCACGATTTCTCTCGTTTCTCTTTTTATCTCTCGGAGCGGCGGCCAACGTTGTAATACATCCAGTTAACGACCACCGTCTCCACTTCCCTATAAATATATACGTGTACATACTTTTAAATGAAAAATCCCAACGTCGTCGCGCTGTGGTTTTTCTTGAAAGATTTCGGGGAGAGGGCTCCACTTTGCCGGAGGAGGAACCAGGAGTAAATACTTTATTTCAACCTTTAGACACTCGACGTCTCTTATCTAAAAGGCCACAATACGATCTTTTCAATCGGATAATGTACAGTTACGCTCGCTTCGCGAACGTGCATTCAAAGCCCTCGTCGAGGGAAAGATGTAAACTCGTGGATGGTCGATACTCGTTCATCCATTCTTACTGACGCGGTTAACGATCAGAGCGAGAAACGGAGGGAATCACTGGGAACGGCGAACAATGGCACGATCCGAGTCACGCCCCTGGCCTTGATAGTTTTCGACGTAGCCTGAAATTAATGCGCGAGTTACGAGTTACCATGCGTAAGCGTCCGGCAGAACGAGAAGAAACTCAAGACGTCCACGCGGGGTGCGCTCCGTCTGAATACAAATTAAAGCCAGCAAACGTAGCCGCGTAGAGTTCCCGAAAAATGAAGGCAGCACGTAAATTCCTCACTCCGGTCACGCAAATCCAACCGAGCCATGTTCCAACACCCCCGTCCGATGTTACGTACATTTCTCTTGGACATGCAAGCTCTTTTCGAGAAGCAGAGTCATCCCGAGGAAGGATTATGCCCCCGCTTGACCGTGGGGGGCTTGTCCACGTGTAATCCCGAACTCGTACGGATTTATATTTCGCCGATAACTCCTTGCGTCTTATCGTTACAAGAGACGCGGAAAACTCGCGTTCTCGTCAACGATTAACGCGTAAGCTTCGCTTGTAATCGATACGGGCGCAAGCGATACTTGGATTTGAAAAAAAAAGAAGAAGAAAAACAGTAGATCGGATTTAGAAAGAACGGGTAGGAAGGTTCGCTTCATTGAGGAGAACTGTGCGTCAACAGAGCGCGTTCAACGATGAATCGAACGCTAACGAGCGCGTTCGACACCCTTCTCGCCGTGGGTTGGTATCGGTGTAACGACGTGCAACTTGTTCGTTACCCTTTAGGACTATTAGTCGTTGGTTACCCTTCGCGTGCCGCTGCCGCCGCGAAGAACTTTGATTTAGGACGCACGGCGTTCTTACGAGACACACACTCACATACTCGAGTCGTCCGTCGACGAACGCGCGCGAGGCTGGTTGCGATTCAACCCCGGGGAATGTTAGAACTAGGGATCAGTGGCGCGTTTTTGGAAGAGCGTGTAAGTTCCTCACGCGTGTGTATGTGTGTGTGTTATCGTGCTCGAGCACACGGAACGTACAGGATTAGCGAGTGGCAAAACATCGACTACGTTACGGACGTTAATACCTACGGAATCGTGTAACGCGCGGAGAGGGATGGTTTCAAGGCCTTCGCTAGAAATACATGGATCCGAGCGTTGTAACGTCCGTGGTCCTCTCTCGCGCGCGGACGTGGAGCATGGTACCGTTGGCAGGGACGGGCTGGTTGGATCCGGACGATAATATCGGCTGCGCTTCGTTCGGCCACGAGCGTGCGAGGAACTCGAGGACGAAAACCGCAGCCGAACCTCGGCGACGTTCTCAGTGGTCAACTTCGAACACGGATAGGGACCAGTGGTCCGGAGAGTAGCGAGGGTTTGTGGACGAAGATGAACGGAATACGCGCAGGCGGGATGGGGATAAATAGACGAGCGGAGGAATAAATGGAGGGGCTGAGAGAGGGTTAAACAGGAAGCAGGAGGAAGAGAGAGGTGGCGAAGAGGAGTGAAAGAGAGACAGAGAGAGAGAGAGAGAGAGAGAGAGAGGGGGGGGCGGTGGAGAGAGATGGAGAGAGGAAAATGGAGCAAAGGCAAGAGAGACAGGGTGAGGGAGAGGGCGCGTGAAGAGAGACGGAAGAGAAACAGATAAAGAGACTAATAGAGAAAGAGAGAGAGAGAGGGAGAGGCATGTGGCAGGTGCAGGAGAGGATTCGCGTACGGGCGGGTTAGTTGTGCGTACCAATCGCGGGTGCAGGGTACGTCCGCAGGCACGCAGGAGGAGGCGAAAACCGGGCACAGCCCCAGGAGCGGACGGTTCCGGCAAACGGGGCAAAACCGCCCACGCTGCTTCCTGGGGACCGGCGCGCGTCTGCTCGCGCTGCGACGAGTGCAACACATTGAGTACCGCGGCGCGCGAAAACGGGCTCGAACGCGACTCGGTTGGGTGGTGGCCCGCTGGCTGTTCACTCGTCGGAGAGAAAAGGCGAAACAAGGAAGTTGCGCGAGGAGCGACAGGGACGTGAAAAGGAAAAAGAGAGGGATGCGTGAAGGAGGAAGGGTGAAGAACGGAAGAGGAAGAGTAGGACAGAGGAGAAGGAAGAAGGGTGGCAGGGGTTAGAGGGGACAGGTGAGCTCTGGCGGAGGTTGGGCGATTGGGGGTGGCGGCCGATTCTCGGGTTGGTGGTAGTGGTGGTGAAGGCTGAAGGGGAGAGAGCGGCGGCAGCAACGGCGGCGGCGGCAGCGGCGGCGGCGGCGGCGGCGGCGGCGAACATAAAATCCCTCGCACATGCCTGGTGCATTCATTAGGGGGGATGTGTCCGTGCAGCGTACACGTCGACCTGCATCCACGCCACCCTCTCTCTCTCTCGGCGCCACCCCTGGCCTCAGTCGCGCTTCGCGGCCAACTTGGTACACACGCCACTTTGTTGTTTCTCCCTCTCGGAGTTTCGTCCGCCTTTATACGTCATCGACGTCGCGTCGCGAGATAATTCGCGATATACGCGGAAGTATATTTCGTCTCGAATCCTCTGATCGACTTTCTCAACGAGAAATAAAACTAATCGTCGGTGGTCACTGATACTGTCCAGCCGTCTCGTCTGTGTTTCTCGTTCACATCGTATCAAAGACATACTTTCTTGGCATACTCGTTTGCTCGCTCGCTCGTTCGTTCGTTTGTTCGTTTGTTCGTTCGTTCGTTCAAGTCCGTTCGACACGACGCGTTTTTAACGGGTGTCATGATCACACCGTGACGAATTGAAGACACTGCGTAGCACCTGGCTCGGTGTATCGAACGATTATCACGAGTGCGTTCTTTCCCGGGTGGTAACTGTCGTGTGCGCGAATGTACTGTCCGTGAAGACGACAGAGATCGCAGTTGCATCGTGAAACGCAAGAGAAGCCACCTGATCGTTCCACGTTTCGTGTATGTGAAGAGGATCTCGTCGTCATTCGTCGGCCGAGGGAGGATCGTTTCCGTAAGATCGTCACGGAAGATCGTCGTCACGTAGGAGGATCGAAAGAAAGGGGATCCTTCCTCTGAATCTGCGTGGTGCGGCTACCCCGCCAGGTCGACAGGATTTCATGTTCACGAATTTCAGTAAACCAGGTAACGATGCGCCTAATCCGCCTACACGGTATCGGCGCGTCGATTTTCAGATTTTCCTTCGCGCGACACCCTCGCGTCGTTACCGCTATCGAGAGAGTACGTTCGATTTGCGCGCTCGGCCTTCCTCTCGCTGCCGCTGCACGCGGCCGTTCGCTTAGAGGGGAGGGCAGCAACGGATACGCGCCTATTCCACGGCCCGCAAACAACCTACCAGCACCGGACCCATCGATCGCGAGATCTAGAGGCATGCGTCGCGTGTTCCTCCCTCTCTCGCTTCGTCAATCTCCCTTCGTCGAGAGACTAAGGTGCGAATTACGCGACCAGGGGGAAAACGTTTCGTCACCACCGATCAAACGCGACCCGGATATCCCTTGCTGCTCGCTACTCGTTGAAACACGCTTGTTTGGCCAGATACAGGAGCCTCGTCGTTTCGTCTATCTCTCTCTCTCTCTCTCTCTCTCTGTTTCTACGCGAACTCGATAATTAAATAGGAAAATAAGGGAAACGCCGCTCTGCCATTGGGAACGCCGTCAGAAAATATGCCGAGAACGCAGAGGTGGGGCCAAGGGGCGAGAACCCGCCAGTTAAATTCCGTTAACTGATTGCAAAACCGGATAGTTTAACGGATTTCGATAATGTGCTCTGTAAACTAGACTGCACTTATTGGTTTACCGTTGGTGATTGAAACATAAACTGGCGCGGTGAGCGCGAATAAAAAAATCGCGCCGGTAACGCGATTGTCAATTTTCGAGAATATATATATATATATATATACATGTATATATACACGTAATCGTCGACGCAGCGCTAACGTAGACGATTTCCGGCCACGCCGTAATCGCGCACCGTTTGCACCGTTTCGAATAGCAAAAAGAGAGAGAGAGAGAGAGAGAGAGAGAGAGAGAGAAAGATGAAAGATGTCCTTTCACGCTCTAAATCAGTGTCGGAGAACTTTTACGAGCGATGAAATTTCAATAGGCGAGACATTTCGAAAATTGACGCTCGCCAAGACTGACTTTTGCTCAATTAAACGATATCAAATCTATTTTTTTTAGACTCAGTAGCTTTTAAGACGCGTTAAATAAGAAAAATCGGGGAAAAAATATATGATAGAGATAAGATACTTCACGTCGGAGAAATTACGAGCAAACGTTGCTTTCTTTCGTTCCGAGTTAAGGTTCTCGTAATTAGCCAAGATGCGCGACGAATAAATATACAGAGCTGAGTTACTCATTATCCAGCGTTATCCTGCGTCTAAAATTTAATTTAATAATTTAGCTAGCTGCGTGACGCAATAAATACTAAATTTCGTATTTTTCACGAACAACGAGAAAAAAAGGAGAGAGAAAAGAAAGGAAAGAGACTCATTCCCTCTTGGAATCAGAATTCGAAATACGCGAAACGGTATTTCTGGATCGGAATTCGTTTATTCGGACTACATAAAACGTTCTTCGGTCCGTGCGAGCGAAATATTCCTTAAGATATAATTTAAAAGCAACGTCCTACGGGGAACAGGTTTCCTTTCTTTTTTTTTTTTTTTTTTTTTCATAAAAGTCCGCCATGCAAATTTCGTAGAAATATGCTAGTCGCTTTACGGTCTATAAATAAAATCTGAAGAGATAAAACCCAGGCTGAGAATTTCTTGCGCGAAAATTCGAAATAAAAAAAAAAAAAACAGATGAAGGAAAGAACGAACTCGGTGTTACGTTAGAATTTTCTCGAAATTATTCGCGTGATATTTCTTCGTATAACGTTCTTTCCGTATACGGGTGCAAAACATCGTAACTTCTTAGACGGTACATTCCGGTGGACAAATATTGCAATAACGGTATATCAAGATTAATTTTTAATCCGCCGCGATGAGCGGTGGGAAACGAAGCATACTCTATCCCCGAGCGCGCCTATTGTTCCTCCGTGCATCGAGTATAGATTAAGATAAAAATCAAATTAAAAAAAAAGAAAAAAAGACGAGAAAGACAAATGAAGAAAACAAAAGAAACCAGAAGAGAAAAAAATATTATCGTAACAACGAAAAGGGTGTGGCGGTGGGGGAAGCATTTCGCGTTTTATATATGAATTGTTATCGTTGATTCTCTGTCGCTTCGAACGACAGACGGTGCTTCTATTAAAACGAGCTCGCCGAAGGCTCAAGCATAAATCGACGCCAAACAACGTGTTTACATTCGATCGTTTGTGAAAAAGACGACGAGAGAGAGAGAGAGAGAGAGAGAACAGAGAGCAAATACTCTCGTCTTCCTTTTACCTCACGGTCTCTCGAACCGTGCCGGTGACGTCGCCGGGATGACGCATCGATCGAATCCTTCGATCGCTGGTCAAAGAGAGGGAGGCAAAATTGTGTTGCGGCGAAATTACGCGAGCGTACTCGCGATTTTCAAAACCGTCCTTACAACTCGCGACTACTACGTGCTTGCGAAACGCTTAAGAATGGCGAGTCGCCGGGTTTCCACGACAAAACTTCTCGCCTGTTCTCAAGATTGCGCGTTTTAAAGCGTGCTCTGTCCCCTCGTAAGCGACGCCGTCGCATTGTCGCTGAGAAAACGTATGGCCGAGCGCAGCAACGTGCGTCTGTTTATCGGGACGACGTATTTTATGCGAACTTTCTTACCACTGCATTAAACTTTACTGCACACGACGCGAATCTATGTTGCCTTTTGTTCGAGCGTGAATTACGTACCATGCCTTCGCTGCGAGCTTCAGTCCCAGCGATTGGACCGAGATTTAACAAATACTTTGAGGAAAGTCGCGTACATGTGCGTACGTCGTTTTGTCGATTATGACGTCCCTCGTTGACGAGAGAAGAAAGGACAATCGAGAAATTTTACCGCGAAACGCCACGCTAACAGCTCGTGTCGTGTAATTTTACGAGGGACCGATGCGCGCGCAGTTAACGCGCGAGCATGCGCGCGGCGCGAAGTGATCGCGCTAGCCGCGTGGCATCGCTGCGCTTCCGGTGTGCACCGCGCCAAGATCTACGCTGAAGATCTACGCTAGCCTCACGGAAGACAGGAAAATGGTTTTTTTGTTTCTTTTCTTTACCATCGCGCTACGTCAGCCGGTCGTCGCGCGACTTCTCATCGCACTAGGGCGAGAAGCGACGACGTATCGCGACGCCGCGATACCTGCCTCCACTTGTTTTCCTCGTGGAACAGTCAAGGCCATCGCGAGATAATTATGCAGATAACGGTGATGCTCGCCGATATCCCAGCCGCATGGAGGATCTACAGGTCCGTTCCTTGCCTAAAGATAAGCTTTCAGCTATATTTTTTTCTCACTGTGAGTCTGTCTGTCCTTTAATAACGTCGATCTTTGCTCTTTCACACGTATATATACATAAATACACACGACTCGACGTTGAATATCCTTGTTGATTTTCATTTGCTCGGACGTGTCGTGTAGACGTCACATGCATTTGCATATGATACACACATATATGTTACTTTAGAAGCGGATTTCCTTTTTTTTTTTTTTTTTTTTGAACAGTATCTAGAGGCAACTCGCTCGAGGAACCGGTTCGCACAATTAATTGCGTAACCATTTAGTCGTGCCAGGACGATGTCGCGCCAGAGTTTAGCAAATGCGCAGTCTTTTCGTCGGCGATAGGCTCTCTCTGTTCTTCGACGCGATTAAAAGCCACTCGAGCGCGATTAAAAGGATCGGTGTAAACGCGCTAACAGCTAATTACCGTAAGCTTTCCAATAATTATTCGTCGACGAAACGAACAGATCTGACCCGATACCACCGGACACGATTACTCGCACTTCTATTTCGTTTCTTCCTTTTTTTTTTTTTTTCTCTGTTTACCTGTCGTGCTTGTACGTTTTGTCATAATCAGGTAGGAAGAGAAGGGGGGAAAAAGGAGAGAGTAAAAAAGAAAAGAGAAATTTTCTGCAAAGTTTGCACCAAGTCGAACATTCGAGCGAATTCGAGAAACCAATCGTTTCTCCCTTTTCGAGTTTGTTACGGTTCTTCATCTCGCTTACTTACGCGTCTCTGTCGAAACGAGACAATTTCGTCAGGGATAACGTGATCTGTCGTAATTTATAACGATGTCCCGGCCGCGAAACAGGAATGCGAGGTTTTCATTTCCTTTAATCGAATTTATCATTTTCGAAACATCGGTTTATCACTGTAAAATACATCGCGGGCGGACATTTAACGGGGGCAACCTCATCGTCGGGGGCAACCCGTTGAAAAATCCTCAGAAACACACACGAGTCCAGAGATAAATTCAATTATGCTCGTTGTGTTATCCGCTTAATACACTGAATTTCTATTTAGCAGCGCGGCCGTATCTTGGTTGGGGAACAAGCAGGCGAATAGTAATTTTGCGCGGTGCCAATCAAAGTGCGGATTAAATCTGTTAATGGTCGAGCAAAGCTTGTAAATCCATATTCGAAAACCGATTAAGAAGATTTTCCAATTTTCCCGCTACCTATTGATTTCGTACGGTTAACGCGATTATCGTCTGGCTCGCAAACGGCCAAAATTAATATCAGAAAGCTTACAATTTGCGCGAATTGCCGTTTATTGGAGTCAAATGAAGCCGAACGATCCCTTTGCATTGCATGATTTTCCGTGCAATGTAATCCACTCTCGTAATAACGTGGATGCAAACGCATCTCCTTTCAATCAGTGCAAAGTGCAAAGAAAAGGGAAGCAGGTCTTCTGAAAAAGAGAAAAATTTTCAAAGATCTTCGTGCTCGTATGCTCTATTCGCGGAGGTAGTTGCAAGATAACAATCGTGTAAACGGTTCTTTAGATTGCACTTCGATTTTTTTAATTGACAATGTTTCAGGAAGATACAAGTTTTAAAATTTTCTTTTTGTAACACCTCGTGGATCGATGATCTATGAATTTTACATGTACCATGTGCATTACAATATTACACGATGTTTTCCGTTAAAGTGTTTTGTCAAAGATAAAAGAAAAAAAGCGAAAGAAAAATTATTATTTATTGTGACGATTCCATTCAATCAAAGTAACAAGCTTTTTAAAATGAAAAATTGGTTATTGTAAGAAACGATCAAAATTTTTTATATTTTGGGTATTACAATGATAGGAATTTTGTTGACAAACGGATAGAATATTGAATAGAATTGTTGAAATATCGCGCTCCAACAAGCAATGAATAAGATAAATGCGTTTGTTTAAAAGATAACTGAAAATTCAACAGTTATTTATTTCTTTTGACTTTCAACGTTTAGGCATACTATAGTTTTCAATGGATAATTTTATTTGTACAAGTTATGTATCGTTTCAGTGTTTATAATTACATTATTACTATATATCGCTTTAGTAACTGCTAATTCTTTGGTATATGAAAATAAGAAACGAAAAGAGAAATTTTGAAACAGCAATATTTGATGTAATTCATTGAATTCTATTTTTCAAAAGACAAACGAGCATTTCTTTAAACATTAGTGATTATTCTAATTTTATTTATCGCATTTAATAATGAATTTATCATTTTTATGCAAGTATCGATGCAAAAATATATAAATGTAGAACGAAAGATATGTTTAAATGAATCGAAACTGTGAGAGAACTCGCGTTGCGTGACTAGCAACGTTTGAATTCGAGCGCCCTTCGCGCCATTCCCCCCGGCAGATGCACGAAGGTCAAAAGTATTTTAAAAATAAGGCCGTAGGCATTGGCAGATTGGTATGGTAGTGGACGTTAAGGGTCGGGTGGCGTTGTAATGGCAAAAAGTTTGCGAAAGGTGAGTAATCATCGGGACGATAAACAAACTCGGGTTGTTAGTGTAGACGATGCGTTAGTTAGCTGGCGCTGGGTTTAGGTAAATAAAGCCGCGTGTGAAGCGTGTTTGAATGGTTAGAAATCGAGCATCAACAAATCGAGTTTTCGCGAGAAGGCTCGTGGCTAGACGAGCACGGCCGACAATGGCGCCCAAGCCTCGCGAATATTGACATTGCCGAAAACATTATCTTCGAATATAGGATATTATCATATCCGTGGGTGACACATACTACGTCGCAATTAATACTCTAACCTTCTTTTAATTCGCGCTACATTTATCGAAGTGAAATCGCGGACAGTGTTATTTGTCGGTTGTCGAGGTTATGCGAAAAAATGTTTTCGGTACGTATAGTAGCGACGCGTGAACCCTGAAGGGTTTTACAGTTATACTGCAATGTGGCACATTTGCAGAAGCACAGAGGAAGTTGTGTGGGTCTAGAGTTGCGATATAATCTCTGAGGAGATATCGTCAGGCCGATATAGGAGAGTGTGCGTGAAGAAGGCGTGTGAGTTAACGTTTTAAGGGTTAGGGAGTCATTCTGTAGTCAGGGTGATCAAAGTCTTTAGTGTGGACAGTTCAGGGCAGCTAGTTTGGTTGTAGGGTCGGGATTGGAGATAGACAAGATGGACCAACAGTATTGCCTACGATGGAACAATCATCCAGCCAACCTCACAGACGTTCTCAGCTCCTTGCTTGCCAGAGAGGCACTGTGCGATGTAACCCTGGCTTGTGTTGGAGAGACATTCAAGGCACACCAAACGATACTCTCTGCATGCAGTCCATATTTCGAGAGCATTTTCCTCCAGAATACCCATCCCCATCCAATTATATTCCTGAAGGATGTCAATGAAACGGAAATGAAGGCGTTGCTGCACTTTATGTATAAGGGAGAAGTTAACGTTAGTCAGCATCTGCTACCAATGTTCCTTAAAACAGCTGAGGCGTTACAGATTAGAGGCCTCACTGATAATAGTGTTAATAACAAGGCAGAAGAGAAAAGTCCATCACCAGAACCAGAAACGCAAACTGGTATTAGGCATACTGAATCGCCTAACCTTCAGCCTCTTCCTGAAAAGAGGAAACGAAAGGCTTCTGGCAGCTATGACGTTTCCCTTAGTGGTCCACCCAGTGAACGGTTCATGTCAGATTCTCAGGTATGTAATTTTAAGTGGTCTATATTGATGTTATTAGTTTGTGCATGTAAGTATCATTAGATTTATGTTTTTATACTTTAACCATTCAAGTACCACCTATTTTTTTCTTTTGTAACAATAATTATTATCGTTATTTTAATGTCTGGATGCATAATAAATAGATATGTAGCAAAAAGTCTTACAAAGACAGTAATAGAGCAAAAATAGTGAATTAATCGGATTCATTCTTGCAGATTATTCCAAAAAATATTTGTACATATTTGTACATATTTTCTTAGAATATTTATTGCAATGAATTTGTCAATGTTGTTCTTTCAACAATATAAAATGCATAAAGTGACCATTTTCTTTTTATCTGTATGATTTGTAACATGACTTTGTACTCCGATAACTGTAAATACTAGTTGCTACCATTTCTAGGTTATCTGTATCCTATTTGCAATGTTTAAGAAATAGATATGATAAAATGAAGAGAAGATTGTTTCAATGAGAAAACATTTTAACAATGTTAAAACAATTATACATATTATGCATTCTTAAAAATGAAGTGTGTAAAATGTATATTGTGTTTTCTTTCTTACATGTTTATTTTATGATTCAATTTTTTTTTTTTTTATATATTTTGTGTAAATCTATATTTTAGTAGTAGATTAATGTGAATTAATCACTTTTGAGTAAATCATTTTCAAAACATATGCTCCCGCGAAGTTGTGCGCGTGCGTTGTGCATGCATGCGTACACGTATGCACGTGTAGTCACGTGTACATGGGCAAAATTTCCTTACAGGTAGCGCTTAAAATTCAGAGATAATGGCCGTATTTTATTATCATTAAACTATATATCCGTGTGATTGGACAGCTTTTCAAATATCTGTACTTGTAACCTTGAGATATATAGCAAATGCTGATCTTAAAATATCGTTTCTGTCACAGCTAATCCATTAGATGAAATATGATGTACAGAAATAATGATGTTCTGAATAATTCTTTTCTTTAAATAATTTCTCTGTATTATTCATTTTGATAGAAATTTTACAAATGTACAATAAGGAAAATAATTTAAAATTTTAGTCAATCACAACAATCTTTCTCTTTTTTGTCATTATTATGAAGAAAAATTTCCCTTTACATTGTAAACTTAAATAAATTGAATATAAATGTTATAACAATTATGTATAGTTACGACATCCCTAACTTGTTTCCAAAATGCATGATCTTGTACTTTATTGTTTTTCAGGCGTCGTCTCAGTGTAGTTACAAATCGAGTCCCCCCGTGATTCCAAAGTTAAACAATGCCATGGGAGGTGATATGGAAGATGGTGGTCGACCTATGTCTCCTGCATCACAGCCACAACCTTCAATCAAGCAAGAGCTAGATCATCACTTACCAGACTTCCATGACAACATTTCCCTCCCAGTGAGTAACTTTGTGTACAAATAGTTTTCAGGTATTTATGAATGAACGTGTTACAATATGCATGTAATGTAATTTGTAGCATGTATGTAGTTTGATATTTGGCTCTTTGTAGATACATGCTAATAAAATGAATATGCTCTTTGTAGCATAAAATTTATGAATTCAATTTCTAATACATTTTGTTTCACAATTCCTTTATTGCATTAATTATTTATTGATTTCAAAGATATATGTTCAAATTAAACATTTAATTCTAATAAGTATTGTCATGATCATTTTTAATATCGAATCATTTTATATAATAAATCAATTATTCTTCTTCTTTATATTTGTAATAGTTAAAAGTTGCTTTGACATAGTATAAATTTTGATATTAATGTACCTTAATGGAATTAACTTCGTGTGTCATGTGTTACTTTCATTTCAGAATATTGTGATATTTTTGTTTTGTTACTGCATTTTATATTTGTAATTCATATTTTACAAAAAGCTTCTTCATGTGTAGCTTGTGAGCTATTCATGAAATTATGCAATATGTAAATTATACAAATAGCATGAAGTTTCGTTACTGTTCCTGTGATCAATGAGTTTCTACTATTTTCCTACAACTACTCAGTCCAAACAGACATGGGAAGGAAGGGATATCTAAATAGAGATACAAAATTGGCTTCTTATATGCTAAAAGACAAAATCAAAAATGTGTTGATTAAACACATATCCTTTCCTTCTCTGTTGACAGACTAATGTGGAGTGGGAAGTTCAGAGAGATGGGAAGAGTGACGAAACAATGGATATACAGAACATGACCCAAAATCAACAAGATCCTGCTGTGATACAAGTTTCGTGCCAAAGCACTATCATGGCTGGAGGTTCTATGTCTATCAATATGTCAGGGACTGCATCTGAATCTTATGACAATTCTTATGTATCTTTGCAAAATCAATCTAATTCACACAAGAATAATAATGTAGAATTCAATTCCTTACTTGGTTCAATTTCTGAAACTAATGCTAATGCTGAACAATTTCAAAACGACAATGTACATAGGTCAATAATTGTAAATCCACAGCCAAGCATGTCAGTAATACAATCAACTTTGTGCAATAATTCACAACGTACAACTCCTCAAAATAGAAAAACTGGTAAATTCAAAATTGGATGGTTGGACATGTATCCATGGCTTCAGTATGATGAAAGGTCGAATCTTATGTTCTGTAAATACTGTAGAAAATGGAGTGATACAATTCCTGAAATACGCACTTCATTTGCTGCTGGAAATGGTAATTTTAGACTTGAGATTGTGAATCATCATGACAAGTGCAAAGCTCATAATTTGTGTGTAACTAAAGAGAGTGAAGCAAAAGGAAATTATACTTATATCATGGAAACTTGTTGATTTTTTTTTTATAATTGTATCTTAATAGCAGCTGATTTTTTAATTAATTTTGCACAGTTAAGATTCAATTTTATCTCAGACATTAACAAAATATTCTTATCATGCAAAACAAGAATGCTGAATATTATAAAGACCTTTGTAAACAGTTTTTTTTACTTTCTGTTACTATAAGATTTTAATTACATGTATCCTCATAATTATTTAAAATTTTACCAGTCAACAAACTTTACCAGTCATATCATATTTTGATAAGATATAATAGTAGACAATCATGTTTATGCCATAGTATTTTGAAAGATAAATAGACATTCTTTCTTCCTATATTTCCAATTGGATCAAGAATTTCAAATTTAATCGTGACATTTATAAAGTGACATTTTTATATTGGTATAATTAGCATTATCTTTTTTTGAATAATTAATAATTGTAAGTTTTATCTTTTTATATCAATTGTAATATACAACATGGAATTGTAATTGTTATATTTAATTAGAATCCTTCTATAAAATTTTGAATATTATAGAAAAATTTTATGAAAACTAATGTAATATTACATTAAAACGCAATAGTTGTGTAAATTTATAAAATTAATGTTATGTAAGGTGAATGTAGATTTTTAAGTGAAACAAGTACGTTTATGTTTAACATTATTTTCACCGTGAAAAAATATTTATGCCTTGACGAGTTACGTGTCAAAATTTATGTTTGTAGATTTTTCGATTCAATATTTTTATGCAATAATATTTACATAGCCGTGAACTGCCGATGTATGTTGTGGACATTGAAATATTGTTAGAGTAAAACGAATTGCCAAAGCATGTGCATTTTTTGTGGTGATGCGCTTCTGTGATGAATATATCTCGCGTGAAATGTAAACGGAAGTTATTATAGAAAATATTGAGTTTGTTCATATGAAATATAAAATATGTACAAATAAACACGCATTTAGGATTTCGATAAATCACAACATGTGAATTAAAATCAAACTTTCTTTCCTCCCCTATTTGTCATTATTGATCATACACATAATAAATAAAGAAGCGACTGCCATAAACTTTGTTTTATTAATTTAAATCGATTAATAGTTGTTTTATAAATGTTGCTTGTATAAATTATTTAAAACATTTAAATTTTATTAGAATTATTATCTCTTTCCCTATCTTATTTCTTCAAATAAATCAAAAATATATTTTGTATGAATTTTTGTCCGCATAGATTTTATCTAATCGTCATTTATGTTAGCACAATAGATATTAGTGATAGATATTTTTCAATATGGAGAAAAATTTTCCTAGATAAATGCCTCCTTCATAAATTAATTTAATTTTTAATGTATAATCTTGATATGTGCTGCAGGGTCATCCAGTTGGACTGCTAGGAGAAGAAGGTGGAGCAACAACAGGCACGCTAAGCGATGGCGTGTCAGGAGGAATTGAATCGTCTGAACACCATAATCCGCCAGAAATGCTCGACGGACTCGATGGTAAGACCTACAAATATCTATCATTACAATCAAAATTACATTTTAGATTTCACGTATTTCCTTAGCTCGTTTGTTGCAATGATGATCTTGCTAAATCATAGTTCAAGAATTTATTTTGGAGTAATTCAATACATGCTTTGTCTATTTTTTTTTTTTTCTGTCTTTTGCTACCTTTCCTCTATAATAATAAATACAATTAAGAATAATAAAGTGAATAATGGCCAAAAGAGCGACGGAAATACCGGAGATCTAAGAAATCGAGGGAGATGTGCATGCACGTTTGCAAGAATTTTTGCGCGTCGAGTCGTACATAGGCGTACGAAGCGAGCATCCCTCTATTTCCAAGTCTGGCAAGCGTAGTGAGTGGTAACCTCTTTTTTAGAAAACACGAACAACTTTCTTTGCTACGACGTATCCTGTATATGTGTATGTATATATATGCATACATGAACCGATTATGTGTGTGCGTGTATTATATATATATATATGTATATATATATATGGGTATAGATGACACAATATATTCATCCTTGGTGTTGTGGTGATGGTATCGTGCATTTGCTATGTCACATATGTATGTGGTAGTTACAAAATCTGTAAGTGTGTTAATAATGCAATTATTATCATCTAACCAAAGAAAAAAAAAAAAACACATAGTTGGTTTCTCTCCTTGGGAAGTGGACATTTCTTCTGTTGGTATCAGCAAATGGACAATACTGTTTGACTGAATTTTTTTGAAACGGCTGTATGGTTGATGGACTGTATATATGGTCTCGTATGTGTTGCGTTTTTTTCTTTCTCTCTCTTTTTTTTTTATTATTTCTGTTACTTTGTACACATTTACAAATATATATATATATATATACATACATACATACATACATACATGCATACATATGTACACACGTGTATTAAACACACACATGCCCACGTTAACATCTAAACCTACGGTGGATTTGTGTGTGCGTGGCAAAATAACGGAATCCACGGTACGAACGATGCGCGAGAGCGAGCGAGTGCACGCGAGTACATGTTTCCTCATCTCTGCGTGAGAACAAATGTATATACGTGTGTTTTGTATAGTTATAAAGTTTTATTTATAAACGAATACATATATACACGTATATATATATATGTAGATATGTATTATCCCATACATCTTATATGTACGTGTGTATGTATGTATATATATACGTATATCATTGCGGCGGGATTCTCTGTGCATGCCTTTTTACACACTGTTTTCTCTATCCTCTTACAAATACCTTTTGCCACGTTCTTACGTCACTGTAACTAGCGATCTTAATCTTACATTTTCACGCGTCTCTCTTGCGCCTGTTTGTTTTTAACCTGTGTATCGCCAGCACAGTCGAGTAAACGGAAATATATATTAGCAACAAAATATGGACATAACATGTGCTGTGCGCTCTTCTTGTTACGTAAGTGATCGATGGATCGAACACGATAGTATGACACGTCGGATTCGGGTAGCTAAAGCCAGGTTACGTAACGCGTAACGCGCCTTTTTCCGATAACTGTGATTATTCCTGAGGCGAATCTCATCGTGCCGATCGTCTGGAGAGAAACACGTTACGACGCTGTATCTGTGCGATAGCAATGCAAAGATTTTGTTGCTAACGTGACGGTCCGTTTACCATCTCTTGGAAAGTCTTGTTGGCGCTCGATTTTTGCAGTCACGTCATCGTTGTCGTCGTTGTTGTCGTCATCGTCGTCGTCGTCGTCGTCGTCGTCGTCATCGTCGTTGATCACCATCGTTGTCATCGTTGTTGTTTCACGATTTCGTATTTAATTCACATCGTCGCCCGACAAATGGCAAAGGATTGCTATCGAGACGAAGTTTCGTCACTCCAGTAAACTCTAATTGAATATTGATCAATCTCCACGATACATCTCGCGTGTGTGTATGCCAGCTCGAACTTGGAGCGAAAGAAAGTAGCAGCCAGAACGTTTTTTGATAAACTCGAACCTTCTATTTTTTTTTTTCTTCTTCGAATCCTAGAGAAAGTATCGCATTTACAAGTAACCCTATTTTTTCTTTTTTTTTTTTTTTAGTTTTGTCGATTCTTTCGCCTGCGTTGTTTCCTTAAATCGGAGCTCTCTCCCAGTCTCTTATTTTTCGTATCCTGTTTTTGTTCTCCGATTCTCTCTTTGTTTCATCTCTTCCTTTCTTTCTTCTTATTTTCTCTCTGTTCTATTCTCTTTCTAGTTCTTTTCTTTTTTTTTTTCCTTTCTTTCCGTAACGTCTTCTTTTCTCGATGTTAGTTTGTTCTCGTCAGTTGTGTGACGACGTGTTGTGCCTAGCTTTGCGTTTCTTGAATTGTTACTTTTTGTCAATGATAAGATCGTAGGTGTGCGTTTTTCTCTCTCTTTCTTTTTTTTCTTTCTTTCCGTTTTCTTCCTCCTCTATATGATATGAACGTTTTATACACTTTTGTCTTTTGGTTACGAGTAGGCATCACTAGACATGCGTAATATTATATACAAGTGTGGTGTTTCGTAATGATATCATCGTAATATTGATTGGAGAACGTAATTAATTGAGAGAGTCCCCTCTTTTCTGCAACCTCTTTGACTTGATCGTAGAGTGTGATATTATATACGAGAGGTATATATCCCTCTCTCTCACATATATAGATCTATATATATATATATATATGTATATCTTATCATGAGTCTGGTAGAGATTGTCGGTAATCGTAATTAGTCGCCTAAGCAATCTAATTGAAACTGGATCTTGTAATTCCAGGAACATCGGGAACTTGTAAAAAAGAGAAGGATATAAGTAAAGAGAGTCAGCCGAAGCTAGAACACTCCAACCTCGGTGCGGAGTGTTGTAAGCTTTGTGGCAAGAGCGTAGCGAACATAAAAAAGCACATGAAATCGCATTTCCCCGATAAGTATCAGTGCCAAATCTGCATGATATCGTTAACGAGATCCGACAATTTGAAAAGGCATATTAAATTGAAGCACGGGATACGAGAGGGATCGTTGATATCGCCGTTCATGCGCTTAGAGCACAAACACTTTTTAGCGAAATCGGAACCGGCTTACCTCACCTAGAGTCTCGTTTCGTTGCGCGAAATAGCACGCAAAACGACGGAGAGTGAATAGAAAGAGGAACAGACGAACCACGCACAAAAAAAAAAACGAGAGAGAAATTGAAAAAAAAAAGAAATAAAACGAGAAAACGAGAAAAGAAAAACAACAGAAGGAATAGACGAGAGAAAGGAACGAAAGTACGGTGCGCACGCGCGCGTGCACAAATCGTATGTACGTGTGTACGTTCGGCTAATATTATATACGCAGCAAGTGCGTAGAACATTGAGAAGATACGCGCGATAGGCGTACATTGGACAGAGAGGAAGCTGAACCCGTGAAATTGTCGCGTTGTTCGCGCATTCCACGACACAGACGGAACGCGCGCTCGTGATCGTACTTATATGAGAAGTAACCTCGCTCTTCGTCGTGTTTGCCTTATAATCCCGGCGATCATTTGCTCCTGTAATCAGCGAGCGAAGGCCGGCAAGACGACGTCTTCGCTCGATTATCTTTAATTGTGTTTTCTCCGTTTGAAAAAAATTGATTTCCCTATAAGAGAATCTGATTATTTATCGTACGTCTATATATTCTAATATTTTAAGAGCTAATTAATTAAGAAATTAAGCGTGTATCGAGTATAACCGGCCGTCGATGAGAAACGGCCGTCGATCATCGTCTCTCTTTATTTTTTTTCTTAACTGCCATCGCAAATAAGTATCGTTTAGATCTCACGTAGAGTCAATTCGAGTACAAAGTGTGAAGAAAAGAGAAGAAACGTTGTGAAAGAGTGTATTTTTTTTTTTTTTTTTTCGAAAAATCGTGTTCGTAGAATACTACCTCCCACGCGTGGTGTCGCTCGCGTCCGTTTCGCGTAACACGCGAGGATAGTTTTAATGCCTTCCCTCCCTCCGAGCGAGCAAGAAAATCCCAACTCTCTCACCGCGTGACGTAACACGCGTGTGCGTTCACGTCCCGAAACGGAAAGGTTTTTACCCCCATTCTGGAAAATTGCCGTCACCGTTGCTCTCTTTTTCGCGCGTGTGTGGCACCGCACGCCGCGACGCATGGAACTGAGAATGAGTTTGAACGCGCGAGCCGAGAGGAGGGGCAGGCGTGGTGTGTGTGGACGTCGTCGTCGGGCGTCTCGCGTGCCCGCTCCCTTCATTTCCAACCTCGAACTGAATTTCCACCGAGCGTGCGAGAGGAGAACCACGAGATATTGCCTTTGATTAGATTTGCATAACAGCGATACTTTGGCCGGCAAAATGTTGGCGTGGCCCAGCAGCTTTTACCACCACCTCCGGGCGTGAGCGCGGAGATGATTTCGAAACCCCGCGCGGGCAAATTCTTCTCTCGGAGTTGCTCGTGACACGTTGCCGTTAATTATTAACGAAAAATGTCGGCGAAGTCGATTTCGTCCAGTTCCATGCCCGGTTGTCGCGTCCGGCCAGCACTTTACACGCAACGCTTTGTATACTTTCTCCGTAATGACAGCAGACTTGTTTCGCAGGTGGTGAGAGGAAGATCAGTATTAAGTAACTATTTATACACTTATTTATAAATCCTATATTATATTATATTTATATTTATATTTATACATACATCGTAGGTTGTGAAAGACGTCGAAGACTGAGTGTACGGAAAAAGAGAGAGAAAAAAAAAGAAAGAAAATAGGAAAGCTTAGAAAAAAAAGAAAAAGGAAAAACAGAAAAAAAAAAGAAAGATAGAATTAACGAAAGAAACGCTGACACTCGTCGGGTCGGCGTGGCTCGATAAAATAGTGACGATGAACTAGTCTCCGAAGGCTGTTGCAAAAGAACAAATTTTTTTCTATAGAGGTCTCTTTATTGGTGCCTTTCCATTTAAAGTACAATACTCGACTAATCAATAATCGATTACGGATAATATTATATATAATATATAATAAACAGCTATGATATCACCGTGTGTAATATGTAACGTGTGCGAACCGATCTCTTCTCTGTCGAACAATGCATGACATCTAATAATCGAACATCGATATCTCTCTCTCTCTCTCTCTCTCTCTCTCTCTCTCTCTTTGTATGTGCTCGCGTGCTCCGTCTGCACGCGATACACGTGCAGAGAGAGCTCACGAACTATACGAACTATACACTATACTACCAACTGTAATACATACGTACATACGTACACACGAAGATATACGTACAAAATACAGACACACACACACACGTACGCACGCAGTATGTCGCTACCTATGTAACCCTTCCTCCTTAGTAGAGTGAATCTGATCAAAGCGAAAAGAAAAGAGCTCGAGGGGTAAATGGAGTGAGGCGGATCTCTCCCTCCCCCCTCCCCCCTCCCCCCCTCGGATCGAATCACCGTCAGTGGCCGTTTTTCACACAGGACTTTTCTCTATTTGCAGATACGACACTTTTAACTCCTCAGGGCAGTGAGTGCGCGCCGCTCGCGTACATTGAGAAAGTTAATCTGTCGGACTTTTTCGAAAAGCTGCCGTACACGTACACTAGCAAATGCAAACTATGCGGTCGGGTCGTGTCGAATCTAAAGAATCATTACTTGACGCACAATCCAGGGAATTACGTGTGCCCGCTCTGCGGCTGTCGTAGGACCCGGTTGGATAACTTGAAGGTTCACATTAAACAGAAACATCCCGATGTACAGATACTGCAGATGTCCAGTGGCACCGTGTTGTAGGGCGTAGACAGTGAACGTGTGCAGAACGTCTCGTCTCTATTCTGTCCCTATTCTGTCCCCGATATCTATGTCTCTCTCTTTCTCTCTCTCTCTATCTTGCTCTTTGTATGTGAACCACGGGATGTCCGAGCGTTCGAGCATTTACAAGCATCTCGCGGTAACGCGTCAGTTTACGTCGTTTCCCAAATGTGAAGTTTTCTTTAAGAGTATATATTATTATTATTATTATTATTATTATTATTATTATTATTATTATTATTATTATTATTATTATTATTATTATTATTACCGTAGAACAGTAGAAACGCGGTCGATTATCTGGATATGAATTTTCTAACGATGGAAGTGTCAATACATGTTACCCATTACTGACGACCGCTTGCGCATTTCTGTACGACGATGCAAAACGAAATATAATTTCTGTCGAAATCCACGTTGCGCTCAATCTGTCATTTCCAATTCACTTTAGCTGAAAATCTTGTCCGAGATAATCGATAAGCTGATGCATTATTAGACAGACGGTATATTCCGCTGTATTGCAAGACTCGATTTTACATCATTCGGTGTTAATTTTCTCTTCGTTTTACCTTTTTTTCACATTCTCAACTGGGAATCGAAAAGACTCGAAGAAGGCTGAAGTCTCGACGTTGTTCGTTACATTACGTAGCACGATACGGAGAGTGCATTGAATTTTTTAACAATTTCAGCCAGCACCACTCTTCATTCTAAATTCTCGAACGCTCGGGCGTGTATTCGCCCCGAGTGGCCTCGCGCGGTCAAAGGTCGTTTCGTTTTTTTCCGCCTGCTTCGTGCCTCGTCAGTCAACGTCAAGAACCGTTGGCGTTTCGCGCGGTTCCGTTCTTACACGTTCGATGGTCCCTTAACCCTCAACTCCCGATGTTATGCGCCGGCTGCTTTGCCGTTCTCCTCCCGGTCACGCAAGATGATCCCTGGCTAACGCGAGATTCGAACAACGAGAGACGGACGAGCATATCGGCTCGTAATTCTGTACTTATCAAACCGAGCAGAACGCGGTGCGAAATTCGCTGGGGCCGTTCCTTCGCGTATCGGTCGCCCGAGCAACGTGCAGTCGTTCGTATCGACATCAGCATCGGTTATCGCGATGGATAAGCGGATTTCGCGATTGACAAGCAGCCCGACGCGCGCGCGTTATGTATTCGTCGATCGGACCAGCCGTCGATATATCCACGTTCTCTGTCTGTAGTCAGAGAAGCGAAACGTTGAAATTGTAAAAGGAAAAGTCGTTCGCAGAGAGGTGATAGATTTGAAGTAGTTGTTGATCGCGAGAAGATGAGACACTGGAAAACCTTGGTGGAATGGACTCGAGATTCTTGGTCACTGAATTAGAACACAATTTTATCAACATTTTAGGGGATTTTGGTAATACTGAAGGTTCAACGTGAAATTTTGAAATTTACCTGCTAAACAGAGTACACATTGTACACGTGATATTGTTAATAATTTGTTTCGTCTGCAACACTCTGTGTATCTGTCTGCTTTTACTTTCTTTCTCGCAACACTCGTGAAGATCTAAACCGGACTCTGTTGTAACCTGACGACATTTGTTCGTCCCTTCGACAATTATTATCAACTTGCAATTAAATTTCGTTCAAACCCTCCGACGTTATTGAAATCAGAAACATTGAAAATTCCGTGTGGCCTCGATTCGAATCAATGGCAAGAGAGAGCTCCTCCAAGTCGGGAGTCGGAGCAGCCACTCGGATGTATCCCGTCGTCTCAAAATTAATTATCGATCATTCGCTGGATATATATCATCTCGAGATTAATTTCATGAATTTCTCAGCGTTGCGCCAGGTCTCAGCTGAAAGATAGAGAGAGAGAGAGAGAGAGAGAGTGACGTTGAAGGGAGAGGGAACGACATGGGGTGGATATCTTCGGTGTCGTCGGACGAGAGACATATTGTATCGCACGTCTCTCTGGTACGAAGAACCACACCGTTCCTCGCGTTACAACTCCGTCGACCTTTATAGACCAAGATATGCTGGCGCGGAGAATTGCCAGGTTCTACATTAGCAGAGAAACAGCCGACAGAGGCGAAATGGAAATTAATATCGCGCGACTTTCACCCTATTGGGTCTTGCTCGTAATTGGTTCCTTGGTCAAAGGGCGGGTTTCTCTTTTTTTTGATAAGCATGTCTCGTCGACGTCGGTTGTATTTAATTACACCGCGCGTGCATTCTTCCTTCGTTGGCGTTTTTTCTCATTCTTTTTGCCCGCGTCTTCTCGCATCGTCCTGCCGATGATCGATCGATCTGCTCCGCCAACTTCCGCCGAGGCTACGCTCTTATTTTTCCAACCTCGACGTTGCCTGTCGTCTGGCCAGTTGGTTAGCTATGCAGCTCGAGTCTGCTGTAAATTAGCAGCTCAAATGACCTCTTTGTTGAGTGCCCTTTTGCAAAAAATATCCTTGCAAATGCCTTGTAAATGTCGTTTGTTAGCTGTTGGTCTCGATTTCGTTCAACTCGATTGTTCTTCTTCGCTATGGAAATTACGATCGTTCAACGTCGACGAAATAGAAAATTCCTGATTGACAAGGTAGAAAATCTCGTCATATTTGCGGTGACTGCGCAAATCATCGGTACATTATGCCGATTGTATTTAATCGGTTTTATTCTGCAATAAGTCTGTACGCCAATATACTTTTGTAACATATTTATTTGTCGCATCTTGGAGAATTTAACAGTTTAAGTTGTTTGGATCATTTCAGTTTCGATGCTTGCAGAATTTCTGGTAGTCCTTCTCATTTGAAAATGTCTCTCTCCAACGAGTCCCTCGTGCGAAATTACACGAAATCTTCCTTGAAATTCGTTTTCGTAATCAAACAATAAGTCGTAGTTCCAGAAAATTAAAGACTCGCTCTGATTACAGAGAACTGAAAGAGAATAAAACGCTTCTAGATTATGCAACGTTAACGGGATCCTTTTTAAAAACACTTAACGCTGAAGTTCAAACGACGTTCGTTACTCGAACGTTATTAAAAGTCCATCTCCAAGCCGAAATAGAAACCTGCTAGAAATAAAATTCCTCGCACGAACCCCGACGCTTTTATTCAATAAAATTATTCCAAGTATTTGAAATTTCACCTGGTTACCTCTTTTTGGTTCTCGACTCTCGTCGAGACTTTCGGCGAACAATAATTGACCACTCATTGTCAGTCTGAAACACACACACACACACACATACACAGACACACTCTGTCTCTCTCTTCTCTTTTGCAAATCTACGCGAATTTGTTTTTCCGACGCGATTCTTGACACGAGATCTCATTACACCGGAAGACAGAAGATCATCCATCCGCGCCCCGGCTAACGAAATCCTCTTGTTATTAGAAGCCTTTGTGTAAAACGTGTGCTCGATCGTTTCCTCGCACGCGAAGAAGAATCTCCGAGGCTGGCTCCGCTTTGCTCGATAATTAAACCGCTGTTCGCTAAACGTTTCCCGTCTCTTCTATTTTCCTCTCGGTTTTTCGTCTATCTCCCTCCTCTCTCCCTCTCTCTCTTTTTTTTCTTTCTTATCCTCAACGATACAATTATTTCCACCTGGAAAACCAGCGCCGCCCGATCCTGTTGGCGTGGCCAATGCTCGCTCATACCATTCATCGATCCCCCGGGAAAGCGTCTCTCCGAAACGGGCGGTTCCGCTCTGTCACTTGTTGCAGAAGACGTAGAGCGAAGGGGGTGACTGGCTGTAGGCGAAGAAACCGAGAGGAGAGAGAAAAAGGGGTGGGTGAAGAGAGGAGGTGGTCCTTTTCGCGATAAGCTCCTTAAAGGGATATCTTCTCGCCCTTATTACAGGACCGACAGGACCGTGCTTCACGGATGAACGATCCGGTTCGTTGCGAGTCGTCGATGGTTTGCTCGATAAGAGGATCACCGATCGCGAACGCTGTTATTGCAAAGAGTTTTCGTTTCCTTCGAGCACGCGCGACAAGAGGCTTTTGCCTTTCGTTCTTTCGCGTCCGCGTCTTCTTGAAATTTTTCTCTCCCCCACGTTGGCCACTGGCGAGGATTTCGTCTCCTTCGGGGCGAAAGGTGCTCGAAGCTCGATCGGTCGAGACAAGTTGTAGAAACGATTCTTCTCGATTCTTCTCGCGGCTGTTCCGCGCGATCTGTCCACGGAAAACACCACGAAACCGGAGAGACAGGCGAATCAACTCTCGCCCGGTTGAACTTCCTTCGACGTAGCTTTTCATTGAACGTGGTGTTTCGTGGTGAGGTGTTTCTTCAAGTTCTTACAAAGTGTTTGTGTCGTTTTTCAGAGTAGATACTTCGAAGCGTGTGTTTTAGGATTTATCTCGTGGTTTTTTTTTTTTTTTTGTAAGGAAAAATAATCATAAAGCGGAGACAACTCTCGTTAACGTAGAATTTCCTTTGAGTTCAGCCTTTTGAGATCAGCACGCCCTAAAATTCGTCCTAGAAACCATTTAGGTTTTTAGAACCTCTCCGAAGAAGATTCACGTCGTTTCTTCTCTCTGTCGCGTTTCACAACATGTTCTACATATTTATTTTTTTTTTTTTTTTTTTTTTTTTGCAAAAGGAAGTAGTGCCAGTCGATGGTTGCATAAATCTTCGAAGAGAAAGTCTCCCAGCGACTTCTGTATGAAAGAAATTGAAAAGATTCTCAGACTCGGAACAAGTTTACCACGTTGGTACTTCGAAGTTTCCTTTTCGATTTTTTTCACTTTTTTTCGTAGCTTTCGCGGACTGAAGGAAAATGAAGCAGTATGTTGCCCTCGCAAGTTCGAACGTAATCGGTCCAAGTGGATTTCAAAACGTCCAGTGGACGATACCTCGACGAGTTGTGTTTCCCAAGAAAGTGCGGAAAGAAATTCGATTTTTTTTCAACAGATTTCCTTTTTTTTTTTTATCTAGGACGTAGAATATCCACTCGAGTTCGCTGGTTTCCGCTCGAGAGAGGAAGTGACAGGATCCTTGTGCACACTGCACGCTTCTGTCGTTCGAACATGTTTGTTTTTCGAAGCATTAACAGCTCAGAACGTGTGTGTACGAGTTTCGAGAATGTCTCGCGAACATTATTTCGCAAAGTTGCATATATCGCCGTGGATTTTCCTACCATCTGGAAACTTCTCTGTGCGTGCGCGTGAAATGCGATTTTTTTTTCCCCCCCCACCCTGAAATCTACCGCACCGCGAAAGTGTCTCTGTGGAATTAACTGTCGGAATTATTCAGGATTGTGTGCAGACGGAACGACGTAGGGATTTTTGCAGACAGTTTAACTCCTGGTACAACAGAATGGAACGAATCTATAATCTTCGTCGGGTTGGATTCTTAATTCTTTCGGAACGAATTTTTTTCTTTCTTTTTTTTTTTTTTTTTTTTTTGTACAAAAAGTACAGATAATCCAGAGTTTAAATTCAAAACGTATAGATTAACTAGCAATTTATTTAATAACATAGCACAGGCACGTATTTAATTAATTAATTTTAATAGCGTATTTTAATTAATTTATTTTAACAGCGTATTTTAATTAATTTATTTTAATAGCGTGTCACGTCTCAGTAGCTGACAATTTTTGCAAAATTTGAAAGAGTTAAAGGTCGGTGTTCTCTTGGAACGATAAAAATTTTATTATTATTCAAATCCCGCTACGTCCTGCGTAATCCTGGCAACAACGCAGGAAACTCGATCGCTGCTTCGGGAAAACATATCTCATTCATTTAGATACCGATACTTGTTACATTGGAAACTGATATTTCTGTAATAACTGGAATCACCGAATGTTCCCAATTCTTTTTCAAACATCATTTCAGCAGATTTAACAATGCAGCGATATTATCAATAGCCCGATTTCCCCCGATTCAATTTTCGCGTGTTAAGCGTTTAAATCGAGAAACATATTGCCGATTATAGAGATCATTGGGAAAGAGAGCCGAATTTAACTGAAACAAGAGCTGAGCGGAATGGAATTGTTCGTTTCTGTTGGCGATTTAGCCTAGACTTAGTACAATATTTAATGATCGCTAATCTCTTTGAAACATCGCGTCGTATTTGAATCTCGAATTATTCAAATAGCGGGCATTACTCGTACGCTCGCGGGTATTTACCGCGTGCGTGTTTGTACGAACGAAATGTTTGTGCGTTAAAACGTTCGGATAATGCGAGATCCTGACTGAAATCCGGGTTTCAGATCTTCCGAGTGACGCCCGAATATTTTTCTTTTTTTTTCCTTTTCCAACTCTGTCAGCACGACCACGCGCAGCGTAAAATTGTAGCACAACGTTGCTGGGTATCTCGTAAATCGATACGATTCAAGAGAGAGAGAAATGGGTCCTGGCGCGTTAGATCTTACGATGACATTTAACTATAACGGTGTGAAACGACTGCAATATATTGTAATTGAGATAACTTTTTTTACAAATATATTTTACAGAGGACTTTTTTACAAGAGTTGCGATTGAGTACGATTGAATTATTTCGTCTTTCGCACTGTGAGATCATGTCTGACGACATAGCTGCGCGTCTGAGAGTCATTTGACTCACGTAATCGAGTCAAACAGAATCAAACAGAGAGACAGCGCGGAGTTTTTATCGAAAAGTCGTTCGAGTCGAACGTGACTGCACAGTGCAAAAGATTTCGAATCGCGAGTTCGTCATTGGACTCGTAGATCTGCAAATTGATATTCTCGAGAAGTACGTTCGATCCTCTGTCCCTCGTTTCCCTCTTCAATTCCTCTTTTGGCTCGAACTCGTGTTCCAATGCCACGAGCAGCGTGTCGCCGTTATTTCCGTTCTGGCAGGTTGCGCACGATCAATCAATCGTTGTTTATCGGCCGTGTCCCAACGATGCGATATTCTTCTGATTCCGACCTAGGCGAACCGATACATTATGCCCGGGCGGAAAACCGAAACGTACGCGCGCAGTGCGCGCTCCGCTTCGTCGGATTCGAGGATTTATACGAATTCCCCGGCGGGGTGAGGCAAGGTGAAATTATTTTTAACCTACTCTCCATCCATTTGCGTGTTTCGTGTTCGCTAGATGAAACAAGGCAAGGCACTCGGTCTTTCGCGGACATTAAAAATAAATCGGTTCGCCGCGGAGAGCTTCCAACGCCTCTCGATATCATCCTACGGCAGACACAGAGAGAGAAGAGAGAAAGAGAGAGAGAGAGAAGGGATTCCACAAGTTAGATCAGCAGCTCAGGCTTGTATTTCATTGGTATCTGAAGGACGGTAAATTCTTTTTCAAGAGTATTAAATTGGTCCTGAAGTGTTGGTCGTATCGGCGAGATTGGAAATAAATCGTTCGTTTTCCCCGCGAAGCTGTGAATTTTCTCTCTCTCTCTCTCTCTCTCTCTCTCTCTCTCTTTCTCTCACGTTTTTTCGTTCTCCCTCCGAGCAACTAATAATCTTCTCTCCGTTGCAGCGAATCTCTTTTCACGCGGCTATCACCTGGCAGAGGGAACGGAGCCAGAGGGTGGTAAAACGTAGCCGGGGAGGGTTGATTGTGTCGCATCTTTGGTAGAATCGTCGCCGACAAAAGAGAGAGGAAACTACGGTCCCAAAACAGTTTCTATGACAGTTGTGTACTGCTGTTCCGTTGAATCTATTACACGTGTATCACTCGGCTCCTCTGTGTACTCCCGTCATACGTACGCGGAACACGGAACCTCGAAATGCAGTTGGAATAGTAGAGAGAGAGGCACGAGAGAGATGGAGAGAGAGAGAAGCTGTGAGATATACCGGTACTCACCGACTTTCTTTATCCTAGTTTCTGCCATCCTTATACAGAGCTTCATGTTCCCTTGACGTAACTCTTTCTCTCTCTCTCTCTCTCTCTCTCTCTCACACACACACACACATTGTACTCTAATTCTGCAGAGCGCAGTTGCCGAGAAATATAACGCAGTGATCGATGTCGGCGTATGCAAATGTCTCTCTCTTTCTCGTTGCAAAGATCTTGCTGTGTTGGTTAGAGCACACTGAAAAAAGATCCATCCATCCTGTCTTTCACGTTCTTTTTTTTTCCCCCCCTTCTTTCCCCGTGCACGCTAATCAATCTCCACACATTCTCTCTCTCTCTCTCTCTCTCTCTCTCTCTCTCTCTCTCTGTTACAGTGTTGGCCAGTGGTGTCTCACTGGAGAAAAGAGAGGGGGTTGCGCCCCGGCAAGGTCAGAGTTCCAGCTGCCCTGCTTCGGTTGCCTCCGCCCTTGCGACCCTCTCGCCGAGGCGAGGAATCCCTCGTGCAGAGAGGGTGACGACGGGCGGCGGTGTGCCGGCGGTGGTGGTGCTGGGTGGTGTGCTTGCTGGTTCTATGCTGTATATGCCATTGGCCGTCCGTATGTTTGTCCGGATAACCAGGGACGGTTGTCGTTCCCAACTGCGTGCAGCTGCTTCCCATTGTGGTACAAGTCGGTCAGTAACCGATGACACACAGCGTAAGATCGCCACGTCGACGTCGAATATTCTCCCTATATTGGAACACGCTCCCTTCCCTTACAACTGCCTTCTCTCTCGCCACGCATTCTCTGTTCCACGTGAATCTATACTCTCTGTACTATTATATATACGTAAATTTGGAAAATTCGAAGACAATCGTCACGCTCCAGTTCGTTTCATCTGTGCAAGGGCCACTCTTTGATCGGACCCTTTTCTCAAGTCTCGAGCGGCCATTCGATTAAAACTCGAGATTTCGCCAGGTTCCTCGTACGTTTCTGGTCTAAATGTATGTACGAGAGTCTCTAAATATCGTTCGATTCGCGACAAGCGAGCATTTGGAGCAGGTCGCGCGGCAACTTTCGCGAGAAAGTTTTCCCGCAGGAAATTCGGCGGCGACTCTGTGACTCTCGATAGCATGCGCGCGCGTGTGTGTGTGTGTGTCAGCCTTCTGTGATTTCTCTTTCGGTTCCCTTTCGCGACTCTTTCTATTTTCGTCGCTAGGCGATTTCCAATCGTAGCATCCGCGTTAACGCGTAAACACGTTCCGCGAGGAAAGCTCGGGCGTTATAATTATAAACGGCACGGTTGGAGCGTTCCTCAGTTGCTCTCTCGATTCAGTCGTCGTTTCGAGGTGATATCGCCCTGGACGCGGGACGCAGCAATAGAACGTAAACTCGCGCGCACGCTCTCGAAAGTCGATCTCGCGCGATCGAATCGACGCGAGGCAAAGAGGCACGGTTGTGGGCGCTCGCCTATTCCGTCTGCCAGATCGAGTTTCTCTCTCGCGGCTCACGTACTTTCTACGCGTGATTGCGGGGAGAAAGTCTGGCGGTAATAAAGGACGAAACAGAAGGGCGGGAGCGTTTCAACCACGTCGTCTCCCCGCGCGGCGATCTCGCGGAAAACCGCACGAGCGTACAGAACTGCTTCGTTCGCTTAATTAGCTAATGCAGCCGACGAAAGTCGCGATAGCCACTTGGAGAGCTGCCTGAAGCTGACCTGTAACCTGAACCGGTCACTCGCTCCGGCTGGGACCACTCTCCGCGCGCGATTCTTTCCCAAAGTATTTACCCCTTCCCCCGTCTGGTCGATCGATCTTCGCTCTCCATCACGCGTACATACGCCGCGCTACGTGCAGCACCAACCCCCGGAGGCTGTGTGCAGGCTTGAAAAAGGGACTTTACTACTTTTGCTACGAATCTTCTATGCGATTAAGCGCGCCCGTACCGCTGCCTCGATCGATCTTTCGTCCCTTTGGTACTGCCGGCGTTTCCATCGTCGGTACTTTTATCACGTCGGTATAATTTTATCCATTCTGTCTCGTGAGTGGGTAACAACGGCGATGCCTGAAGTTCGTTAGCTGAATAATTTGGACTTGGTCTTGGTCGTTCGCTCGTTTACGAGTTCCGGGTCTACGGGACACGCGCAGACGAGCGAGCGAACTTCACTTGCGGAACACCGCGTTCGACGTAACGCACGAGCAACACTGATCAACGTGATTTGACGTCGAGCGACTTCTCGTTCTCGTTTCACTTTTGAAATAGAAGGAAGAAGAGCGGAATGTATCAATTGCAGTGTGTCAGTCAGCGACGCGCGTGTGGGACGATCCGTTAGGTTCGCGCGTGACTACACGCTACGAGGGAAACGACTTTTACAACATCGTCCGCGAACGATTTTTTTCTTCCGCCATTTTCCGATTACGTTTATCACGGATCGTGAAGCTTTTGCGAAATTCGCAGCTCGTTGGTGGATTTTCTGTCACCTGGCGGAGAATTACGAAAGAATCGAACGTGCCCATACGTCTGTCCGCATCAGCGTTCATCACTTTATCATGCGTAAATCTGAAAAAACCTGTGACGAATCGACACACACGCGCGCGCGCACACACACACACACACACACACATTCGATGTACCTAGCGATTAGAATTCCTACTCTAGCATTATGCGTACGTAGGTGTTAATCAGGCTTTTCCTACGAGAAAAGCAGGAACGTATATATATTTAAATGAATAAATAAATACATATATATATTTACGAGAATATAAATATATATATATATATATACACATAATGTAATATTTTTGTACTGAACAGATTTGTGAAATAAATAACGATGATCCAAGCCAATTCCAAACCGTGGACCACTGGTGTTGTACTTCTATCGCGTCGGTACGAGGTATTATCGCTCGATACCGTTGCAAAAAACACCTCGAGTCGGTCAGCCGCTATTTTTGGGGAAGGATAAGGGGGTGGAGGGAGTGATGGAGGTGGAGGACGGAGGCGGGCGGAACGCCAGAGAGAGAGAGAGAGAGAAAGAAAAAAAGAACGTAATAAAAGACTGATAAAAGGAGACATGCAAAAGAGGGGGATGTGTGCGCTTCGTGGTCGGTGCGCTTCGACGCGCTGTTGTTGCTGCTGATACACGCGAGAGTTGTTCTTTCGGCGGATGATTTTTACGGAAGAAAATGCGAACCGGCCTCTATTCTCTCTTCTCTTATCCTTTTTTTCTCCATTTTTTTTTAATTCTTTCTTTCTCTCTCTCTCTTTCTCTCTTTTCCAATACTTTTTTTTTCCTCGCTAGTTTAGTCGTTTTATCTCTCTCTCTCTCTCTCTCTCTCTCTCTCTCTCTCTCTCTCTCTGTGTGTGTGTGTGTGTGTGGAAAGAAAAGAAAAGAAAAAGAACCACAAAACAAAAAGTGGAGATTCTCGTTTCGATCAGAGGAATGTGTATCGTCTTTTCTCGAACAGCTGCGTTCTCCCGTTTTTCCGCTACTTCGGTCTATCAATCCTCTTTCTGTGTCGTTCATTACACATATGTGCGTGTCTGTTCGTTTCTCTCACTCACTCACTCGCTCTCTCACTTTCTCTCTTTTTTACTTTCCATCACTCTCTGTGTACTTTCGGCGGGCTACAACGACTTGTACTTTACGTCATGCCTTTTGTCGTTCACCAGACAGAGGAACACGTGCAATGTAATTGTGTAACAAGCAACTCACGCTAACGCATATTACCAGCAAGAGAGTCTAACAAAGTCTAACCGAGGACATCCTGTACTAACATAAAATATACGGTATTTTTATGTGTATATATATATATATATATATATATACACATTATCGGTTCTGTGGGTGCAGATTGTAGGTCGCGCGAGCGGTAAGAAGGCGATTTTTCCTTGAGAAATGCTACTTTGAAAATGCGGAGAGATCTTGATTAGAGTAATTCTCACAAATTCACTGTCCAACCTGTGCAATTCGTTTGTTTTTGTTTCATCGCAACCGACGATATTATTTGCGGATTGCATTTTCTGAGATTTTATTCCTAGAGGGTAATACAGTTGTAGCGATTTATGTTGGATCACTTTCAAAATTCAATTTCATTTTGTTTAGTAAAGTGGTTTAATAAAAATTGCAGTTAAGTTTAATAAAAATTGGTAACAAAGTCGAGTAAAATTTTGTAGAATTTCAGAATGAAGCGTGACGTGAAAACCTGAGATAGTCGCTAATTTTTATCGCAAGGTAATAGCCAAAGTGACCGATTCAATCGTGTTAATTTCTTGTTAATTTGAATAGAAAACTGAATGAAAGTGATGACGATCATCGTCATTAAAAGCAAGTGAGAAAAAATATCTTGGGTGATGAATATTTTGTATTTTACAGGGTAGCGACATTAAAATTCAGCACGCTATCAATTAATTCCATATTCAAAGTAAACAAGTATTCTTGCCACCTCTTGAATATTTAGAAGATATCGATCGTTGAATTATTAGTTAGTTTAGTTACCGGATCCGTAGCTTATTTCTAAAAGACTGGCCATATTTAGTCTTAACCGGTTGTTTCCCTTTCCAATCACAGTTACATTCAGATACGTGTGTTCGTGCCCATCGAGTGACGTGGAAATTAGATTTGTCGTGTCTTCTCCGCCTGCATATCGACGTGAAAGAAGTATAGTTACGCTGACAGATAATTCGTCGTTTTTCAAGCGGGTGGTCACATGCGCGTCGTAAAACTACATGACGAAACTACTCGTTGCTAAATAAAACTAGCCGGAGTTGGAGACGAGGCGACGAATATGCTTAACTAGAAGTGAATGAAGTCATCGCTCGAATTATCTGTCGTAGTTTATTATTCAAGGGGCGTCAAGTTTTTCAATTTCTTAAATCAATGAAAAGTTAATTATATTTTATCAATAAAGCGAAGGCAGATAAAACTGGATGAAAATAGAACCAGATGAGAATATCTGACGAAAAACGAAGATATCTATAAATTAGCAGCTTCACGTGGAAATCGTTTGAACAGACTATAAATTATATCTGTACTACTTGTTTTTTTTTATCCTCTGATTAAAGATCGAGCAGACTGTATTATCTCAGGTAGAGGATATTTCTATACTGCTAAATTAATGTCAGATTTAACGACTCGCGATAAAATTCGGGATAAATAAATGGTTGCATCAAACGGAAGTTCGTCTTCAAAAACGAGTCATTAAAAAAAAAAAAAAAAAAATGTTACTCGGACGCGTAAACACGAAGACTCAAATACTCGCTCGGAAGCAGAAACGAAAGCTGCCGTTCCGTTCGATCAGTCGAACAGACTTGAAAGATCTCATTCCGCATTTTCGATTTACTTTTTCCCAAAGAATCATTCGTCTTTTCTCTCTCTCTCTCTCTCTCTCTCTCTCTCTCTCCATGGCGCTGGGCGCTCGCCACCTGTTATCGCGTGGAACACGCCGCACGATTGCCTATATATATTTATATATGTATGTACATAAATAAATGTGTAAAGGAACAGGGTTGTACAAAGTTCTCTTACAGCGAGTGCCACGACGACGTCGACGGCGGATCGACGTTTAAACTGTATTCCGCTGCAGACTCTCGATACTCTCGACTACCCTCTTTGAAGCGGTCCTCTTCCTGAAATGAAAACGTGCCTCTCACGTCGGCCGCGCTCGTCGGAAATCAGATTTTATTGAAAATCGAAGCAGCTGCGGAACGTCAAAAGTTTTAACGTCTTTGGGAACGGTGTGTCCCCACCCCCTCCCCTTCTCGCCTAACGTGTCCCTCTTCGTTCACCCTTCGTTCCCCAATCCTGGCTCCCTCCTCTTTTTCCACCCCGTCCCCCCTTTTCCGCTTCCACCCCTTCCTTTTTCTTCTTTCCTCCCTTCGACCTGCCCTTCCCCTCTGTTAACGTTAACGTTCAGCCAGGGAGAGAGCTGATCGATCCGACTCTCTGTTAAACGAGAAACGACCTTTTACCTTTCGCCCATAAACGTCCGCTATCTAGCCTATCACGCAAATATTATTTAAATTGTACGTTAATCGAGAATACAGCGGGAGAGGGAAAGGAGGAGGTAGCGTGAATGCAGTAGATCGATACGTCGACTCGCCGTGGAATCGTTTCATCAGCGGTAGATATTCACGTACGTGCATACTTGGCACACGCGCGCACGTGTACGTGTACATATACAGGGTGTCCCTGCGATCTGCCGCGGTGCAAACTATTTGCGAAATTCGAGCGAAAACGACCGACTCTTACCAATGACAAAATTTTGTTCGATTGTTCGTCCTCTGGACATTGGCTAAACTCAAGCTAAACTAAGCTCTCGGCTTGAGAGATTTTCAGGCTCGATTTTCTCCTCGAATTGGGTTAGCGCTAAATCTAGCGTAACCCAATTGGGCGACTAAATTTAGGACGTTTGAGTTTATCTTGCTTGGACGGGCCATGATTTAAACACCTTCGAAATCACGCAGTTTAATAGCAAATGAAATCGACGACCGCGATACCTGATGGACGATACCGATTAAACGGTTAAACGAAGGGACTCTGTTCCACTTTTGTACCTCGGTTGCACCCTCGGACACCCTGTGTACGTTTCGAACACGTGGCTCGGCGTGCATTTATACAGGTATCTGTTCCACAGACGCGAGCATTGATCTTCGTTACACGTGCGAGACTTTGCCGCGCTCTCTCGTGCTTTCGATGTTACAGAAACGAAGTCTTACGGTGTACACTCGAGTCCACGAAATCTTGATTCACCGACACTGGCTGAGAAATAAAAAAGATCGTCGCCACCGTTATCGACACCGGTACACGCACCTTGAACCACGAAAGCGTTTAACTCGTTGAGAAAACACCGATCGCCTCCCTCGGATGAGAGATGTTTTCCTTTCTCTCTCTCTCTCTCTCTCTCTCGCTTATATTTCACTCTCTTACCATCCTTCGTCTGGATTTTCCTCCGTCCGGAACTCCATTTTTACAGATCATAGAACACCTTGGAACGAGGTTTCACCGAGCGTCGGTGGTTAGCGATGGGAAAGAGCTCTCGGTATATATAAATGATGGCCACGATGCATGAATCGATTTAATGTGGCTGCCGGTTGAACAGGATCGACCAGTATTTTAGAAATAAGTACTCGCGATCAGTGAATTGGTGCAATGTTCGAACCTTGCGATCGATTGGCTCTTTTGACGACAACGATCGTCGAAGGTGGTTGAGTTATTATTCGCCAGGAGGGGAAACGAATCGTGAAAATCGCGATTGTTTCCGAACCGTAAAACTTAATGCAAATGCATAGAGGGTTTGTTCGGCGTCCATCCGGCTTTTATTCAGCTCGTATGACACTGAGGAGAGAAACGATTTTTCTGGGTACTTGTGAGAGGAGGATCGGCACTTGTGAAAGGAGAAAACTGTAATTAAACGAAAAACAAGTAGATGTAACAAGTATAATAAGTAAAAATAGAATTTAGTAAGAAAGAGTCGCGTATCTTGTAGCTTATAATATTTATCGTGAGTAAACGATAAACGAGAGAGCACGAGAAAAATTAATTTTTTATGTACATTGACGTACATTGTGACGTACGTTAATGCATACGGAATGATTATGCGACTTGTATTTGTTACGTCCAAGAGTATGGTTCCACACATACATACGTCGATTAAAGGAGCGTCTACTGTATCGTAATCGTTGGAAGGAGTGGAAATTGCAATTAAAATGATCAACTAATAAACTCTAACGAACAACTCGATATTAAATTTCTATGTTTGTGAAGTATTATTTTCCTCTGTGCTACTCGATACAGGGTTTGAACATACACCATCAAATTGCCGTTGAATTATTTTGTTGAATGTTCCGTTTTGCTGAAACAGCCTGCCACAGACTTAGTCCCATCGCCATCCATCGCTGCCCAGGTAAATTTCATCGTCGAATAAATCGTTCTTTTCCCTCGCGGGCGTGCTCGCGAGTAAGTAGCTGCGATTTATTTGAGGCAGCAGCTATCCGTGTTTAAAACGATGGCTTCCGCTGAAAAGATGCGACCGACGTGTCGTGAAAAACGTAAAACAGAGACGAACGAGCCCCGACACGAAGGTGTTCGGTTGGCAAGTTCGTAACTGTGTTTAGCCAGTCGGTTTAGCCGCTCAGAGAGTACTCCATTATGCGTTAGGCCAATCCTTAGAGACGGCACCGAACCTCTGGTGTACTTGTATCGTACATAGTACAACAAAACACCGATTTTTCCTTCGTTGGTTCTCAACCTCTTTCCGCGGTAAGGAACGATCGCTGCTTTCTTCGTTTCAGTTTTTTTTTTATTTTCCTTCTTTTGTTCTCCGTTCGGTTGTTTTTTTTTTCTCAATTTTGATTCTCCCTGGATGGAGTGTATAATCTCACATGTAAGCTCGAATTAATCGTTCTTGGAGAGCTCGCTTTGCCTACGCACAGAAACTTGTAGCAAACTTGTACACGTCACTCGTCATGCATTTTTTTCTTTTTCTTTTTTTTTTCATTTAATTTTCTTGTTACTTGCACTGGTTTGAAAGTTTGAACGATCGTTTCTTTTCGTTTCTTTGTTTTCTTTTACAGAGGACCTTTTGCGCAAAAGTAAATGTGTGTTGCACTTACATCCCGATGTACAGAGTGTCTTTTTTACTCGTGTGTAATCACGATTGTCCCTCGTCTTTCTTTTCGTTTATTTTATTTTCGTCTTTTTTTTTTTTTTTGTTCTCTCTGTCATTTTGTCATCAAGCAAGAGGAACATGTCGTGATAATTAACGTTTGTGTCGAGAACGTGTTGAACATTTCTCGAGTCACAGTCGCTTCGAGATTGGCACCGTTGTTTAACGTAATGGAGTGTTCTCTAAGATTTGCAACAATCGATAAAAGTAAATGCGATCTATTATCACAGTAAAGAATTGCGACGCTGTTGACCAAGAAGAGGGTAATTCTATTTTCTTTTTTCTTTTTTTTTTATCTTATATTTTTTATTTTTTCGTGATGACATAGAAAAACATATAGCGTCATAAATGATACAATTTATGTTAAAAGTAACAACTGTAAAGGAATTACGATTGCAAAAAAGGACGAAACCCGATCGTGAGTAATGATGGGATCAATCTTACCATGAGTAAGTAATAGCAATCAAATTTGATCCTACGTAGAAAATTATTGACAAATGTGTATGAATCTTGTTTGAAATTTGTGTTTAAAATTTCGTTTGACGTAGTAGGAAATTCGCACTTGAAATATTTGAGAAATTAAACGCAAGGAGCTTTATATTGAATCCTATGAATCGATATCGAGTTTTATTAATACATCGGAATATTATTTGTAATTGCGATAATAGTAAATATTACAGTAAATATAGTTACGATAACAGTAAATATTCGCGGTATATAATATTTCGCATATTCAAATATAGACATTTATTTTACCATTAGTAACGAGATTATTTTCCTATACACCATCCGAATCAAGTAAAATGACGTTACATATTCTATGTATTACATAGTTGTGCAATATCTGATCCCATCAGTGATACGAAACGTTTAGTACACGATACATCGTACTAAATATCGAAACTGCATTTCCGACGAAATATCGATCTTCTCTTGGTCAACCAGCGGCGTTCGCGAGTCGTCGAAAAAAATTCTCCACAGGAAAGTGAAAAATTCCGTCGACAAGACGTCGGTCTCGTTGCTCTTTTTCTTTCTCCAACAAATATACGCGTATTCCTTTCTGTAGTACACTCGAATTTCAATCGATCCATCAATCCACCGTTCCTCGATCCTCTCTCGCGCGCGCGCGACCGAAACGCTGCACGACGTATACGCTCGACGAGGGTAAACGCGCGGACGAGACCTCGCCCCGTGGAGGCGGCAAAGAGTGAGAGAGAGAGAGAGAGAGAAAAGAAGCGTAGAGTATACGTGTGGCACGGTCGCACGATCACACGGCCTTGATTCGTAAGTAGGAGGGTAAACGAGGGGAAAATTAGCGGGGAGGTTAAAAAAAACAAAAAATATGTAAAAGAAGAGGCTGCGAAATGTGAGGGATGAAGGAATAGAGAGAGAGAGAGAGAGAGAGAGAGAGAGAGAGAGAGAGAGAGGAGCGAAAGTGGAGGAATCAATGAAGAAAGGAAAAGGTGAATTCGGAGAGAGAGAGAGAGAGAGAAGCAAAAAACGGGAGAGCAACTGAAAGTACGAGAGAGAGAGAGAGAGAGAGAGAAAGTGTATACATGAGGAAAGAAAGAGAGAGAGAGAAAGAAGCGATCGAGAGCCGCCGTGTCGACACAGACTGGGCCGCGGGCGGCTCGTCGTCGCGTAGGTCGCGTTGGGTGGCCAACAGTTGAAAGTGACTTGTCTTGTGTTGATGTTGCAGGTTCAAAAGCCTGGCACATGCGGCTGACCTTTGACCGGGTGCCAGGCGGCTGCAACCTTCACAGGTGCAAGCTGTGCGGCAAGGTCGTGACGCACATCAGGAACCACTACCACGTCCACTTCCCCGGCAGGTTTGAGTGTCCTCTCTGTCGTGCCACGTACACACGTAGCGACAACCTGCGCACGCACTTTAAATTCAAACACCCCGAGGCAAGAAAGATCGATCTAAACGATTTCGTGACAGGCACGTTGGCGCTCTCCGCGATGACTAACGATACCATGAACACGCTGTCCTAAAACGCGGGATGGACCGATTGCAAACGTCTGTATATATCTTATACGTATATACACATGCATGCGTGTAGACGCGTGTCTACGTGTGCATGTGTATATATCTATATCTATATATATATATAAATATTTACTTTACGTACATAATATACGCGCCCCGAAAGTAAGGAAACCAGGAAAAAAGTAACAATGAATAATATATAAATAAATAATAATTTAGCGTGTATATGCGTATATGTATATAAGAGGTACTTTGTACACATATACGTGTATACATACGTATATATATATATATATATATATATATATATATGTATAAAAACATGAAAAAATATGATGATGTGTTATACAGAGAGCGCGAGTGGCTGCGCCGACAGGGTGAGAGGGAGGGGGGAGGGGCAATTATTGTCGCAATAATGAATACGTCCCTGGTGTCACGGCCGCGCAAAAGGCCGGTCTCTCTCGGCTTTTTTCTGTTTTTCGAACACCAAGTCTTTTATAGGTTCTCTACGCTTAAGAAATCGACGATAAGATCGCGCGTGAACGGGGACGAAGGGTGGGCGTTGGTTCGTTTTTCTGCGATTTGTCTTTCGGGGTGGGCTCTTGTCGTGTTAGTTGAAAAAAAAAAAAAAAAGAAAAAGAAAAAAAAAAAGAACGAGACGAGTTCAGGTGTGAGGAAAAAAGCGAGCGAGCGAGCGAGGCGAGTTGCGCGTGCGCGTGCGCGCGCGTTGCAATGGATTTGTGCGCACGCGCGGGAGAACGATCGGCCGACCGGGTGGGTAGCGTACACGCATGCGCGTGACACACTGCCGTCGCTACCGCGGGAAAAACTTTCTTCTTCGACGGGCCGACTTTTTACGTTCGATTTGTCTTCGGCGTGGCTCCGGCGCGGTCTTTTTCGCACGCGGTGCGACGAACGAAAAGTTCCTTCTCGAGTTGCTGGCGAGAGTTGTTTGCCGTTTGTTGTTTGTTGTTGTTTTTTCATTGACGATCGACGCATCGAGGGACGAGGGAGGGAGGGAAAGAGAGAGAGAGAGAGAGAGAGAGAGAGAGAGAGAGAGAGAGAGAGAGAGTGATGGGGTGAAAAGAGGAAACGAGAGAGTGACGAAAGACGGGAGCCTGAGACGAATCGTGGTTAGCGCGGGTCGCTTATATTTGTATATCTCGGCTTTTTTACGCTCGCGTTATCGCTCGGGGCCGATCGGTGGAGGAGCGCGCGCGCGCACGCGCCAACTCGCGCGACGCCGGCCGCCGTTTTTCGAAACGACGCGTTTCGAAAACATTGTCCAAAGACCGGGCAGCTTTATTTTTTTTGTGGTAAACGAGCGCTGCGCCGATCGACGATATATATACATACTAAAGAGAGGAGTGTTAGCTCGGGTGAGTTTACGATTCGCGTATTATTGCTATATATATACATATATATATATATATATATATATATATATATATATAATATTATATTATAAATATTAATAATGGGAGATTTAATGGAATAACATATTATATATATATATATATATATAGCAAACGGGGAGCAAACGTGGTGCCAATTTCTCCCGCAGTTGGATGCTGCCTAGCGGCCGATGCCTGCCGTTCGACAGCCAAACGAAGAAAAAAAAAAAAATAGAAAAAAAAGAAACGGAATTACGATTAATCGATTAATTAATTAATTAATTATTAATGTGGACTTGCTGGAAGTATAATTCATTCGATAAGCAGGGTGAGTCGTACAATTGTTGAAGAGTTTATAGTTGGACTTCATATTAGAGTGTAATCGTGTGTTTCATCGGCGTTTCAACGGGAATCGTTGGCAAATGTATCACGTAGCACGCGCTGGCTTTCAACACCGTCGTATGGGATTTACGGGTTTCGGGGGGAGGGGGATTCTCGGGGAGTATTTGACACATGGATACACATGTCTACACAGTCTCACGCACGACAGAATCAGAATCTACGCGAGGTATATATATATACGACGAGAGAGGCAGCCGTTTGATACACCATATACATACGAATCTTGCACTCACACGTAACATACACGCACATTTGTACGCGTGTTACATCGGTACACAGGGACAGAAACACGGAACACGCAGCCACACGACACCTTTGTATACTTCCGGCGATTTGCCGGAAATACGCAATATTAATCGACTAACAACGAAATCTTTTAGTCTTATGCATCGTCTTTAGTGCTCTATTTTTTCTTTTCTTTTTTCCTTTTTTTTTTTCTTTTCTTTTCTTTTGATAGCGATACGAAGGACAACATAAGAGATGGCGATGATTGAGAACAAGAAATAAAAGAAAGAGAAAAACAAAGGAAAGAAAGAAAATAGGCAAGAATAAGTGGCGCTTTGCAGCTCTAATATGAGCTCTGAACTATAAAACGCGTTGTTTGTTACTCGGAACACCTGAAAAACAAAAAAAGTCTATGATATTTACGATTGAAAAACAAACTGCACACCTCCGCGGATACGATAATCGCAGCGGATGTAATGTGAAAAAATAATTTGTGGAAAGATCGAGCCCGAGACATTCCACGAGAATTCGGAAACATAAGCGCATAGGCGAACGCGTAGTAGGGATCTTATCTTGTAATCGGATTGATTTCTAGTACTATTGCTATGTTATTAATATTATACGTTACAAACGTCATTACGTTAATGGTTGGTTGGCCGGTTGTTCGGCGCGATTGAAAATCACCGTCAATCGGCCAGCGACGACATATATATATAATTATATATATTATATATATTATTAATTATATATATATATAATTAATAATAAATTATATATATATATATATAGTGTTTAATGCTGTTTTTAAAATAACGGTGTCAATTTTTATTCAAGAGGGCTGGTTTACTGAAATATTTTTCACCGCTACGTCGTTACACATGTTGATATTTAAATTGGTTGGGGTGCAATCTGTTTGTTCTACCTTTCTTCTTTGTTTGTTTTTACGCGAGGAAATTTATATACACATTTATATACATAATATATCTATATACATATTTACTTCCTTACACGTTATAACATTATTATATTTAACGATATAGGGGTCTTTTTTTTCCCGAGAAAGAAAGAAAGAAAGAAAGAAGGAGAAAAGAAAATTGGTAGGAAAAAAGAAGTAGGACGGAGAGAAATGATGTATGACGTAGTTAGAGCTGTGTGTGTCCAGCCGCGAACGAGATCCAGGCGTGTACGAACGAGAGCAGGCGCGTACACGCTTTTCGGATTTGTATTTCGCGCGGACGGACCGGGTTAACCGTTTACAACCGACTCGGACGAACGAACGAATGGACAAACATACCGGGGGAACGCGTACGTGGTATACGCGTGTTTCGAAGCTTAGGAATTCGTATAATTCGCAGTCAGTGTAACACGCCGACGTTGGTTGGTTGGTACGTCGAGTCCGCTAGCTATTCAAAGAGCCAAACCGCTACATTGTGATCAAATGATATTACCTGTCGATCTTCTCTCTTTTGCGAAAAGGGGCACTTTGCATAGTTAAGGCTACCACCCGATTACGCATATACCGACTATGCATATAAATATATACACATAAATAAATATATATATATATATATATATATGTGTGTATGTATGTATGTATGATAACCAGAATATTAATATATTATGCAGATGATTAAGTATATCAATTAATATATTGGATAATTTATTCTATTTTGTTTTATCGTTTTAATGATTTTATATATGTGTTGTTCACTGTTTATATATATTACAACGCCAACACGTGGTTATATTATTACACGGGGAACACGAAACATGAAACGTACATACCTACACACACACACACACACACACACACACACACACATACACACGCGGTACACGTATACATATTATACTATGATTATATTGCAATATAGATGAATATACGCAGAATTTATTATTTATTGTTATTGTCGGATGGGTCGAATTTGAATTCTTAGGTGCACTTGGTGAACGTTGAACAAGTTCTTTTCCTTTTCCTTTTCGTTGTCATCTCCTCTCGGGTTTTACTTTTTTTCCTCTTTTTTTTTTTCTTTTCTTTTCTTTCCTCTCTCCTCGTATCGGCTTTTCGGCCACGACCGCGAGAGTCTGAAAATCTCTGCTCGTGTTCACGTCTTTATTCTTTCCCCTCCCTTTTTTTTTTCTTCTTCTCTTTTCTTTTTCTTCTACTTCTCTAACGCTGGAATTACCGACGACCAAAGCACGCGAAACGTGTGTCAGAGAAACGAGAGTGGGAAGAAGTTTTTATTTACAAATTTCTAAAAAGTTTCTACAATCGAGTTTCTAAAAAAATAACGATTCAAGCGAGGAATCACGGAATTTGGTAATTTCGGTAATTCCAGTGTTACGTACACACGTTGTTTTGTCTCTCGTTACGAAATATACATACGCTAGCCGAGTGTTCCGAGTGCCGGTCAAAAGAGAAAATCCCGCTAGACGGTCTAAACAACGTCGCGTTAAGATTTAGAGCTTCACAGGGAGAAGATCTAACGAAATTTCCCTTTTCAATCCTTCCGTCCTCCGTGTCTGTGCCGAGCCTCCAGCTCGTTGCGAAGTGTATCGTTGTTTTTCCGCTCTGGGGAGCTTCTGCGCGAGAAGCAACCTGTCCTCGGTGTGCCCATCGCCCGAGATCCAACGATTGCCGTAGAAAGCTCGATTGCAGCTTGAAAATTTTGAATCTTGATGGCGAGAATCTTGACGGAGAATCGGTCGAGGGGTGATAAAATTTCAAAGAGGGCCGAGATTGCAGCAAGTTGCTGCTGATGGACCAGCGAGTTCTCCAGCCCCGGCAGTTTATGACTCTTTTAATAGACGTAGCCGGGGCGAGATAAAATTTTTACGTCGCCGAGCATCGCGACGGGGGAAGATGCTCCCAACGCCGTGTGATCTACTATTTGAAATTTTACGACTCGTTCGGTAGGAGGCGCAACAAAATTTTAAGAGTTCTCGAAATTGCTCTGGCGGAGGGGAAGGACTGTTGCAACGTTTGTCGCAATTTCATCCTGGTCGAGTTCGAAAAGTCGTTTTTTTTTTTTCTTTTAACTCTTCCCAAGTGGATTTTCGTTTATTTATGAAACATTACGATCAACCCGATTTTTCTACTTCCTTTCGAGTGTTTTTGAAGAAGGATTTTTTTTTTTTGGGGGGGGGGAGGAATCGCTGAAATTCATGAAAGTATTAATTAATTAAAAAGTAACGTAATACGTGATACCTCGAAACGAGATATCGTGAAATGTCATTTTTAAGTAACTTTATCCTTTTGCTCGTATTTTCGATGTTATAAATCAAATTGTAGTTCTTTGTCTTTGAAATTTCAATCCGTTTACTTTTCCGAAGAATAATGTTACAGAGCTTTTAATAATAAAACAATTTTCTTAGACACATTCGAAAACCATTAATTAAAGCATAAAGAAACAAGGGTATTTTCGAGTAATTAAGAAAACATTTCTCGAAAAATTTATTTCTCTCAACTTCTCTCAACTAATATTACAGTTCAGATTAATTGCAAATTTTCGTGCAAATTCGTAAAAAAACGTACATTAAAAAACAGATTTCTATTTCTATTTCTATTTCATAGATTTCGCTGTTCAGAATTCCCTGAAATACATCCTGAAAGAGACAGATGTCGAAAAATCGCTAAAATCTAACCTCCCCCCAAAAAAACTTTCGTTCCCAAGCGACTTTTCAGTCCGGATCCGCTTACACGCAGTTCAGAATCGTCTTGCACGATCTTTACGACGTTTGTCGAACACGTTGGTAAACTCTAAAAAGCCATCAAGTGATATCTTATTCACGTTCGCGTACGTAGAGAGAATGTCGCGTGCCCGACCAGTTACGGCCATTTCTCCTGTTGTTGTTCTCCGAGTCGATATACGTGCCGACGTACAGGGCACGTCGTGAAATTATACCTCTAACCATAGCACGTTAGGCCCCCCCCCTCCACACACACACGGTTGTGCATAATTATCGGTTAACGACGCGCCTCGGCTGAATTTCGCGCGATTTTTATCCAAAGTTCGCAAGGCGCCATGAATCCAGCCGAGCTGTTATCGCGCCGGCGAAATTGCTTGTTCGATTACAGGCGACGATCTCGCGGTACGTTTGCCACGCAGTCTGGCCGGCGGCCCTCTTTTGTCTGAAACTTTTCTGGCAATTTGGTGGCTCGTTCGAGTTTTAAAGGAATCGCGGAGGAGATCGAACCACTTCTGGTCGACCAAGTTGGAAACTTTCAACCGTCGGGATCGCCTCTTTCGCTTGTCGCTTTTTCGTCTCCTCTCTTGTTCGGCGCGTTTGCACTTCCGCGATCGCGTCGTTGGAATTCCTGGCAGTTTGGCGGCTCGTACTCGTCCGGAGTAATTTGTACGAGTCAATTTGTCTCGACTCTGGTAAACGTTGCCGGTGTTGGTGAAATTGTCGGTTGTCTCGTGAAAATAAAATTTATGTTATTTCGTCGTTTCTTGGTCGTTTCCGGCTTGAAATCATCTTTCCCGAAAAGCCTCCCCTTCTCGACAATGAGCCCTTTGAAACAATCGTGGCCGCCAGTCCTCGCGGACTATTCAATTTTTCGCCATGAAAGTGGAAGTTTTGTGAAGACCGGGATGAATGATAGACGCTGTGTCTGGCGAATGGGTTAGCTCGGGGATTTTTTCTTTTTTTTTTATGACCGAGATTTAACGTCTCTTGTCTGCTCTTTATTGTTATTACGAGGCCTAATCTTGCTGTATTTGGAAAACCGTGTTATCTGTTTCTTATCTGTTCTCTCCAAGATATATCCAATTGACAATGTTCTTTGTTTCAGCCTTTGATTTAGAAATTCGGCACGATGCATTTGCGAGAAATTTCAAAAACGTGCACAGCAATATACACGTAAAAAATAGTCTCGTCAAGATATTTTCAGTGATCACAAAATATTGAAAGATAGTACTGAATTACCCAGCTTCTCAAGTAAATTTACGAAAATTTAGCTTTTTCGATTAGAAAAAGGAAAACAAATATTCTGTTTAACACGGTCCTCTCTCAATTATGCCAACTACATAACGGAACGTATATAGTGTCAGAAGGGCATCGTTTATTCAAACTGATCTGACGAAAATCGAACGAAATTATTAAGAAACGTCGAAGTTTCGCCGGGAGGAAATATCTGAAATCTTGCTTAACTCCGTAAGGTTAATTCGTACCTCTTTGAGGCAAGCATCGAGCGTCCATCGTCTTTCTTCTCGTGCTTTTGAAACAGTTTCATATCGTAGTTTCCCGGCTTGAAATAAAGACGATTAAGACGAAGAAACCGGCGGGAGAGGGTCGACAAAGGGGGTTAGAAAGGGATTAAAATTGCTTTTTCCCCGTGCAAGTGAAAAGTTACAGTTGTGTATCGCGTCCGCGGCGATTCGCGGTCGGCCTCCTCTGGATTCCATCTGGTTTAAAAAGAGATCATTCGGAATTTATTAAGACGCCTCGGCTGTCCGAGATCTCGCTCCGACAAAACTCGAAGCTTCAGCGCGATGATCCTCGCGTCGGGAAATTTCTTTCTCTACTTGCGTCTTTGCCTGATCGGAGATTTGTTTGTGAACGATCCGAGCGTCTGAAATTAAGATTCCGCCGAGAAATATAAAACGATTCTTTTTTTTTTTTATTTTGTTTGCAAACACTTATGACGCGTATGCAATGTATAAAATGCTCAAAGTTTAATAGTTACACGAAATTATGATGTCGTGCGATATTCTAAATTGGAAATTTAGAGATATTTATTTCGAAATTTCGAAATTTTATTTAAACGAAACGCAGAGTGTTTAGCGCCAGTCCAATTATTGAAATATCAAGCTCACGAAAGCACGATTCGTACAAGAGTTCACAATCTACTTGCAGTTCTCACTTCGTGCAATGTTCCAAATTGGAAATTTATTTTACAGATTTTGTCAGAATGAAGCACAAAGTTCAGCGTGAGTTCAACTTTTGAAATATTAAGCTCGTAGAAACACAATTTTCAACAAGAATCCGTATTCGATTTACGATTCTTTTGTCACTTGTTAATACTCAAGTGATTCGATTATTGTTTCCTCTCGACCTCTCGAATTTTACTATTTTTTTTTTTTTTTTTTTACTCGAGAAATATCCGACTAAATCAGCCAGAGACTCTATTTTACTCTGTCACCGTAGTAGAAAACACAGTTTTCGTGTTTCCGCGACGTTCTGCCAAACGATTTTTATCTTTTATGCCGACGTCGCGTGGCACGTAACATTTTATCGTTCGACCTTTGATCCATGCGCCCGCGAAGATGGCAATTATCTCCGATACAATGAATCTAAAAACGCGGATAGCTGGTTTTTTTTTCTGTCGTTGGATAAGTTCGAATCTTTTTTTTTTCTTCTCTCTCTCTCTCTCTCTCTCTCTCTCAACGTCGATGAAAACGTATATTTCTCGACAACGAGTTGCCGTTTCGTTTAATTTTCACCGAGACGAAGATGTTTGGAACCGTGGAGAGTAGTGAGAGGAAGTTCGTTGAAAATTGCAAGTCAGATTCCTTTTGAAGTTTGAGAAAGTTGAAGAATTTCAGGGCTGATCACATTTTCGATCCTCGCTCTTCCACAAAGGAATTCCTTCGCGATGTTCGACTATTCTCGAATCGGAAAAGTTTTCACGTTGAATCTTGGGTAAATACTTGAACCAAGTATTAAAAAAAAAAAAAAAAAAAAAAAAAACAAAAACTCGAGAACATTTACATTTCGTGTTTCGAACTGTTGGTTGATTTAATCAAAATAATTTCGTGATTTTTACAAACGATTAGCTAGTTCCATTATTTTAGATTTACATTTTTCAATGACTTGGTCGTTGAATGATGAAACAAAATCCAACAGGTTGACGTTACATTCAAAAACTTGTAACAAATTTAATAAATTTCAAAGGGAAAGCTACCTCTCTGGCAATCAACCAGAATAACTTACTTCAAATCTCATTTCCTGTGTTAACCTAATCGAAAATTCAATGTGCAGCAATTAAGTTTCTTCTTCAAATTAAAATCCCCCCCAAAAAAGGCATAACTGTAAGGAAAGAAACGGAAAGCAAATTTCTGGCAATCTCCAGTCAAAGATCTCGAAAATCGAGTAATCATGTCAAATTGATCATTGCTGAAACGCTTCACGGGGCTCGTTTCGAGAGAAAGCGAGAAGAGAATTCAGTAGAATTAGTCGTCCGCGTGGCGGATTTATCCGGCGAACAGTTTCACATGGGTGACGGATGCGTGTCGTCGCGGCCGAACGAGCTTTTCATTTTCAAGAACTGCAGCGACGCGATGTATAATTAGTCCCACGACCAAGTGTATCGATCGTCACTCGCTCTCAACGTCGTCGTCGTCCTCATCCCCTTTTTTGACTCTCGTTGCTATCGCCGTTTGTCGGTTTTCAAGCAGTTCAAGCCAATTTCCGGAATTGTCCGCGCGCGCAAGTCGTCAAAAACGCTCGATCGTTAATCACGAGTCGTCGGAGGACGTAACGATCGCCGAGTTTTCAGGTATACTACGCACACATACACACACGTTTCGCTATGAACCTACCGAGTGATTCGCAATACGGAACGGTGGAAACAAAAATTAAACATTGAAAATTATTTGCGATAAAATTACAAAATTGCGTCACGTGTCGAGGCAATTCTCACCGTTTCAGTATCGTCTAGAATTACACAGATTTATCCTGTAAAAATCGTGCAAAAATCTTCATGACGAAATTTGGTATTATTCGAGTGATTTAAACTCGCTCGATACTCTTACAATTTTCCCTGCGTGTTATCCCTTGGAATTACAGAGATTTATCGTAAAAAATTTAAGACGAAAAAACTCGGCGAAACGCGCACGCTGCTTTGTCAATAGAAATATTTTTCACCGCGACGAGAATTCGTTTTTATAAAAGTAGGATGTTGTTACTTGCGTCAAAATTGCATCACGCTACGAATGTCAAAGTATTTGTCAGAGGAGGTACGCTTTTGGGTACAGTTTTGCGCAACCACACGCACCACATTCTACGTTTACAACTAAACGAAAACACGTCGAATAATCAAACTCTACATTTCGCGTTTGTTAATAACCTTTAAACACGATACTTTCGGAGAGTGCACGATCTTTAAATTCGCCACGGGAAGCCTGTTGTATCCCCGCTCAAAAAATTGCATCCTCTCTGATAATCGTTTCGTCCCACAGTCGCGACCCTGATTTCAAAATCACCCTGTACACCCACAATCAATACTCGCAAGCATGTCTCATTCGCAAATGCGACGGACGACCGACCATCTAATTTCCTGCACGTTTCGAACAATTCTGTCAACGTCAAAAAAAAAAAAAGGAAAGCAGAAAATTACAGCGGAGAATTACAGAATTATATCATCTCGCTAATCACGTATGCGCGCACAATGCTCACTCTCGCTGCGGAGGAGAGAAAGAGAGATTTAACGCGGAGTCTATATATGCATGTACAAATTTTTTTTCGGCAGAAAAGATCGATGCACTTGGCGGCTAGAACACGCGAGCTAAACGGTACTTTTAACCCTCGAGTCAGCCACGGGGAAACGCGGCGGGGGATCGTTAGCAACCATCTAGACGAGCATCGTCGAGCAGAGTCGTCGGGTCTTTTTCGTTTGCACGAGCGTACGGTGTGCACGTGTGTGTGTGTGTGTGTGTGTGTGTGTGTGTGTGTATCGGTGTGTGCGTGCCTGACGTACCGTGGCAGCCCTGTTGTTACGCACTTCGCGGCCCTATTTCTTCTTCGCGGGCTCTCCTCCCGGCGCCACGGGGTTGGAGGGCGTGGGGAAGGGGGTTGGAAGGCGTGCACGCTCGACTTAGAGAAGCGTAAAAGCCGACGTTGAACGTTCAACGACACGGGAACACGGTTAAATGGAACGAGCGAACTAGCATCGGACAGTTTTGCAGTTTCACACACACACACACACACACACACACACACACAAACACAGAATTTATTGCTTTTTTCGTTTCTTTTTCGTTGTCTTTTTTTTTTCTTTAAGGGAGAGAGAGAGAAAGAGAGAGAGAGAGAGAGAGAGAGTAACTGTGTGTTCGCGTCGGTCGAAAAATCCCTTTTATTGCCGAATTATTTAAATCGCATTGTGAGCGTGAACCGAGCTTTCTCCTTTGAATTTCTTTCGAAACGGGGCTCAACCGTTTTATTGGAAGCGGGTCAAATATTTGGCCGGACCGAGTTTTACATATTTTTCTCGATGCCGTAGAAACGGCAAATGGACCGTAGACTGTGGATGTTGATGCAAATTCATAGTATTTTACAAAGGTGGTAGTTGAAAAACTAGGAGATAGAGATACGTCTCGCCCCAATGGATATTGCAACGAGCCACTTTGTTGTTCATTCATACCTCGAACGAGTATCTTTCGATCGTAGATGACTAATGTACGTTGAGATACGAAAATATTCACGTATTTAGAGATTGACGATGAAAGTAAATTAATCTAAAAATTTCAGAAATTACAGTGCTAAATTGTAACGTTCAGTGATTCCAATTGAGAATCCATAATTTTATCGTGTATTCTTTTAATTTCTCACAAGTGCATAAAAATTCGCTGTTATTGTTAGTTTCGAAGGATTAACAATCGATAATTTTTAAAAATGGAATGAAAAATTTACTTTTCCTGTAAAATAATTAACAAAGTAATAACAATTAAACAGACTGTCGAGATTACTCTTGGCTGTTGAGGTGAGTTGGTAATTGTCTAAGTAGAATAACCTCGTCAGTAATGAAGAAGAATGATCAAACGTGGTTTCGGCTTGATGTGTGAAAGTTTTCAGTTTTTTATATTCCGAGATGCTTTATGATATTCCTTTTATTTCGTTTGCTCGAATATCGCGAATATTCTCCCGTTTGCCATTCATTCCGTTCTTCGCCTACATTTATCTCACTTCAGACGTTATTTCCCTCCTTATTGAACCCGAGAAAATTGTCCCGATACTCACGATACGATAGTCGTACATGCATGTGAAACGTATCGACGAAACGTGTCGAGATTTTGTTTATTGCTGCGTGTTCGTTGAGACGTCGTGGAAAAGAAATCGTGATAGACGCGTGCAGGAATTAAGTAAGAAAATACATCGAATGTTTGAATGTTCGGAGGTTCAGTGAAAGCAGTGAGAAAATGAAAAAAAAGATTCAAGTTTCTTCAAGCGTAATTTTCATTTAGAAACTGAAAGATGTTCTCTGAAAATATAAGACTACTTTGTTATTAGAGAGTGCTTCACGTCTGACCGTAGTCGGCACAATCCACTTGCTCGAGGAGTTACAAGTTTTCAATTCTCGTCGAAGACATTAATGGCTACTAATTTTATAGCTGCCGTAGATATTAAAGCTGCAGGTCCATTTAACTGTTCTATGGTATAGATAATTTTCTAAATTTAGGTCGAACGTGTAGTGTAACGAATATCACCCGCTTCGCGTAATTTTCACTCGACGAAAACTTTTGTCAGATAAACAAAAAAATAGATCGCTGAAAGGGAACAATTTGATCGAAAATTACGAGAACCATAAACTATTAAAATTGTAGGTTATAAGGCGAGGAATTCGAAGAAATTCTAGCGTAGAGCATTCTGGCGCGCTAGAAGTGCAGACACGTGCGTAGGTTTAGAGAAATATTTCCAGAGGCATTCGCGGAGATCGGCGAATATAAGGTTGCTCGTTACGCCTTCAGTATTCGATCACTATGCGAATCACTCGAAGCACGACGCGTATTTCAAGCTCACGGGACGAGAAACAAGGAAGGGATAGGAGAATGAAGTCGGGATACGCGAAGATCTGTACATTACGGTGCGATATATTATAGACGATCGAGAGTCATCGATATCACATCAATTGGAAAATTTGGTCTTTTGAAATCTTTCGATGTCGAACGTCTTCTGTCATTTACAATCAAACATTCCTTTGACAATAAATTTTCGTTCGCTTGCTCGCAAGGAATACTGCCTATTAACGAGGACAATGAGCTATCTTATTCATCTGTGAGAATTAAACAAACAGATTTCTATTGATATTTTCTATTAATCTTTTATATGTAACTTCGTTTCAGATCACTTTGTTTCTTTGTCAGTGAAAACTATCGTCGATACTAATTTGTTATTGACAAGGAGATTGATGAAAATTCGAGAACTTCTGTTGAGATCGTTTTCTTCAAAAATATCTCGACGATCAATAAATAGCAAGGTTGTTTCGAACTGCGACGTTGCGCAGTAATCTATTCTGTCTTCTCTTCGCGGTAAACAAATTCGTTGTCATCAATTAGCTGTCGATCGCTGTACGGTTGGTTCGCTGCAATTATCATACAGAGTCTATAAATTTCCACTGGGAAACATGGCCAGTCATGGTTTAACAGTGTTTGCCAATACATCGATGCAGCAACGGTTTTTTCATTGGACGTGAGTTTCAACTTTAATTCTCTAATGGATTTTGATTCAGCCTGAATAAACATCGTTTAACTACCTGTAACTACCGAACCAGTCGGAGTGACTATTGTGTCAGAGTTTTTGCCTCTGCTTGGCCATCTTAACGTTTAGTTTCACTGAAACAAGATTGATTAAACAATTCGAAATTAACTATTATTGATATTCTCACGTTATACAGTTACAGTATTGCAATATCATGCAACATTGATTCTATTAAAATTATTGAAACATTTGTTCGTTCTTTTTGAGTCTCACGAAACTTTGATTCTTCTCGTTTAGTAAAATATCTCCAGTCGCATCCACCGAAATTCCCTCTTCCAAAAATGTAACGCGTTGATGCAGAACTATGGAACGTTCTTTATTATTGGCGAGAAAGGTTTCTTCGAAACGGAGGACGGAAGGAGGAACGACTCTGGTCGCAAAAGTCGAGCTTCCTTTTCCCCTGCCTCGGTAGTTTCTTTCTCGTCGCGATTTTTTTGGCGGTCGTTCGTTCGTACTCGGTATCCGATTTGGCCGCAGATTCGGCCAAAAACCCTTTGCACGCTCGCACGTACACGTGCAGTCGTGCCGCGCGTAATAGAGAAATTATCTGTACACAGACAAAGTGATGAAACACAGGTAAAAAAAAAAAGAAAAGAAAAAGAAAGAAAGACCGATAAATATAGAAAAACAGGAAACAAGAAACATATCCGTGCGAGACTTATTTCTGTGGAACGCGTGGGAAGCATACGTTTAATTCGACGTACATACTAGTCGAAAGAGAGAAGGATAGGTCGGGGGGGGATGTGAAAAAAAGAGAGAAAATACTCGGCACACACAAACACACACACACACACACACTGAATTCACAAAATATCGAATCGATCCAATCTGACGGACTCTGTCTTACAGTTCGATAGAATTGGTCGCGGATCATCTGGCTGTTATATCGAAATCTTTATTAATTAAACACGGAAATCTCTACTATGTACTATTACTACTATTGACTACTACTACTACTACTATTACTACTATTGATTATTATTGCTACCGCTATTACTACTATTACTATTACTACTACTATTGCTACTACTACTGCTACTACTACTATTACTATATAATAGGTATTTATATATTTACAATTGCGTGGTGTGGAGTGGAACATTGTGATATAATAGATTGGTGCTAACACCTTTATTGAAATTGAAAGATGAATTTAAGAAGTAAAGATAAATTAATTAACTAAAGAGAAGAAAAAAATGAAAAAAAAAATGAAACAAAAGGGGGAAAAAACCAAGTAAAAAAAAAAAATGAAACAAAAGGGGGAAAAACCAAGTAAAAAAAAAAAAAAAAAAAAAAGAAGAGAGAGAAAGAGGAAATAAGAAAAAAATCGTGCAATATCGCGAGAATAGGGGAAAAAAATGCGGGCCGAGGCAGCTGTCACTGGCCGAAACGCGGCGTCAACTTTCCCGTGGTGTTTTGAAAAACCGTGGTGGCGGAGGAGAATGGCGAGCGAGGCACAAAACGAATGAAAATCACGTTTCCGTTCACTTTTCCAAGTCGTCGCGTCGCGGCGGCAAAACGCGCCGGCCGATCCCGATTTTTTCCCCGAATTGTGTCCCTCTGGTGGAAACGGAGGGAGGGGGGTGAGGGGAGAAAGAAAGAAAAGGACGTTTCAATCGCCAAAAACATGAAAGAAGGAAAAGAGAAAACGAAAGAAAGAGAAAGAAGAAGAAAAAAAAGAGAACGGAACGGGATCGCTGTATCATTTTGTCAGTCCTGTGAAATCGCGGATCTCTTTGTCCGATTGTTTCCTTTCGGTGCTTCGTTTTCCCCACTTTCTTGCGGATTCTTCTGACCGGCGAAATGTCATTCGAACGGTTTCATAGTGGAAACAATTTTAATCTTAGCTTTTTCTTTTTTTTATTGTAGGACGGTGTTTGGAGATATTGTGCAGATTTTATTGAGGTTTTTTTTTTTTTGTCATAGTATCTTAATTGGCTTTTGGCTTGGATGAGTTGGAATGTTATTTTAACGCATAGTGTCCGTTATTGAGGGTAATTTTTAACGCTGATTTTGTTTCATTCGGCTGAATTTCATACGAGTCAAAACGTTTGGACGCATGTTTTTTTTTTTTTTACCATTTATCAGAATAACCGCGTCTTTCAATGAAGGTCGTTGAAGAAATGCACTGGTGACGAACGGATGCGTTAAAAATTCTCGTAATTGTTTCAATCGTTTTTCAAATCGTAAAATGACACGGTTAAATTACACAAAACACGTTGCACACGTTTTAAAGAGAAAATTATGATAATCGAGTAGAATATAGCCGTATGTAAAGTATTCAGTCAGCTTCGTTCTTCGAACGAAACTTCGAACGGTTTTAGAAACTTCTCTACAACCGTCGAAATAAAAAAAAATTACAAGTAAAAACAAATGGACAAGTTAATTTCCATCAGATTTGCTATTGTTAGTTCCTTCGAGAGTTAGCATTTGATTCAGTTTCAATGAAAACGATGTAAAACGTAGAAAATTTCCAGTTACATCCGCGACGAGCTCGTTCATCTTGCCTCTTTAACAGGCGAACATTTCCCGCTATGACACGGGGGTGAAAATGTTCCCTCGTTATAACACAACCTCTCCAATTCTCGCCGCTGTGCCCTCGAAACTGCTCGAAACAGTTAACGTTATTCGTGGGGGAAAAAAAATTAGCACGTTGGGGGCAATGCGATACGGCCGATCGAGTGACACTCAACAAAAAAAAGAAAAAAAAAAAAAACAAAAAAGGAAAAAATCGAGTGCAATTGAAGCCGCGATAGAGGAGAATTCGTCAGAGGAATTGATCCGTTTCTCTTTTAGCTCTCAAACGGTATCTTGGCGTCATCAGGTGTACCGCGCCTATCATAGCTTGTCACAGACTGCTGAAATTTTGTACTTGGTGTTTCTAACGTGGACAGATGGATGTCGAACCGTGTTGAAAATTCCCTGGACGCCGTGACTGTGTAGTAAAGTTAATTGAAAAATTCTGAAACTCAAATATTATTGTTACAACCCCAACTGATCCAGTACTACACAGATGATACCAGTTTGAGAGTTAATTTGAGTTTAGTCGTAACAAAAAAAAAAAAAAAAAAATGGAATAAAATAAAATAAAATAATAAAAAGAAGAAAGAAAGGGAAAACGAAGAGAGAGAGAGAGAGAGAGAAAGAGAGAGAGAACGGGGTGAAAGGGTTCGCGACGAAAGTCGCGACATTGGCGACGAGAAGAAAAGAAACTATGGCTGTGCAAGTGAACATTATGAGTGTAGTTACATAGGTGTAGGTGTTACCTAGGATCTAGGGTTAGCTGATCGTAGGATAAGGAGCACGTTTAGGGCGTTTTGTTTCTTTTTTTTTTTACAGCTCGGACGAGCGACGGCTGCCCGGTTTCCCCGCTCTTGTACATTACCGAACTAAATAACAAAACAAAACAAAAAAAAAAAAGTACTATTATTAATATCTCTTTATATATTAATATATACAAAGGATTAATCATGGATATATATGTATATACACACACGGTATATGTATATATCTACCTTCGTATGGACATAAATATGAATATAAATATAAATATATATATACACACACATTTTGTTATTTTTCTCGGGGGATAATATATTTAAAAAAAAAAAAAAAAAAAAAAAAGATACTGTAATAATAATTGTAAATCTCGCGCGCGCAGAGGTGAACCGTGGTTCTTCGCGCGCGTACTAGCTGAACGTGTGTTCTACTCGTCGTTCGAACTAGCAGAAGAGAAAGGAAAAAAGAGAGAGGGAGGAAGGGGAAAGAAGAACGAGTAGCATTGATGAATAATAGGAGGAGAACTTTTAAAATTAACGAGTGAGAGGGGGAAGAAAAAAAAAATTGGACTGAAAGTTGTGATTTTGCATGGCTCGCGCGCGCGTGTGTGTATATATATATATAGGAAAAAAGGAGGAAGCCAGGAGAAAAAAAAAATGGGAAGAGAAAAGAAAGGGGAAACGATATATGTATGATTGAATCGCGCGTGGGTGAGAAAGGCGGGGTAAGAGATTTCAGGAAGGGGGGAGGAAGAAAGGGAAAGAAAGGAAACAAAATTGAAGAATCGTTGAACCGTTGCATTTTCGCGTGCGTGTGAGGATGACGACAGACCCCTCCAAAAAAAAAGAAGAAAAAAAGAAAAAAAAAGAACGAGAGCAACGTGCGAATGAGAGGGAGAGAAAGGGAGAACGAATGAGAGTTTTAGCGTAGAGATGCGTACGAAAGAAGAAGAGAATGAAAAATTAAACGAAGAGAATATACGTGTTGGTATGCGCGTCAGATGATGAAGAAGAAGAAGGAACCAAATCGCGAAATATCCTTCCTTTGCCTTCCCTCCCTCCCTCCCTCCCTCCTCCTCCACCCCCACGTGCACTCTTCCCTGATGGTCCTCGAAAAGTAGAAAACAGCGTGTCTCGCTTCCCCTTTCGTTCTTTTTCACTTTCGTTACAGTCCCCCCGGCACCGTTTCTTTCTGCACCCTCTCCCCGTTTCTCCGTTCCTTCGTTTATACTTCATTGCGACACTCTATCATGCACACGACACATGCAGAAGACAAAAACGAAACGAAGCAAACGTAAAGAAAAAAATATAAAAATGACGAACCATGAAAAATCGGAAGTCCATAGAGAGGCGAAAAGACAGTGGAGGAAACCGTAAGTCTGGCCAGACATAACCTACCATAGCTAGACGAAAAGTTCGTAGTGGGTACACGTAGTGGGTATATTCGACGAAACGGTCCCAATTAGCGTGGCCACGAACAGCGAGAATCTTCTGTGCGTCTCGTCGTCGACTGGAACGCCGTCCACGTCAATGACGAGGAACGAGGCCAGCTATCTCTCCATCAGTCTGTCTTTCACGGTGAACACGCGTGTCGCAATGTTCGAGATGTTGGTCATGAACGGATCATCTCGGCCGTTGCGATTAAAGATGGAATTTCCTTGGGAGCGTTGGACGCTTTAGCGATGCTTCAGCCATACGTATGTACGTATCGAGTTAGAGATTTTCTATCGTGATACGATTGTACTTGTACACTGCGAAGGGAGAAAAGGAAAGAAAGAAAGGATCTCTAAAGGTCGTATTCGCAGTGGATTCGCCGACGTTTCGAAGAACTATAGTTCCGACGAATGACGAGAGTCACCCAGTTCTGAAATCTACGTACGAAATTTTGTAGTTGATAGTCGTTGGTAAACGCATCCGCTGCGATCAATGGCCTTTTGTTAGACGCGCACGTCCGACGCTTATGGGAGATAACACGTTTATCGAAGGCGAAACCTCATTTACGTTAGACTAGGAATAGACGAGTGGACCACTTCCGATCGAACGATTTCAAATCTTCTCGACTTGGTTCACCCTTTCGACTACAGTTGCGCGCGTTAAAATTTAGCGTCAGTGGTGAAGTTTTGCTGGAGCGGGTACACTTGTTACACAGTTATTCTCGCGATTTTTTGTTTGATACAACCGTTTCATAAATTTATCTTAGCCTAACACGAAGCAACGTTGCGTTCTTGCTGCATGAATTGCAGTGACGAAAGGGTTAACTGGCTGTGCTTATGTAAGTGACTTTTCGGTCAAAAATCGTCTAATGTGAACGAGGTTCGAGCGTTATGGCGGTCGATGAGAGCAGATGATTCGCGAGAAACGTGGCCACGCTATGCGGTACTACTCTGGTCTAAGATCGAACCATCTGTCGCGTTATCAGTTACATTTTCGGCTCCGACGAACGTATTTGCAATAGGCGCACTATCAACGAGAAGATTAGGGGGGGGGGGAGGAAGAAAACGTCAAGGGAACCAAAAAGAAACAAAAATGTAAATGAAAAAAAAAAAAAGAAAAGAGAATAACGAGAACGACGAAGAAAATCGTGCACGACATAGGTACACACATAGGGAAATCGATCGAGCGAGCAAAAGAGAAATTAAACTTGTAGACCATGCCGATACAAACTAAGGACTAACGATCATAGGGCGTAATCGATTTTATTACCAAGATAAATAAATGTGTGTGTGCGCGCGTGTCTGTGTGTGTGAGAGAGAGAAAGAGAGTGAGAGAGAAAGAGGTAAAAATAGTTAATAATAATGATAACGGGGAATTAAAAAGAAAAAAAAAAAGATAATTATTCTTACTACTTCTTATTGTTACTACGATTATATTCTTATTCTTATGGTTATTCTAACATTGCAAGTGTTATGTTACGATTGCAATTATTATATACACACCTTTAATTATTATATAGTGTATAGATAATATTACGGATGATGAGGATAAATGAAGCAAGCATTACGAAAGAAAAAAAAAATTTGCAGAAAAGGAAAATCCAACAAAAAAAAGAAAAAAAAAAACTATGGAGAATTAATCACATGTGCATTTAATGTATTTCATACTAATTTTTTGATTAAACATAATTGTGTGTTAACCGAGCCGTCTATCTTTCTTTTTTTTCTTCCAGATCATTGTTCTTCTCCCTCCTGCCCGTTAACCGCCGTACGCTGCCCGACGACGAACGAACTTTTAATACTACTTACACCTACGATACATCCGTCCATAAGTCACCTTGTTCACTTTGTTAACTTTGAACGTACAATGTTCATTAAACCACCTCACCGCGGAACGTGTGCGGGTTATAACGTGCGCGACGTTTATTTTGTTTTTCCAATTCTGAAAATACGTAACGAAAATTGCGAGTTGGCAATCTCTGTGTCCACTATAATGTGCATACGTGAAAAGAACGAATACACGCAAACGGGTAAATTCGTACTTTTCACGTTGATTTTCGTTGCTCGGGTCTTTTTCGTGAACGTTTCTTTCTTTTTCTTCTCATCTGAATAAAGTTCGAAAGAATTCTTACAACGTACATGATTAACCAACTTTGGAAACTGGAAAATAATGCTACGATTTTTAAACAATTGACGCGTCAATCTTTCACTCAAAATTTTTGCTATCGTCATGCAGACGATTTATCACTTTAATTGTCATTTATTTATTGATAAGATCTCGTAACTTTAAAGTAGCTAATAAAAATTAGTGGATACCAGTTAAGAGACTATGAATTCCCTCATTTTTTAGGTCGAAACGTATTCTGATACTGGAATTACCAGACTGATGTCAAAACGATAAATTTGTAATTTTTTTGCCCCCTTTTTTGCAAAAGTTTGATAGATTTCATTTGAGGAGATTTCAACGTAAAATATATACAAATGAAAGCTTTCGTTCTTTATTTCGATTTCTCTGATAGGAATTTTATATTTCGGTGGTCGGTCGTGTGAAGTTGATACGAATCGTTAATAACTTAATACCTATTAGAACAGTGTCAGATCAAATTGATCCAGCTTTCGAGGCTTAATCAGTATCGATTTTATTCACTTGTCCCAATTCTGTATGTTTCACTTGATAAACCAGGACTTATGGACAGTAGTATATATAATGTACAAAATCGAACATTTATCGTAGAATTACGATACACCTTACTGCGTATACATCGTGTGCATTATACAAAACATTTTGGAATTTTATTGGTACCGTAATGAGACACGACTATTGCAACGATGTTGACAAAATTTGAAATCAATTTGTAAATTGTGTATTGCGAACACACGTAAATAATAAGATTCATCGACTTATTAAAGACCAAACAGTAATTTGTCAGAGTATTACAAATTACTTTGGTTTCTTTAAATTTCAGAAAATTATAAAATCCAGACGAAAGATTGCGACATTAACAAAACAGTGATTGATCGAAAGGAATCACAAATATATGAAATATATTATTGGTCCTTAATGAATATTTAAATCTGTCATATATACTTGCTAGAAGTTACATCCTCTGAAATTTCAAATGTGATAGTCGAGTCTCGTTGCAGTGCCAGTATCACTTGAAAATATCGACTTCAAACTCGACTAATCGTAACGCAACCACAACTCTCCAGTCTCGCTGCAGTGCCAATAGCTGAAAATGTTTCACGTAGAACGCAAGTTCAAAAAAAAAAAAGACAAAAGAGCAATTCTTCAAATACTTTCAGCTCGGTACCCAATCACCGAAATGTCAATAATTCGAAAACTTGCTTTCCAGTCAGACGAAAGAAAACAGAAAAAGAAAAAAGAAAGAAAAAGAACAAGCGAACGATCGTCGATCATCGATCATCGTACGGAGGTTAACGGAGTCGCAAGTGGGGCAAGTTAAACCATCGAGCATCCCCGAATCATCGTTATTTCTGCCAGCTATGATTTGTCGTTTACGCGTTTGCGAGCGTTTCTTTGCTCGCGTCGAAATGCAAATTGATACAACGGACGATTGTTTGGTGTGGAAACGGAGGGACGGATCGATGGGCGCGCGAATATTAATACACGACACCGGTGCAGATCCGCGATAGAAACATATTTTTAGAATTACGAAGACACGTTTTAAACGTGTAACAACGATCGATTAATTGTTTACAACACGTCGCGAGAGAGGATGAGCAAGAAACGAAGGACGTAGAGTCGATGTTATGATTGAGCGACAACATCGATCAAGCGAGCAACGGAAATTCGCGAATTGATGAATACCTGTTCGGCGAGGATTCGCAAATAAAGCGTACAAAGTTGATATCAACGACCGATTATCTCCTTGGAAGGGAACAGTTTTGACGAGAAAGGCGTACAACGTATCCGTATGTGTAAGTTGGAGCTCGCCATCTTCTCGAGAGTTCGAAAATTCTGGCAACTGCTGCGCAGTTCTACCGGAAGTTCCGTCTCACGACTTTTCGTCCCCCACTGCAGATGCTCTCTTTTTATCGCGAGATTTTCCGAAATATTTTCTGAAACTTCCCAAGTTTGCCAGAGAGAACGAACTCTTTGCTCCGTGGAATCGCGGAATGCCAAATGGCGATCAGGCTACCGATCTTCCAACGATCTTCCCAGGATCTTTCGAACCGAAATCTCTCCAACCTGGCTGACTTTTAACTGGCTTCCGACAGAGTTGGCGCGTCGTTTGGGGAACGATCATTCGACAGGGAACAGTTTCATTCCGCTTCCGCAAGCGTTTCATTTCCAGATCTCTGTCGGCGCGCGTTGTCGATCGATCGTCAATTTTCAGTTGGCCGAGAGGCGTCACCGATGTCGTTGCTCGCCTCCCCTCCTCGCGCGTCTGCCGATACATCCGGCCGTTGTCGTCGGATCCGGTGGTCATCCTGTATCGCCGTTAGAAAAAGAAAAAAAAAAAAAAGAAAAAAAAGGAAAAGAAAGATTGGACTATCGGGCCGCGTTCGATACTATACGGCCGGACAATTCGTCGGTGATCGGATCCGTTCTCTCTGCCAATTCTGACGACGCCGATTACCGACCGATCGTCACGCCGGCCAATTTTTTCCTTCGTCAAACCGACGTTGCCTCGGTTTTTATCCTCCCTTCTGGGGCAGATCTCTGCTTGGCTCGGAGATCTCTGCGATTCCTTTCGATCTCTTATCAACTGGTTGCGCGGACCGTAACACAATAATTCGGCGATCTCTTTTTCTTTTGAACTCGTGTCTTTCTATGATCTCGCTGGATAGAAATTGTTAAGTGGTAACAAACTTATCATTTCTTTTGTCTGGGTTACGTTTCAACTGAGAGAATGTTGCCATTTTGGGACAAGAAATTGTCGACGTGTGTAGCACGTCATTCCAGCGCAAGGGGTTAGGCGTGAGAGAGAGAGAGAGAGAGAGAGAGAGATGTGCGATTTTTCGTTTCTAAGGTCTCTAAGGTTAAAGAGGTTTAGCCACGTGGATTTGGAATAATCGTGACGTCGAATTGGATACAACGTTCACCTTTCATTGCCATTTGATTGAATTCCAACTGAAAGTGAAGCGTGAAAGAATACAAAAAAAAAAAAAAAAAAAACGAGAGATTGGTCATCTTTGTTAAACGTATGTACGTGTCATTGAATTGAGAGATATCGCATACGATGATAGTTATCGTTATCGTGCCAATTTCACTCGCAACCTGCAAAATTTCAACAATTCGGGGTGTCGACAGCGCGACGTAAGCGCTCCACGTTCTGTTTCGCGTGTAATTGTTTCCAAAAGAAATATCCATCCGGTTGGGTATTAAATTCCACGTTACAACGAAATTACGCTCCAGCATTCTGGAAATATCTCAAATCGGAGATTGAAAATCGATCTATTCTACTCGACGTTGGTAAATTGTATCAGAGCCGTGAAGGCCTCCGTGTAATCGCGCTGAAAATTGAGAGAAATCCTCGATACAGATGCTCTCTCTCTCTCTCTCTCTCTCTCTCTCTCTCTCTCCGAACGGAGAAACGCAACAAGTTAACTGCAGCGATTCAAAGCCGGCAACAGCCGGCCGAAGTCTGGTCAGACCCAGGCGAAAGACCTTTCCGATCTGGAAACCGTGAAAACGGCGTGGTTCTCAAGGCGAGATAAAAGGCATCTCGAAATGAATTCGATTCGTCGGCAGATCGATAGCCCACTGTAAATTTTCACGCGCGCGTCGAACGTTCCGTGCGTGTTTCCGTGCAAGACCGGAATCTTTGGCATTTATTAGCAGAATTTTACGCCCGGCGTTTCGCCATTTTAAATGTCTGGGATCGGCAGCATGTTTACGATCAGACTATTTTCTTATAGACTATTTTCGAGCTCCTGAAACTCGATCGTTGGATATTTTCGAAATGCAAATGCAATATGGATTAAAAAAACGATCGACTGATACACTCGAACACTGATTTAGTCGAGTAAATTTTAAATTGGATCCGTTTTTTCACACTTCGGCTCATCATTTGTGAAATGACTGTTTTCTACTTTTTTCGCTTGCTTCGCGAAAGAATATTCGAAAAATCCCTAAGAAGCGAAGCTTCAAATTAAAAAAGAAAAAAAAAAAAGAAAGAAGAAAACGGCGAGGAATTTTTCGATTCTTCCTGCCTCTGGAAGAATTCCAGAACGTTCCAATTTCTTTGTCGCTGCGAAACGAGACTGTATCAGAGAAGGCGAGCTTTCCTTTTTCTGAGAGAATGCTCAGACAATTCTCCCCATTTGAGAGAAATTTGTAATTTGCGTACAACTTGCTCCTTCCACTGGGGAATTCCGACGTTTAACGACATCGAGCGCAACGACGAAAGGACCCCTCTCGCGAAAGATTCCGACAGTTCGACGTCCCTCATCGTCTCGAATCATCCTCTGCCTCGCGAACGAAACTGCGAGATCCTAAAACACGCGAGTCGCAAATAGATTTCAAAACTAACAAACACGAGTATACGTATCTGTTCCCTTCGAGCGAACACGGCAGCCTTACACGCACACGCGCGCACGCTGAGAACTATCGTTCGTGCAAAAAAAAAAAAAAAAAAAAAAAAAAAAGAGATCGAAACCAGAAAAAAAGAGAGATAGATAGATATATAGATAGAAAAAAGAGGAAGCCAGAAAATAGAGAGATGACGCGAGAGAAGACGACGCGCTTTTCGGCAGGCTTGCGCTGACCCTGTGGTGTTTCTGTTGTTGCAGAGCTGAAAAATTGGCGGATATCGCAAATATTTGAGAGACAGAGTAACAGCGACGAGAGGAGGCGGTGCTCGTTGTGCGGTAAGGTCGTGTCGAACGTGCGCAATCACTATTACGTGCATTTCCCGGGAAAGTACGCTTGCCCGCTCTGCCCCGCCGTTTACACGCGTAGCGACACGCTGCTCACGCACACGCGTACCAAGCACGCGCACGCGCAATAGCGCACGCGCGGCTACCCACGGCTGCGGATCTAGCGCGACGATCCCTTTAGAAAAAAAAAAAAAAAAAAAAAAAAAAAAAAAAACACTATCAGCCACCGACGAACGCTCTCTCGCGTCTCCTCTTGACGAAACGCGAAACGATCGTGTACATGTATATAGAAAACCATGTTCCATCTCGTAAAAACTTTGCACCTTGGAAAGACGCAGATGATCTATCGATCGGACGTACTCGGATATTCGGTTCTATGGAAGGACTCGTCGTTGGTTCCATCCATCGTCCTTTCAAATTCGTGTTTCCTTAACCTCTTGCGCTGGACTGACGTGCCACGCACGTTGAGAATTCTTCGTCCCAAAATATGACAATATTTTCTCAGTTTTATTCCAAGTATGTTTAAATATAACCCAGGCAAAGCAAATAATAAATTTATTGCTTCTCAATAATTTCTGTCCAGTGACACGAGTTCAAAAGAAAAAGACAGCGACGAATTGTTGTATACGGCAGTGACGGCGAACCTTTTTGAGAAGTAGGTCAAATTTTGTTCATTATTTTTTGTTACTACTAGCTCGTGGGTCGCTAAGTCAGTGGCGTCACTTGGAAAGGGGAAGAGGAGGTTAAAAACTATTTTTTTGGTTCTCACTTTTATAATCCTTTGAAAAGTTTACGTTTTCTTTTTTGTTTTACAACGTTTACTTTTGCAAGCGAAGAGAAAAAAATAAATGTCGACGTCGAAAAATTGATATAAAAGGGGTGACATTCAGTCACCCCTGCACTGTACATTAGATGTATATACTTTATTTCTTAATATCTTTTATTGTCCGTTCTCTCTTTTATTATATAAAAAACTAGCAAGTAGCTACCCATTCTGAGAATGGAATCTAATGTGTTTTTTAGTGTTTATTACATCTGTTTAATCGTAAGCGCTGTATAAAATTTTTTGGACACAAGTAACTCGTATAACATTTAAGATTTGAAATACCTACATGTATACAGAACCAAGTCGTAAATCGTCCATGAAACGCAATTATGTATTTCTCGCTTTTAAGCTCTAACCGAACACTTGTAATTTTCTTGACATTTTTTCAAAAGAGGGATTCGAGAAATAATTAAAATTCTTTTATATATACGATGATAAATTTATAAAAATCAACGCGTGGGTCAGTGTCATAGGTTCGCCATCATTGGTATATACGGTTTAATCACTCGTTATGGTCCACAATCAGTTGCCAGTGCAAGTGGTTAATGACACACACTCTTGGTATAAACTGTTCTCTTTATCGAACAGGAGACACGAAAGTTTGCATTGTTCGATCGTTTTTTTTTTTTTTTTTTTTTTTTTTTTGGTGTGTGAAAAATCTGTGCATGTGATTCCTTTGCAGCGAAAGTTGTTACAAACGAATGAGACGTTAGGTGGTAAAATGTCTTTCACGTTAAGTTCTCTGCTATTTCCGAGGTTCGAGGTGTTGTTGATATAGGAGAGGAAAATGCGCGTTCAGTGAGGTTCAGGGGAAGCAATGGTTAGTTAACGAATAGTTAGTTAATAAATATAAGTTAAATATATAAAGTATATATCTATTTATGTAAGTTTCTTTAACACTAAATCTGTACATGTTAGATTCCTCTTCGAGATTATATATATACATGAGTAGACGTTCAATTTTTATTAATAAAATAAATTCGATTGCATTAAGAATTCTATATTTTACTATTTCCACGTACTGATTACTGATTCTATGCTTTGGAAATATACGATCTTCTATACGTTCCTATATTCGCATTTTGTTCTAGTTTCTACGCAGTCACGTAAAATTGTTTATATTTCAGTTCAATCCTAGTTCCGTTAATGATTATCCGCGAAAATTTATAATTTTCCACGTGTTCTAAGCTGTCCGAAAACTCATATAGACGGCTGTATAAATTCATATTTGCTCCTCTACCTCCGCTTCAGTTTCTATACAAACAAAATAACTCTGCCAGGTATACGACACGCTGCCGCCATCATTTTGATTTCCACGTAAATTAACGTTAAGCGGAGTGTGGATATTTTATGCATTTATCCTTGCAAATGTGACTTTGCACGTCACTCTGAAACGGACGTGACTCTCCTCTTTCGCGTGTGATTTGAATTTTTTAATTTACGCATACGCGCGATTCGAAGCGATCTTTCGATGATCGAAAGGTACGTGATTTGTTAAAAATAGCGTGTTTATAACATATATCGAAATGAAATATTTCTAGAACAAAATAAATCTTCGCACGTGTAATTTACTTTTTCTGTTCGTAGACTTTCAGAGTTCAATGCTAAGCAGGCTGTGAATTTCTGTGCATTTACGTCTAAAATACAGAAATAAGCGTAGAATGTATTCAATCTGTAAAGGTATATAAAATAAAATAAAGACAGAGTATTTGTTACAATGCAAGAAAAAAAAAACAGGAAATCTCTACGCTCATGAAAATTTAGAAATTCATTAAAAAATCCTTTTTGTTCTTCACTATGCAATATTTCACCGTCTCGATTAACTTCATTCATCAACAGTCACGCAGTTATAGCCATACGATTCCCCTTAGTGCAAAGTCTCAAGTTCCGGGCGAAATCGGACACACGTTTCAAAGATTCATGCACTAAGTGATCTATATCTACGTATCGAACTTGTACGTCAATCAGGCTCCAAAGACATTCAGCTATCTCGTTGTCCGAATTTCTACATCCGGACCCACCAGAGTGTGCCCGTTTCAAAGATTCATGTAGACTCGCGGACATCCCGTTCCGATGATCTTAACTTCAAACAACCCAGATGTTCGCTAACCTGTAGTTGGCCAAAGTTAGAATTTAGTTAACGTTCGAATTGAATGATTAAGAAGAGAGATTTGGTAATTGCTGGATATCGAAAGTTTCCGCCGGACATTTAGATTTCTGTCATTTCTCAATGTGCGTTCCACGCTTAGATTTGTTCTGTTTCCTATCGTTGAGATTCGCTCGAAATTTCTCGTCCTTCGACCTTCTAAAAAAGCAAAAAAGAGCCTGCTACTCTCGAATCGATGAATTCTGAAAAGTCGATTCGACCAGCTGAGAACTTTTCAAATAGAATTCACTCGCGCGTGCATGCCACGTCGTCTAACAACAAAACGATTCACTTTGAGCTCCCAGGAATAAAGAACATCAGCGGAATTCGTAACGTACGATCGATTATTTATTTCTGCGTCTTATTCATAACTTCTTTCGCTATTTCCATAGCAAACTTAGTGGTTTCTAGTCTCATAAAACGTGTCGCTATAAAAACATTCGGCCGCCATGGAAATTATTTGTTTTCTGGAAGGCTGGAACTGTTCGAGAAAGCTATTGTTCTTATTTATAGTATGCTCCTTAATGAAAGTTCGTGAGATTCCCTGTAGAACAGGAATTATTTTCGTCGCTCGGTACTCAACGCGTTCTCCATTGAAATGAGTGTGTGGCGAATCGATCCTAAAAAGCAAAAGTTGTTTGGAACTTTGTAACTTCGTCTTGTTTCATCGAATTATTAAGTGAGTAGGGAAATGTCTCGGGACTTTTCAACGGTGGTACATGTATATTTGAAACATTCACGTGGAGGACACTAAACACTCGAGGAGCACTCTTCAGTTTCGTGCAGATTAAGCGTGGTTGTCGTTTCCAGCGGCGCGCACTGGCGATATAAATTTAAAATTATTGCAATACGATCAATACGTTCCGCGCCGCGGCAGGGAAACTAGCAACGACGATGGAATTTCGAGAGAAGATCGGAAGATTTACATCGATGTCTCCGGTCTTTGTGACTGGATCTTCAAATTTGTAATCTCGTCACGTCCTCGAACTTTCATATTGAAATTTTGCTGTCGTCTCAACGAATAGTGACTTTGTGGGACACGATGTAATCGAAACGAAACGCACGGGTTTCACGGGATATTGTTATGAACATTAGTCAATTTAATTCAGTGCAGCTGAAAGTGACGAAAGTTGATATGTCGTGGAGAAACGACAAGTAAAAATGGTACAATAAAAGTATACATGTGACTGTACAAATGTAATACATATATAACTATGTCAAGAATCAAAATTTCTTTTGTCAAAAGTCTGGGTGTTAATGACCGATGATTTTTATATTTAAATATTACATATAATATAAATACTTATATTTAAATTATATAATATAAATACTTATATTTATATTTAAATTATATAATATATAATATAAATACTTACATTTAAATGCCAATTATATTATAATATATTACGTTATATTGTATTTAAGTTCTAAATATCGTCCCAACTTTCACGAGATCGATATTCCCCTCCTTGAAACATTCAACGCGTTTGTGAAACGTTCACCATTCCAGAAGAGAAGAAAAACCCAATATTTTGTTATTTATACTCGTTGTGATATTCAATAGGGCCATTTATCGCAGCGTCCGCTAGATAAAACGAACCGAGTCGCGCAGATCGCGCTCGTGAAAATAGAAAATCACCGCCAGGCGATGACGAGATGTCAACCTAATGAAAGTCCAGGTAATTCGATTATACCCCGACCAGAAATTTTCTACCACGTTTGGCCAACTGTTCCAGACGTAGCTCGTTGAAGAGTCAAAATTCCTCAAAATCCCTCAATCTGGTGTTCTCTAACTGCGCGAGAGTTAATCGCGAGATTCGACTGTGCTCGGCTTCTCGCGCGTTTCGTCCAGCAGAACGTGAACGCGCGAGCGGAAAATTTGACGGCCACGCTTGAAACGTTTCACGCGAAAATCCAATGAATCCCCCGCTCGGCCCAGGCGATTTCTTGCCACTCTTATACTAGTTTCAAACGTTATTACGAAGTGGAAACCATGGAACTTGCGTCGGGATGTTGTCTGGCTCTCGGTCTCGATACGAGTGTCGCAATCAGTCGCGGTTGTAAAACCGGAACGATCTACCGGACGATGGGAAATAGAATTTGATAAAAATTTGACAAAACCATTTGGATTTTACGTTCTTCGCGGAGACGAAGAGGAGACGATTTTTCTGTCACTTGGTCGAGGTTAGACCGATCGATTGCGGAGGTTTGGTCGTGCGTTTCGCGTCTGGCTCGTTGAAACGACAAGGACATCGATTAATAGAGCTGGTGGGCGAGTAAGAGATCGATTATCGAAATTAATAGAGATACATTTGTCACTGAAATTAGTACAGGGACATTTGGAGCAGTGGAATTTGAATGTTCGGATAATGGAATTTCAAAAGGAGATCCTTTGAGTGTTTTCAGATCAAATATGGTCGGATACTTGAAAAAATTTTTGACCAGCCGAATCGCGACAGAAGATTGATTGATCTTCGAATTGTGTCCGAATTGTGATGGAATTTTCAGATAATCGAGATAAAGGCTGCAATTTGGGAAAGAATTCTTCGAGTGAATTTCAGATAAGACGTATGTGGATACTTGGAAAGATTTTGTGTTGGAATAATAGAATTTTCAGATAACAGAATGACAATTGAGAGAAGACTGTAATTTGGAAAAGGATTCTTCGGATTAATTTCAGATGAGAGTGTGGTTGGATGTTTGGAAAAATTTCCTTCACCTCGTGGAACCTCGATTACTTCGACCGCAGTAAAAGATCGATTATTATCGAAATTAATTATTTTGATTCGTTTATTTGATTCAACCCTTGCACAACCTGTGCACAATCAAATTGTACATATTTTAATGAGAATCAACAATTCCGACGTAGTCGTATAACTTTCATAGAGTTTAAATTATTTCATAGAATCAATTATCGGAGAAATTGATATCGAATTCGACAGACATAAAGTACAACGCAATGTTCCTTAGCTTCTGCAATCTTCTTTTCCCTTCTGATTCGAAAGATACTGCTTGTAAAATCTATTTTGTTAAATTTTTAGCTCTGGAGCTTGCTAGAGGAGACAAGATCACGCGTTGGCGTGAAATCGATGGCTCGTTGCTCGATAGGCTGAAAATGGATTTCGTTTCCACCTGTCCTAGATTTTCGAGAGTTTCTTGCCTCTCGCGCGACACATATGGATTCGGTGTAAAAGTAAAAATATTCCACGCAAGAGAGGCCTCGTACTTTGTTACTTTTAGTAGTGAAAAATTTCTAAGGCAATAAATTCTAAAAAAGGTGAAACTGAGAAGAAAAATTCTCAGGGATTGAAAAATTTAGTGAAATTGTCGCTTGTCCGCCATTTCATCCGCTGCAGTCGCTCTCGTTTCCGTTGTTGAGATAAAATTTTAAAAAATAAAAAAAATTTTCTTCTCCAGTCGAAAAATTTAATAAAATTATCACTCGTCTTTTCGTTCTGTTTGCAATAGTCACTTTCAATTACGTAAAATATATATGTAGAAAGTGATAAATTATTTGATGCGATAAGAAGAAAGCTTCTTGAGATCGTGTTTGAGATAGATTGTGTCTTCAACATCCCACACGCATAGTTAAATTGTCCAGACAAGGCAGAGAGAAGACAACGAAATCGTGGCGAGATTAGTAGTTACAGAATGCAAATGAATTTTCCTTTTCCCGTGCTTTTAATCTTCGCGAGTTGAAGTTCTACGGATTAAACGATTTGTTGTAAAATCGCGATTGCATAAAGGTCGTTTCAATAATACAGGGGCCGAAAGAGAGAGAGAGAGAGAGATTAAACTTTATAATTGTTGAAAAAGGTTTTAATTAAATTTTCATTTGCTTCGCGCACGAAATTGGTCGAACAAAGAGAGTAAAACGGCGTTTCGTGTTATTTTACGACGGAAATATGCACGGGAAAATTCCAAGTTTCATTATAATTCACGTTAGTTTTTTTCACGCTATTATTCTACCCCGCGAAATGTAAATAGTTTCGCACCGACGAAAATCGAAGCAAAATCGGAGCCTTTCTTGACAGTTTATGATATTTACCCTCATTCAGAGGCGGATTATGAATCTCGATCTTTTTTTCTTTTTTCTTTTTATGCGCCAGATTCTAATTTCGCACGTTTCGAATTTCAAACTTTCCCATTCCAATTTTAGAAGTTTCGAGGCTCGTTGGTTAATTATCCATAGTCGAAAATTAAAATCCTCCAGATTAAAAATCGATACCTTCGTCCACGTTGCGAAATCGAATTCTTTTTAAAATAGAAACTTCAATTTTGCAACTTCGGATTTTGGAATATTTAAATTTCAGTAATCGAAATTGGAATTCTGCTTTACGGAGTGTCCAAATCTATTTAGATTCGCGCTTTCACGCCACATGCCTATTCAGGCGTTCCAATTCAATCTAAGGAACAGATTTCTGACGTCGTCGTTGCTGACGAGTTCAGAAGAAACATACATACGTTTACCTAGAGCGTTGTTTAACTTGTTAACTGGGTCGTCCCTTAATGAGAAACCTTCATGATTACGGGGTCGAAAGTCGATGAAAACAAATCAGCGTTATACGGAGTGAAGGAACGATTCGTCGTCGAGAATTGATTCAATTATAAAAAGAAAAAGAAAAAAAGAAACAATTGGTGCAACGAAAAAATGTCAGTTTTGTACATTAAAAATTGAGAAAAATTTGATGGTTACAAAGTTCTTATCATTCTTTTCTTTTGCGTAAATTTTTGTATAAATTGAAAATATTTCGTACGTTAAGAATTGATAAAAATTCAGCAGTTTCTGGATAATAATATCCTGCAATTTCAAAATGGCGGAGAAAAGTGCTTTGTCGGTGCTTCTTTTCGTAAATTTTTGTATAAGTCGAAATGTAAAATATATATTATTATAAATATAATATAAAATAAAATATTTCGTATGTTAAAAATTCAGTAGTAGAAAAAATTCCTTAGATAATAATGTTCTGCAGTTTCAAAGACGTTTAGAAGAGGAACGTCGAGTTTCATCGCTCCTTCGATTATTTCTGTCTTTGTCGATGCTTCTTTTGCTTAAACTTTTGTACAAGTCGAAATATAAAATATTACGTACGTTAAAAATTCAGTAGTTGAAAAAATTCCTTAGATAATAATGTCCTGCAGTTTCAAAGACGTTTAGAAGAGGAACGTCGAGTTTCATCGCTCCTTCGATTATTTCTGTCTTTGTCGGTGCTTTTTTTCATAAACTTTTGTACAAGTCGAAATATAAAATATTTCGTACGTCAAAAAATTCAGTAGTAGAAAAAACTCTTTAGATAATAATGTTCTGCAGTTTCAAAGACGTTTAGAAGAGGAACGTCGAGTTTCATCGCTCCTTCGATTATTTCTGTCTTTGTCGATGCTTCTTTTGCTTAAACTTTTGTACAAGTCGAAATATAAAATATTTCGTACGTCAAAAATTCAGTAGTTGAAAAAATTCCTTAAATAATAATGTCCTGCAGTTTCAAAGACGTTTAGAAGAGGAACATCGAGTTTCATCGCTCCTTCGATTATTTCTGTCTTTGTCGGTGCTGGAATTCAGTAGTTCGTCCCATTAATGGCAGCGACCGTATGATTCGCGCAAATATTGGTTCTCCGGTGACCCACGTTCCTCGCTCTTCCGGTCGCTTTGCGCCCCGCTTTCCGGAATGCGGTATTCCCTGTGTACGAAACAATTTGACCACGCGTTCGCCCGCGTTTAAAAAATCTGATACAGATCACAGTGACACTTTTAAAACGTATCGTCGGTCGCGTGGCGTGATTAAGCAGCTTGGAGAGTTTTTCCAAAAATTCGATTAAACATTCACCTTTCGAAAGTTCCGTGAAAATTCTCTGATATTAAAAGGACTGAGTGACTATTGTGGTCTTGTAAATTGTTATGACAGCAGTTAAGGGTTAATTGAGAGTGTGAGAAGGTGTCGAGTCTTGTGCGAGGAATATAATAATTTCTTACTTCTTTTTTTTTTTTTTTTAAAGAATAAAAATAAAAATTTTTCCTTTCCTTCTGAAGAATAATAGTGATGAATCTTTATGGGAGAGTGTATGTGAAGAGTGCATGAATTTTGGAACCTGGAAATTGTAAAACTTCAAAATGGCGTCAGTTCGGTGTTTGATCAATACGTAGAGAATGGTGGGGATTAATTTAGTTTAGTGATACAATCGTTGATATAATAATAATTGATGACAGAGATTAATTTGCTAATTGTAAGATTAATTTGACTAATAATTCCAATAAATCGACCACCACAGTGTGCAATAACAATGCAATAACAAACTACAAACACAGCAGTAACGAGGGACTGACGTTCCATTTTTATTTCAGATTTATTCCAAAATGTGAATGTTATAAAAATTTATAGTTCACTTGTTGCTTGTATAGCATCTTGGATCGACAGTTTCTGTGTATCTTGGATCTTCCAAAGCGCTGTTTCAAACGTGTCCTCCGTTCTTTATTTGAGAAGGTAGCTACGACTAAATGGAAAGAATCAATACAAACACGTTTTGATTGCGCCAGGGCTGAGATTAAGCGTATACTCGTGTTTGAAAAAGACAGTTGAAACGGAACTTTGAGAAGACGGTGGACACCGATCTTTGCAGCTTCGTTAGCAACGCCTCCCTCAAATGACATTATGTACCTCCACCGGAAGCGAATGGGAAACACACGCGAACGTATCTGCATCTTTCCGTTTGCTTCTCTCCCGATTTTCCACGATATCGACCGATCATTTTGTACATGAATAATTCCGTGCAGCAGGAAGTGTTATTATTAAAGCTGGAGAAAAAGAGGAGAAGTTGAACTTTCGGTCGATATAAATCACGTTGGATATTTAACGATATATGAAAATGCAACATAAGGTAGAGTTCAAGCTAGAAAAGACTATATCACGTTATAAATATCGCGATTATAAATTAACCGTAATGGAAACGTTGCCAATAAGAAGGGAAACGTACTGGCTGGCTTTGTGGAGCGATCTCGGATCGGTTTATTGAAAAACAAGCCACCGTTTCACGCATGAACATTTGTCATTGTTTTAATGCTCAGGGAAAGTATGTATAAGCAAAGAGTTAAGAATCACCATATGTTCCACTGCTGCAATATTTCTCTCTAAAAATAAAATATGAAAATGTAACAGGACAGAGGGTGACGTTACTATTTAACTTCATCGTCGAAAGAAGAAGAAAAGGCATTTGACGAATGTTACATACATATATTTAAAATTAATTTGGGATATTTGATTTTTCGATTTATAATTCAAATTTGTGATCTGCTGTCTCTGTAAACAGATGGCAAATATTGCTTCTGTCTATTAATTTACTATAACCTAATATAGCAGAATAATGAAAGGCTCTGTACTGAATAGATCCTTTGTAGTCTAACGTTTCAAAAACAAACGAGCAATTAATAAATTAATTTAATAACAATTTCGTTAACACTTTCTTTCTCTCGATAAAATTTCTTCTCGAATAATTTCGAAAAGTTTTTAAACCTCTTTCAAGTCTCATGTTTCAAACAATCATTTCTTCGTGGACATTTCTCTTCGTGAAAATTTCTTCTCGAACGAATTTCTAAAAATATCAATTCGCAGTTTTCAAATCTTGCGTTTCAAACGAACGAGATAATTATTGAAATTGATCGAGCAGTAATTTTTCTTCGTTAACAATTTTTCCTTTTCATTCTAGAGCAACTTTCAAAAATATGAACTCACGGTTTTTAAAATCTTACATTTCGAACACTGTTTATCGTTCATTTCCGCAAGCGTTCGTTTGAACGGGAATACAAGCGCGCTTGGCGAATTTTTTTGATTTATTAACGTGAATTGGCCGTATGTTCGAAACTGCAGACCCCAATGAATCCCTGTCTTATATCACTGGAGAACTTTCTGCTTTAATATTCTCATCTGATGGTGTCATTTACCTCTCCAGGGTTCTCACTCGTAAACCATCGTCTTTTACCACCGTTTCCATTACGACGTTTTTAGAACGAGAGCCACTCATTTTTCGAAATCGCGGTTTACGATCCTGCTACTACTCGCATGTAGGTTACGGCACACAAAGTTCAGTGCGACTAGTTAATGGCTTTGACCCATTAATCATTCGACAAAGGTTATTAAGTCGATTGCCAAGTTATGTCGTATTTGCATAGTTCTCATTGTCAGTTGTTTTTAATTACTCTTCCTCTTTGCGTGTGTTTTAATTGTCACGTTTCTGGTATTCGGTCTGCAATTGAAGAAAATTTCAAGAAAATCGGCACTCTACAGAGATGTAAAATAAGAATATCCAAAGTACAAAATCAGAATACACACAGTGTGTTTTATTGATAAAAAGGAAGGAATGAAACGAGAACGAAGCGACAGTGATAATTAAGTGTGAATTTAGTTTGTCAGATAATAATTTATGGGAGAAGAAATTTTAAATTAAATTAATTTCGCCGATTTCAAATTAGATTTTGTAGCGATGGAAATTACGAGATTGGCGATTGGGCGTTTAAAATTCCGTATTTTAAAAGTGGAACTGGGTTCCAGGCCAGGGTTCGATCTGCAAAAATCTCATCAATTTCCGAGTAAAGATCGAAACGATTTTGATTAAAATTGAAAGCTTACTTTCGACAGAGAAACTTTTGAAACGAGCCAACAGATGCAGTCGCCACACAATGAGATAACATTAGAGTTACCTTGTTTGAAATAATCTTGGGTTGTTCTTTAATGAAGAAAAAAAAGGAAAATACTGCTGTCAATGATACAAAGGTAATATTCTAAATTCCCCCTCAGATTCTCCGTAAATACTCGAAAAATTTATCGGTTCCTTTTGCCGAGGAAATGGCGTCAAAGTGTGTATTAATGGAGGAAGTTGGGAGCTCGTTGCTTTGATGTGATCGAACACGATAACCCTGGTTAACTTTTGGTACTTTTTAACGCTTGCGTCTCGGAGCGTACGAAAGTTTTGCTATACGAAGAAAAAAATCTACTGTCGGATAACCAGGGACATTGACATTTTCCAAGAGTTTTGTTTCTACTCGTTACGCTGGGTTTCATAAAGGCGAATTTATAAAAACTAAACTAAATGTAAATGTATCGCGCATCCGCACGGATTAATAGATAATAGATACATAATTATAATTACGGAAATAAATAAGTAATTTTCACGAAGGAGGCTTCAGTTGCCTCGAGTAGGCAGATGTTTGAAGTTCGAATCCGATACAACGTTGATCGTTGTTTTATTAAAAGTTTAACATTGAAATAGAGAGAGAGAGAGAGAGCAAAATATACGGAAGCAAATTTTGCAGAAAGTAGAGATTACGAGTTTTACCAGGTGATTTATACTATTTCAGATGCGACGTGAAAATGTAAATTCAAAGGAAGGGATTTTCGAAGTTTCGATGATCATTCTCGAAGCAGGGAAATTAATATCACTACTTCGAGGTTCGAAGGTTTCGGACGTGTAGGAAGCTGAGAACGTGCATTGAAAGATATCGTGCATTGACGATCACCGGTGCGCGAAAGATTTGAAAATGAAATCTAAAATTCGACACGCGGTGAAATCGAACTGCCCAGAAATTCAGAGAAATTGAAAATTCGAGAAACTGAGAGCGACGCTTGTTACGCTGGTGTGTGTGCATGTGTGTGTGTGTGTGTTACGCGCGCGCGGGGAAAGTACGGTTATGTACTCTATAATTTTAGCGTGAATAGCGAACGCGCATTGGTGTGAGCAGAGAGGCTGAACGATCAGACTCAAATAGGATTACTGGTGGCGCGTTGCCCGATAGATCGTGTGCAAACTTCTCCGTACACGATGTCGATAACCAGACGGCATAACCGGCGTGATGGTGTAGTTGCGTTCGTGGATTATCAGAACCACCGCCTTCGGAAACTACCCTGGCTCCAGTGTATAATATTCAACCTCGATCCTCGATATTCTCTGTACGCAACGCTTTAACGTTCGTAGGCCTCGTCGACGAGCAACGAGCAACATTTTTCCGCGATTTTCCGCGATTAACGTCGATTGCTCGATCAGCCATTGGCTACGATTTACAATTCGCTACCAAGATGATTCTACGTACTAACTTTAAATATAAAATACTAACTTAAATAAATATAAACTATTACTTCGTGTAATATTATATTTTTCACGAAAGTAAAATTACTGCGTCTGCGAAACACTTTAATAACCATTTTGCTTTGAATGTTACTTACATTTTGTAGACTGTCCAATTGCAAATCTCTCAGAAATATGCGAACGTCTGTTTTACGAAGACGTTGTTCTCGAATTTGACACGACGTGGTGCCCAACTCGTGGTTGGAGTTGCTCGAATCAACACTTGGACAGGGGTGGTTCTAGTTCTAGTTGCTCGCTTAGGAAATTCTTTCTGCCAGGTTGGAATCAAGTTCTTTTTCCAGGTGCAATGATCAAACTGTGAACAGCCGCTGTTGAAAGGCAGGCTTTTCATCTTTTTCACGTAGTCTGTCAATTTGGATAGAGAAATTCATGTTTGGAAACAGTTCTACACCCAACAACAACAAGTTCTGATTTCGAAGTCTCATCTCGTTCGATCTTCGTTCAGTTGTAACGCATAGAATATATTCTTTACTATTACGGCACATTGTTGCGTACTTGATTGCTATTCTGTACTATATTATTGTACGTCAACAGAAATGAATTCTGAATACCTGAAAAATTAAATTCTCTTGGAATTAGTTCGTCGACCAGTTCTGTCGTGTACGAACAATTTTCGCAAAAACCTAACTCGATCCTTCGATCCACCACCTAATTCACGCATAGACTCTCCTCCCATCGAATCGGTTCCCGAAAGTCCCGCAGACAACGAGATAATCCGCTCCATCGAAGGAACTGTCGAAGGAAGAACAAGGGACAGGTGATGGAAAATGAAGAGGGAGAGAGAGAGAGAATGGCAGCCAGTTGCGTCGTGGAGGACGATCATCTCTCGAGAGACACCTCCAGAGGACCCACACAACCACGATAGTCGAACGTTCGATCGTTTGACCGATCGTGCGACGATGCGTAAGCCTCTCTCTCTCGTTATCGAACGGCGTCTAACGCAATCATCACTTCGCCACGTTCTCGTCAGAAGGATTAGAGGCGCACTCGAAGCTGCGGGCTCGTTCTCAGGTAATCCCTCGATAATATTGGCAAACGTTCGAGCATTTTTCCTCTGGCTGGTGGGGGAGGGTTGGGGCTCTGTCGACGATCACGCCCGCTGCGAAACGTGAGTATCCAGGCTTCGTTTGCCGAGACTTCTGTATCCTGGAGATGTGATGCGAGAGGGATGTGACGCTCGTGCGCGCGTGAATGAAGTGCTGAGAGCCTCTTTGTTTGCTATTTTCATACACGCCACACCTTCGCTAGCCTTCACACCTGTGTGTTACACACACACGTACACACACACACACACACACAAACACGCTGTGTGGACCGACGAAAGTATTTGAATACTCGCAGACACCTTTTCATGAATACATTATGCTCGTTATAGGAAACATATTGAATTTGAAATTTCATTTTTTGGGGAGGGGGAGGGCGGGAAGGGGTACATATGATGGTATGTGGGAAGAGATGAAATATCTGAGGTGGAGTGTTCGTTCGAACATTTAGAGAGAGAATAATTTTTTTTTTCCTTTTTTTCGGGGAAAATTTCGAATCAGGCTTTTATTTCCGCAAATACTTGCAATATACAAGAGTTGGAATACTTTCGTTGCTACATTTCACTTATATTTATGTCACATTTAAGAAGGTATGTACCTTCTTAACAGAATTATACCCTGGTTATATTTATCAAGGTAACGAGAATTTCAGAAATTATTGGGCAACTGACGAGTGCTGAATTATTCAATTTTAAAAATTACAAAAATCCAAGTCAGAAGATTGAACACTTTAGTCAGTTTTTAAAACAAGTTACAACATCATGCTTTTCGTGTCTTTCCGCACGTTTTATTCTCTAATTAGCAGTACCACATAATCCAATGTTTTCTCATAGCAGTAAAAAAAGAAAAAAACAAAACTTGTGTTTTAAACTTATACATTTCTCGCCAACTTAACAAAACTACACATATCTTTCAAAATTTTCACCAATTGAACAAGTAACTACAAGAAAAACGTACAACAAAACTTCCAAAAAAAGACTCGAAATTTTCAAGGCAAAAAAATTCAGAAAAAGAATATGTTAAACTTACACACTTCCTTGCCAACAAACAAACTGCATATTTCTCAAAATTTTCACCAATTTAACAAGCAGTTTAAAAACGTACAACAAAACTTTCAAAAAAAAAAGACACGAAATTTCCAAGGCAAAAGAATTCAGAAAAAGAATATGTTAAACTTGCATACTTTTTTGCCAACAAACAAATTACATATTTCCCAAAATGTTCACTGAGTTAACAAACAGTTTAACAAGATTTTCAAAAAAAAAGACTCGAAATTTCCAAGGCAAAAAAATTCAGAAAAAGAATATGTTAAACTTACACACTTCCTTGCCAACAGACAAACTACATATTTCCCAAAATGTTCACTGAGTTAACAGACAGTTTAACAAAACTTTCAAAAAAAAAAAAACACGAAACTTCTGAGGGGAAAAAGAATTGAGAGAAAAATGGAGAAGAGAACAAAGTGGCAATGACGACGGTGTTGGGTTTTCAGGTACGATGCCCAGCGTGCCGGTCGGTCTTTCTTATCACGAGATGTTCGCCGTGTCGCTCGGCTCGCCGGCGCTGTGGAGATGCCGAGCCTGCGGCAAACAGGTGACAAACCGTTGGCACCACTTCCACATACACACCGCCCAAAGGTCACTGTGCCCGTATTGTCCAGCCACTTACAGCAGGATCGACACCCTCCGCTCGCACATACGCACCAAGCACCGGGAGATAGTGTTCGCCAAAGGATCCTTATAGAGGACGCTGATTGCCCCGCGAAGGAAGAGGCCGCCGCCGCTTCCGCCTCCTCGTCTCTTCGACGACAGGCCGATCGCGCCCTTCTTCGGATTTGGACTCCCCTGACCGAGCGGACACTCTGCTCGACTACCGAACCCCTATCTGCGAGGAGAACGCTTGCAACAGTTTTAAAAACGGGACACCGTTAACTTCCTCTGTCGAAACTTGTTCTCGAGAGTTTCGTCGAAGCGGTCAATCTTTTTTTTTTTTTTTTTTTTCTCTTGGTACACTGTCGCTCCAAGGACTTGCACGTGCGACGAAACGTTTCGATCCGCGAATGAGAGGTCAGTTGAGACACATTTGGAAAGTAATTCCAGATATCGAGTCGTTTAGTATTTTTTTACTTTCTGTATGAAGCTAGACTTTCAAAGGATTTTTCAAGAAGAAGGGAAATCCACGAACGATATTATTTTCAAAGATGAAGGCCAACGAGTCGCGAACGTTCGTACTTGTGGGGAAAAAAAGACACGAAGGAGTTTTCGTTTCGTTGGAAAAGTAAGTAACGAGAGTATTGGAAAATCTTTTGTCACGAGCGAGAGTGTACGATATTTTTGTATTTATATTTATATTTTTATATATTGACCGTAATTTAATATTTCTCGACGTCTGGTTTCTTTCAAATCGCGCGTACTTTACGTATGTTATTCGTGAAGTAATGGCATCCCGATGGGTTCTTGGAGTTTTGAAGGCTCCGACGTAAAGTGCGGATCTTTCGAATACAAACACGACGATGCTGGATACGGGAGATAGATTTTTAGAGTTAAGCGCGTCGTGGAAATATGGCGGGTGGAAGGGTTTTCACGTTGTTAAATGCTACTCGCTCGCGATTCTCGCGTTTCAAGGACCTCGAGATGCGAGGAGATCGATCGATTCGAGAAGCCTTGAAAGGGCAGCAGAATCGTCGAGCGTGATGGCCCCGCAACAGTATTCGACTACCAAAATTCCCGCCAGTTAGTTTTTAGTATTTAGTTTTTGTTCGTCGCACGTTAATTCGATGACGTTCGATTGTCGTTGTCAATGTCACGTGCGACGAAGTTGCTGACAACGTTGGAAGTATTGATTCGAATCGAAATTGTTGATAAACACGCGGTCGGTTCATTTGTAAAATAGAGTCGTGGCGTAAAAATTGCGAGAAGTTTTCGTGATTTTGAGTTTGGAAAAACACGAAAGTTGATTCCAATGTGAAACGTACGTACGTTTCTTCCAACGACGTCAGACCAACGAACCTCGTTTCATCGCTGGCCCGTACTACTTACAACTCTCTGTGATTGTAAAACAAATTCTCTAGAATCCCTCCGGCGTTCTGAAAACCTCGATCGCGCAGTTTGCGTTGGAACAAGCAATCTTTATTTCGAAGAACCCCAAGATGTTGCGAGAAGAGAGGATTTCACTCGATCTCACGTGTTAGGTCTCTCTCGACCGAGTGTCTGGAAGTCCGAAGACAGTTTTCTCCCGAGGTATTTAGGTTCGCGTCGGGGACACGTTTCGTGCGCGAAGGATCACGAAACAGAAAACGAAGACGAAGAAAAAAAGGGGGGGGAGGGAAAAAAGGACGCAGTTCGCGGGGTAAGTTCATGCAACGAACGGTGAACGACTTTCGATAGGCGTCTCGAACATCGTCAGCTTGATCGTGAGAAACCGAAGAGGAGGTTGAACTTCGTCTGAAGAAAAGAGAAAACGACGAAACAAGGAAACGAAGCGGAATAACGACGAGAGCGAACGTCGGAACAAGAAGAAGAAGAAGAAGAAGAAGAAACAAAGTCAGAGTGTGCTGGAAGGTTGGCACTGGACGTCCGAATTTTTGCGAGGACAATCGACCGACAGTAGTAGTTTCGAATCAGAGAGAGAGAGAGAGAGAGAGAGAGAGAGCTTCTCCTCCTCCGTGACAAAACTGGCGCGATGTTATTCCCGTTTTCTTGAATGGTATCGATTGCTGCGCCTCTTCGCGTGTAAACGATCGCGTAGAAATCGGTAGACACGCCGAGAATCCGCCGAAGATTCGTGTAAATAGTAAACCAAGACTGGCTCGTTCGGACAGTGGCAGGTGGTGGTCGCGCGTCGACCGATCGACCGATCGATCTCTTCCGTTGTCGATTCTTCTTCGGTCGCGTGTCATCTTCCGTCTCTTCTCCTCCTCTGCTCGACGTTTCTCGTCTCCTCCACCTCGTCTTTGAACGTTCTCGTGTCGCGCGCGATTGCTCGACGATCGATCGAGAGGTTCTTACTTCGATCGAGGAGAAAAAAAAGCAAAAGAAAGAAAGAAGAGAAAGGAGAAGCGAGAAGAGAGGACGAAGAGAGAGGGAGAGCCGCGACGAACGAACGTCCAACGAGCTTGGAAACTAATAACGGTCTAATTCTTTACGCAATGGAAGGCTGAAACGCGCGCTGTGATTATTGAACACCGAAACAAAGAAAAAAAAAAAAAGAAAAAAAAAAGAAACTCAAAGGGTACTACGAATTATGCTTGCGGTCCGATATTGAATCGCTGTCACGTGTATCTTAATCGTCGTTCGTTTCCTTCTTTTTCTTCGAGGCCGGGGAGTGGGCCCCCGGCTCGGTTCTATAATCAAACAAGGCAATTTACAATTTACAAACGGGAGGAGAGACGGTCGGGTTGCGTCTCTTCTCGCGTACGTTGTTAAGTGTCGACAGTATTTCGCATACGTGTGTGCGCTGCAACGTCCATGAGCAAAAACACGGAGGCTTGTACAGAAATTTGTTGGAGAGGAACGGGCACGTGTAACCGTTCGAGGCGATTGACGATAACTCGTTTCGAGATTTCTTTTCGTCAAATGATCGGAAACGAACGAAAAAGAGAAACAAAAAAGTGCATATCGCAAAGGATTCTCGAATTAATCGTTGTCCCCGCCCCTCCATCTCGATACGTGTAATTACATTTCTCTTTGGACCAATACTCTTCGTCTATTAAAGTAATCGTTGTCGAGGCTCGTTAAAGTACCTAATTAAAGAGGAAGAAGAAAAAGGAAAAAAAACAGAAAAAAAAGAAAAAAAAGAAAGTAAAAAACACAAGTACATACAGGTTTCTCGTCGGTGTAAAGGATCTTCTCGAGCGTTGTGTGGTTCCTAAGTTAACTCGTAGAGGATCGAGCGATGGCTCGAGTCAAGTCAGCGTGGAAACTTATGTGATACCGTATTAAGGGCCGATAAGATTAAGCTTTTACTTTTGCGTGTTGCGTGTTACGATGTGGCGGAGGAAAACCAAAAAAAGAAAAAAAAAAGAAAAAAAGAAAGAAGAAAAGAAAAGGTTTCTAGGAAAGCGCCGCGAAGCGGAAACGTCGCCGATGTTTCGAATGGCGGTCGAAACGGAAGTCGCGCGCGTCGTCGTGTACATTACCCTGCGCAATTTTCTTCGACTTTCGTACAGTGGAATTCTACTCTCTTTCTTCGAGCGGCAGAAATTTCCTGATTTACATGGATGCTTCATGCGTGTCACGTTTTTTTTTCTTTTTAGCTTTACCTTTTATCATTGTATCAAATTGCAAATAGTATTTGCACATTATCTTCGTTTGCAAAGAAGAATGTCCTTTCCACAGTATCGACTTTTTGCAGTGCTGGTAATATTTCAAAATATAGCAAAAGTGTTAATGGAGAAATACCAATGTAACAAATTTATAGTTCAAATTACATCAGCATTATAGTAAGTGGAATAATGTGCAAATGCTTTTTATACTTCGAAAGTGTCGCAGTCCAAAATTGTTCACTGTCGGTAGAGTGTGAAAATGATCAAGACCAAGAATGGCTCTTTTGCCATCATTAAGCGTTTGGTAGATTATTCTTTTCCAAGCTTTTGGATAATTTTCTGCCACTTTTGAAGTATGCCTGCCACGCGAAGAATTCATATTCACAGGGGCGAAACAAGTATTTCCCTCCTCTTGTCGCTTTATTGCTACAAAGTAAAATATATTTTGTGGCAACAACGACACGCTCTTGCGCCGGGTCGAATGAAAAACAGCGAGAAGAACACGGGCTACGTGGAAACCGTATTGATCAACTCCGTGCAATGAAAGCTAAAGAAAAAGAAAAGAAAGCTACGAATTTCCGAGCATCCGTTCTCCAAAATTCGTCAGATTATTATTTGTGCCAGTTTCTCGCAAATGAAATCGTTTGTTTCCTCGTGGAACGTTTCGTAGGTGACGAAAATTGCACGCGGTCGATCAGTTTGACTTTCCGCAGACAGAAAATGGAATTTCACTGTGCCGAAATTCTCTCTCAAGTTCAACTCCTTCTCGTGAACGTGAGATTGCCCCGGAGAACTATTCTCGGAGTTATCCGAGCACATTACAGCGTGCACAACGTCGCGCGGTTACGCTTCCGCTTCTGAACCATCCGTTTGCGATTGCCGCTCGATTCGAAAGAGTTCCTCCTTTTCGACGACGCGGTCAGCTGATCGGCATCGTGCTTTGTGATCGTTGTAAATAAAAAAAAAGATAGAGGGAGAGAAAGACATAGGTGAAAAATGGAGAAAAATCGCGATCGAGACGAGCTGTCATCACGGTGACAAAAAAATGGAAGGTTGTGACGTTCGTTCGATCAGGATGGACGCGATTCTCGTCGAGTGGAACTCGTTGTACACGACCAAAATGGAAGTAGAGTATACATGCATGTGATGTGCACGTACAGAACGGACACGACACGATCTCACACATACACACACACACACACACACACATTACTTATAACGCATAAATATAAATATGGAACTATATATAGATAGGTAAATAGATATATACGTGTACACATCCACGTGTCGGCGGCCTGGCGCGTCTGAAATCGCGAGTTCGCGAATTCGTGGAAAAGACTGTGTTTGTCTTCCCGGGCTTTATCGAACGTTCGCTGTTCGTTCGATCGATAGCCACGCAGCCAGCAGAGGTGACAAGAAGCAAATATCGCAGTTTCGTCCGACTTCTGCACCGGGGTAGCTGGAGTGTCGAGAGGAACGACGCGTTTATTTGTGCCACGCTTCAACGACTAGGTAAAGTTCCAACAATTTCAGCATTATGTTTGTACCTTTTCGAAATTTCAAGCGGGATTTCGATGGATCTTTTTTTCTTTTTTTTTTTTTATGGGACAGTAACTGTTTTTTTTTTTTTTTTTTTGTCTATTTGTTTTTTGATTTACGTGTTACGTAGGTTACTTCCAGGTTAACTCGAATCGTGTTTAATCTTTGATCCAAGGGAGGCTGGATCAATCGTGGCCCATACAGATATCGCACATTTGCCATTTCGCGTAAGTTACGAGCAATTTTATGTTTGTTAAACGAATTTTATAAAATTCTTGTTGCTTGACGCGAGAACTTAATTAGTTATCAGTGTTGATAACAATAGTTATCTTTTCGAGAATTTTAATACCTGATTTTAAGTGAAAGTCTTCTTAATTCGAGATTAGTCGAGAATTGTTTTTGGTAGTATTAAAATCTTTTCAGGTCAAATTTATATTGATTTTATAGTGATCCGTGTTAATATTGTTATCGGCCATCTATAAACGTTACGTTTGTGATTTGAAAAGATGACGGATTTGTTTTTAATATTTGTATATAGATTTTTCTAGGGTTTGTTCGTTGCTAACATTGATATCAGTATTTGTGAATTAATGTAGTTACGAGATAATAGAAGGTTTGACAATTTTTATAGAAATTGTTCATTAACGTTTTATATTAATGTTTACCGAGTTAAATTGAGGTATCCTTTATATTGATGCCAGCGATCAATTTTAGTTTAAAAGTTTGCTCAATGTTATAAAAATGTAAGTCGGCTTTATTAGTGATTCCTCGTATCATTTTTTTTAAACGTCAAGTATACTTCTTCGAACAACTGTAATCTATCTAGTAATAATTCATCGTGAAACAAGAAGTACAAAAATCGATAGTTTGTTTCTGCTGAATGCAAGATCAAAAATCAACAACAGTGAATGACGCGCGAAACAATTTTATAAAATCGACGGTACATAATAGAAAAGAATGGAAAACGAGAACAAATACAAAGAAGAATTATTTCTCAAGTCCACGTTCATCGGTAGTTCAGCTCCATTATTTATATATAATTTCCAAAGTTCGACTTCAGACTTGTCGGCGGATTAAAGTTCGTAATTACCCACGCTAACATCGATCTATATATATATATATATATATATATATATATATATATATATATATATATATATATATACATATATAACGGCGTCGGAGCGGTAGTTGAGCTTTCGAAAGTTCGACTTACTTTTGAGAAAACTGATGGATGGATCGGTCGCGGACCGAAGTTTCGAAATATTTCGCGATCCACGTTTTTTGTCTAAACAATTTTTTAATGAAAAAGTTACGGGACGATGATCGACGACGACTGGTATTTTTAGTTTTAGTTTCGAGAATCAAAATGTTGTCTCTTTGAGACGCGAACTTTTTTACATACATGTACGTATCACACATCTTCGGGCTCGGAAGCTGATAGATTGGCTGGCGTTTGACTTCGCGTGGGAAATGGGTCTTGTTTCAAACGGTCGACGTTTTCATTAAAGTTTCGTATCCTTTACTTTCTTACTACGCGCGGGGACGAGATAATAAAATAGTAATTTAAAGTTCCGGTAGTTCGTCCCCGCTATCTCTATTTTTGCCGGTCGCAATTGCAATTTTTACGATATCATTATAAACGCCGGGGACACACTCGCGCGGTGATAATCTACGTTTCAGTTCTCGAAGCTCAATCTCATTATACGTGTTTCTGTAGTTTCTTTTTCTTCATTAGCAGTCTGCCAAAGCGGCAAATGATCGATAGTGACGTTAATATCCCCAGTTCTGCAACGCCTCTTTTGCCTCTTTCGTCTGTTTTCTCTTCACGTTTGTTGACATTTCTCTCGACGCGGTATTTTACAATACACAGTGTAAGGTCGGGACAATGGCCTCGATTTGTGATTGTTAACAAATTTCTCACCGCCGAGAGCTGAGAACCGAGATCGGAGAGTAACTTTCGTCTTCGACGAATACTCGCTGATTGAACATTGGCGACCTACCTAAGTGAAGTAAATTTTACACGAGGAAGCTTCCTGTGATTTGGAGATCGCGGATACTCGCGTCATTGTCAATGTTCAAAGTCTGATGCGACAAGTTGTGTGAGAATGTGAGACAGGCGTATTGTATTTTAATAAAAACGAAGATTAAGTCGCGGGAGCAGGGGGGGGGAGGGGGGAGTGAGAGCAGAAGGAATTCCACTTTATTACGAGTAATTCATCAGAGAGAGATTCATAAAGGTAATTTACCTTTTATCCCTCCCGCGGGGGGTGGATTGGGGGGGGGAGAGGAAGAGGTTACTTTGTCCCCTCGAGTAAGGCAATTTTATTATTATCCGCTTTCTTTTTGTTTGCAACTTCTCCCGGGGTATTTGTTATTAACAGGATCTTATTAACAGAATCCGGAAGACGTTCGCGGTAAAGAAATTCCCTTTATCGTCGCGGAATGCTCCTTTGACCCCTTTCATCCCGGCTACAAATTCATCCGACTTTATCCTTTATCGAGCCTCCTCTTATTTATTGCACTGCCAATTTATTTCCACGCTGGTATTTCACGATCGAAATTTTTCCATTCCTTCGGGAACGAGGTTAACCCTTTATTGAGGGGGAAATTTTATACGTTTACGTACGAGTGTAATTCAAGGAACGAAGTCTAGATCCTACTTTGAATATACCATAGTAATAAACTTTAAATTTTCGATTGAATCAAGATTATTATTTGGCTCGTAGTTATCGTCTACTCCAGTCTCAAATTTGGAAACTCTATTGTTATTATTTCATTAATTGTTGTGTAATTCAGCATTTTATTAAATGTAAATGTTGTAAATAATTATTTGACAGTTTTCTAATGTCGTATTAACAAAATACAGTAGTGAAGCAACAAAGCAGATGCGAATATAATTTTCGGAATGTCAGTGTACGGATGTGTAACTTCATAATAATTATGGGTCGCAAAGGGTTGTCCGATAATTGTCGCCTCTTTTTTCGAAACAAGAAAATTCATTTGTCGAAACGCGGAGAAAAGAGGACAACGGGATTTCTCTATCTACATTCTCCGATTAAACAGAGAATTTTTCTTGACACGCGGAATTTCCGAACAATCAGACGCTGACAACTTAATTGAAACTTTATTTTTGTTTTTTTTTTTATTTCGCTTCTCCGAGTTTCTTTTTTCCTTTTATTCCCTGCTCGCTGGAAAACACGGCTGATCAATTATTTGTCGTTGTATTGTTTCGAAAAAAATCCCGTGACGATTTTTTTCGCTCGGTTGCGAGAAATTTCCAAAAATTTGAAAGCGCACGTTTCGCATTGTTCCTTCTTTCTTTTTTTCTTTTTCGTAATTTTTCAAAATGAAAATTTCACGCGAATAAAATTTCGAGCGACAATTCTATGTAATGGAGTTTCTGAAATGATTTTCTTCCGTGTTGAACACGGTTCTTGCAATTTCATTAAAAAAAAATCAAAATTGGAAGTTTCGTCGATATCGAAAATTGCGAGATACGATGAAATTAACTTCCCTTTCTATTCCGCGATCCTCATCCTTGTTAATTGCTCCTAAATATCGCGTGACATATAATGAAGTTGTAACTTCTTTGCCGCTTCGTAGATCAAGGATTTCTTTACCGCTCGCACTTTGCTCTAGAATTTTAATTCAACTCAAACTCAAACTCCCCCTCTGCTTAGTGAAATTTTGCACATTTCTGATAAGTACACGATCTTTCACAGATAATATTAATCGTTATACAATTTTTTTTTACTATATTTATTATGATACGAGAGTATTTCGATGGGTGAAATTTCTTCAGTCTTTGTACTTACACCAAATCGAGTCATTTTTACTGAATGCCGAGGAACAATGATACTTTATTCCGTAATCTTTCAACGAGTTAAAAAATACTCGAGAAAGGATTCAATTTATAATATCTTCGTAATGTAAAAACTTTTTGTAATTTTTTTTTTTTTTTTTTTTTTGTAATACGTTACATTACATTTCAACTGAACGAAAATTGCAAGCATTTGAGAGACGCACGTATCTTTGACGAAGTTGGGAAATCAAAAATTCTGTTAAAGAGGAAAAAGGGAAAATTTTCGTTTACTATTTAATTCACATTAATTTTCAATTTTCTCTTCTCCGTGGGAGGCAACATTGAGAATCTCGCGGCGAGAATTTCAGCTAACAAAGAGCACGCTGTCGTTTCAATTTCAGTTTTTCTAGCAGAGAGATTTAACAGTATTGACACCAGACGTATTTTGATTTTTTGACTCGCGCGTCAGATTTCCATCAACGCACACGCGCCTTGCACATGATGGGATGCTTTCAGAAATTCGTCAAGCTAGTATTTGTAACGCATTATAAACGTTTTTCATCGATGTCGATGCCACTCGCGACATCCTCTATTTCCACATTGCACGTCGGCCCTCGTAGAAACGAGAATTAAACAAGTTCTCGTGTTTTTCTTCTTTCTCCTTTTTCACAAAATTAAAAACAATTGTAGAAAACGATTGAAAATTGGGGCAAGAGGCAGAATCAACTTTTCTGCTAACATTAAATCGGATTTATCTGGTGTTTTTATGTTTTTAAAATTGTATTTTATCTATTTGAAATTTAAATTCGTTCACTCGGTGTGAATTTAGAATGAATTAAAGTTTGAGATGTTTTAATGAATAGAAGTTTTAGATGTGTTATTTGGAATAAAGAGATATTTATCGAAGTAGATACTCAGAATGTGGCAAGACATGGTACAATCAATCAGGAGATTATTTTAATATATACAAAAATCAATCAAAATTGTACAGAATAAGATATATATTTTCATTCGAGATTTCTAGAGATTTTAAAAAAGAGAAATTAAATTTTCGAGGTTATCGACTCTTAATCCTTGATCGATTAAAACTCTAGAGCTAGCAAAATTTTACGCGTAATAATACGTAGAAAAAAAAATGTATCCTAAAATGTGTGTTTTATTTAAAGAAATTTTCCTGTCTAAAGAAATCAAACTTCAAAGTTCATCAAAACGAGACTTTAAACAAAATTAATTTATCCTGCGAATTTTTTCACTGATCTTCGCCCACGAAATATATATCTGTATTTTATAAAAAAATTTTATATTTCATAAGATATAAAATATAAAAGCTACGTCCTATATTTTGTAAAGAATTTTGTATTTTACATTCGTCCGTCAAATTTCCTCTCGGTTCTACTTCCCTTTTGTTATCGTGAAATTATTATTATCCACGCATTAATCTTTCGTTTCCGCGTGTTTCATAATTTTCTGACAATTTCGTGGCTCGTCTATTTTTCATACAGGGGTTCATAAATCTATTAAATCGCCGGGCATAAGCGTATGAAATTTTTAAATGTTTCCATGGGTAACATAGTGTCCCGGCGATTTTATATTGCCGAAGCTGCAGCTTCACGTTCCGACCTTTCCTTTTTTTTTCCTTCTTTTTTCCTTTTTCCATCGAAATCCTGAATTAAATATCCGTCGACATTAAAGCGAACAATAATAAATATTGAGACGAGTTTTATTCACCGGGGCCGATCGTTCATTTGAGGAACGTCTCTCTGCTCCGTTAGAAACGTGTAAAAATATTTTCCAATTTTCAGCTCCCACGCTGTTCAACTGTTCCCAATGCAGTGTTTTCTTTTTTATGCGGCAAATTATTCGATAACCTCATTGAATACTCCTTTAACCGGTGCCAAGCAATTGTTGAAATGGTTACGTCTCAAAGATTCAGAGATTAAATTAAGAAATTTTGGAGGTTTCGAGACTTTGGCTGTAGTTTGATAACGACACAATAAAACGACGAAAGGATTTCAGATTTATTCAGAGTGAATATATCAGAGATCTTAATAATTTCCAGCGTTTGAAACACGATATCAATGAATCCTGTTTATTTTCTTCTTTAGTTTTCTGTATTTTTTTAGTTAACGCGGACGAACGACGAGTACGGAAGAATTATTTCGGGGAGAGTATCACGAACAAAATTCGATTTGTTCGTTTTCCACGAATTACGAATTCTGCTTGACGTTTGTCGAATTGAACAGCGAATGAAATTTTGAAACGGGGAAGGGACGAGAAAAATTTCGTGTCGAGCTTGATCGAACCTTTTCGCTAGCTATAAAATAATTAGAGTTAGAGAGACATTTTAAAGTGTAAGAAGAAAACAAATGACGAGAATGTTTTAGTCTCAATCTCTCGCGTAGATGTACGAAAATAATTTCGCGAGTTGCAAAATGGAAAGCAAATGCCAGCCGAATCGATACATTTCCGCCTCGAAATTCATTGATTCGAGTTTCGCGAAAAGCCTGCTGTTTATATTCACAAGTTTTGCAAACCCTCAGGTTTAATTGTATTTTTCTGTGTGCTGTACATGTACTTTGAAAGAACGTGAAACGTCGTTTTATGAAAATTATCGAACCGCTCGGGCGGTTTTCTACGCGAAACGATTGTCGAGTTTGTTTCATAACCCGAAAACGACCGAAATAAAACAAAGCTCCGCCGTGAAACGACATTTATTCTACATAGCAATCGAATTATTTTTAACGTACAAATAACGAACAAATAAGTCTCGTTTTTCTTGAAGGATCAGTGTGAAAGAAGGAGCGATTGAAACCGAACGCGAACGAGGAACTTTATTGATCAATCTGTTCGTGCATTGAATTTTAAACGCGAAATTATACATCATTTTAACTTTTAATATCCAAAACGTGTACAACGAGTCGCGGAAATATTCACGCTATCCTCGTCTGTAATTGAACGACTCCGAACGATTCGTATCTTTTTACGATACAGGTTTCAAGGTTCGTATCAACGAGGATATTAATTAATCAGACTTAATTACTTCGACGTACTATCTCGTTGAGGAAAATTTTGAAACTCGTATCGTAAAAAACCGTATGAATCGTTTGAAGTCGACAATTCATAAGAGTTGCGAGTATTTTTGCGATTCACTGTATATATATACACATATGTATCATCTGTAATTTAATTCAATACTCTTACAGTATTGCCCACGCTATAATAAATAACAAATAGAATAACGTGCAGATACACAATGTATTCAGAGTAAATTATCTTACCGTCTAGTATTATATTTTTACGAATCGTCTTCGTGTGAACAGAAATTACGGAGCACAATTCGCGTAGAACAACTGGATGAGAGCTCGATTCAAATAACAGCGGACGACACACCGTTTAGAATCGGAAGGTTTCCACGTTCGGTATCAACACAAAGAATTGGGTTTCCTCGAGACACAAGCCGCCCTCGTTGAAAGTTTCAGCCACCTTGCCGCAATTCAGATCCTCCAACGCCCAGTGAATTCCATTCCGTTTCGCGCGGTGGCGAACGTTTACAAACGAGGAATTCCATTTTGCCTCGGTGTCTCGATGAACCACGAGTGCCACGTGCACTCGCGGCACCCACCATTGACAACGCTGTGCGAGACGAGTAGTTTCCGGCGTAGGAGAGAATAAAAACAGAGAGAGAGAGAGAGAGAGAATTGGAGGAGGGTTTCGATTTCTCGCGGCAGGCCGTCGCCATCCGACCGAATTATTGCCCTCGATACCAAATGTTCCTTAAGTTGTTTCGCGAGTAACAAGAGAAAAAAAAAGAAAAAAAAGAAAATGAAAAAAAAAATGGAAAAAATCATCTCTGTACATAGTAACCGTGAATTGCAAACGCATAACGAATTCTTCTGAAGCACATTGTGACACAGCGTGAAATAACGTGAGAATGCTGCGTGTGTGTGTGTGAGTGAGAGAGAGAGAGAGAGAGAAGAATGATAAGGATGCGAGAGTGAAAGAGATTGGATTATAAAAAATTGTGATAACGCGAGTGGAGAACGGAAGTTGGTTCCAGCGCGCGACATTTCGTTGGCTCGTCGTTGTCGTGTACTTGTAAAAACAAAGTAACGGCGTTCCGACTGGTCTGACAGGAGATTCTTGCGAGTAGACTGCGGATTTTTATAGATTCGCGTAGAACTTGAATTGTCTGAATAATACCTGAAACTATTAACCTGTTGCGCTGGAATAACGTGAGAATTTTTTGTCCCAAAATTGCGACAGCTTTAAGTATACTTGAATGAAACAAAATAGGCAAAATAAATAGTAAATTGATTACTTGTCAATAATCTTCTATATCCAGTGATGTCGTACCGACGAGTTCAAAAGGAAAAGAAAGCGACGTATTATTGTATACGGTTCGGTCACTCGTTACGGTCCGCAATCAGTTGCCAGCGCAACGTGGTTAATATATAATTTAAAAATCGAACAATTTCTCAAGTAACAACGAATCACATCAGACTGGTTAGCAAAGTATTTCTTTGTCCGTATGAATGTGAATCACAGAAGAGATACGAAATACTCTTTGAAACGATTTTTTAAAGAAAAATTCGCCAAAGGCACAAAGGGTCAACGAATAGAACGAGCTTTCGCTTAAATTTGACAAGTCCCGTCTCTTTAATGTATAAATATTCACAGTCTACTTATACTGTATATGTTCGTGTTCATTCTACAGAACACACGATAGAGATCGATCTACGATATATATATACATGAATCCATTTCTCATTCTTGAGAATGTTGCAATTTGTCAGAACAGACGACGGGAGTGTATTACGAGTAACCGATTCAATCCGTGTGACGATGGAACCGACACGTTCTCGTCGCGACAGATAAAGGCCGGATTCATTGCACCACAACTCTATATAATTGTATAAATATCATCGGTATCAAAAGTGTCAATATCTCGTGTTTCTCGATGGTACTTAAGGTAAATCCGCAGCCCACTCGGGCCGGCTGTTTGTTGATATTACTTCCGTAAAGATCCGGGAGTTGAAAGCTGCGATTCAGCTCCTTCGTCCGCGTTTTTCGAAAAATCATTCTCGCGTCAGAAATCTAGATGCTGGTTGCCGCACTGGGAGTCTTCCACGGAGATTGCAATTTGTTGAAAGCTACTCTGCGAACGACGTGTTTCCTTTTTTTTTTTTTTTTTTTTTTTAACAATTTGTCGATCTGGAATCGTGTGGAGTGACTTTTCGATGGAAAAACGAATCGGCAATCGTGGTGTGGGATTTCTCTTTGCCTAACGGCTCGAACTTTCGATGAGTATACGTTTAAGAAATTATTTACAATGGAGTGGCAACGTTCGCTTGTTCTTTAGCCTCTTCTTCGATAAATAACAATACAGTGATCGATGTACGTCGCAAATTAAACATAAAATTTAATTAGAGTGTAATTAATTTTACTTGAACTGTTCTAAATTAATTGACTCTTCAATTAAAGTCGCGAACTTTCACTTTACACACGCATTGCGAGACAAATAAAACGAAATGTCTCGAAAAGAAAGCTCGCACCACATTTTCGATGAATTTTTTTTTTTTTTTTTTTATGAACTCTCGAGTCTGCACAATATTGTTCCCGACAGCTATTCTCTGAAGAGAACCTACGATAAGATAACTCTAGGGGGGAGCATCGTCGTAAACGGTTTCAACTCCTGGTGAAAAATCGTACTTTCTCGTGGCACGTTCCTTCCTTTTTTGGCCCGACCTGCGACTCGAGCCGAAAATCTTTTTTGTACATAAAGTCCATGTTTCGCGGCCACGACCCGGAACAGGGAAAAAGAGAGAGAGAGAGAGAAAGAGAGAATGAAAGGGAGAGTGTGAAAGAAAGAGAGTAATAGAGGCACTCCGTGTGGTCGCAAGTCCTGGGCCGACCTTGCGTATAAACCGATTGCTCGTTTATATGCGATGTATTTTTGTGAACAGTATTGAAAGTGCTGCTAAGCTGTACAGTCGTCATATGGTAAATGTATTATGATGTACCTATAATGTACATAGATATATTTAATTAAAGTGACTATGAATTTGTGTAAATCCCTCGAGTTGTTGTTTCCTGTTTCTACCCTTCGTCGTAAAAAAAAAAAAAAAGAAGAGAAATACTGCGATAAGAAAGTAGCTTCACGTTCCAGTAACTTGTCCAGGCTAATTCAAGCTCTGTCAAAATTAAATCAATTTCTAAAACGTGCTGTTGACTCGTAATCAATTGATGTAGTAATAATGAATCTTGGTACTTTTGAAACGTTTGAATATGAAATGCGAGATTCTTACTTTTCATTTAAACAAATAATATTCCTCTGGTAATAAATATTTCTCCAAGATTGGAACTGCTTTCTTATTGCTGCAAACTTTTCAAAGTTCTGTATAGAATATTATATTTTCTAAATGATTGATTTTTGGCTGAAGAAAATACTAATGCCCGATGTGGAAGGCAGGAATAATGATAGTTTTTTGGCACAAGGTGCACGGACACGTACGACAAAAGATCAAGATCCGTTTCTTTTATGGTAGTCGTTGTACAATGAAATTCGCATTCAAAGAAAAACACAAAACACGCACAAAGGATCCTCGGACCTTCTTGGACCTGCGAAATCCCTAGAAAGGACAAGAGAGCTACCTGAAGGCTGTGAATGACACTCGGAAGTAAAAAGGTCAGTTAGATTTTATAGCTAGCGAACGAGTCGGACAAACTACAGCGTTTTTTAAATAAACGTCGAATTACGTGTACGAGTGTATAACTGTATATTCCTTACATATCCATTCAAATTGATCATTTCATATGCCGAATATGATATCTAGAGCGGGAAATTTAATTTAATTCTTCACCCTCGATCGATCATTTCAGTTATTATTCAGTTATTATTACGGCTACAGAAAATATTTTCAAAATTTCGTACATTCCGCATTTGCTATCTCGTATAACGTAGAATGCAGATCTCGATTCTGATTATTTATTATTTTCGCAATATCATTCGTAGCTGTACAACTGTTTCGAAGTTGGTTCGTGTCCTGAGTTCGCCGTTGCGATACAAATGAAAATCCAATTATTCATTTTCGACGATGTCAAACTTTTTTCACCACCATTTCGAAAGTTCTTTAAATCAACTACGTTCTCAAACGTCCCATTCGTTCCTAACCAAACTCTGACAGCTGATGACTCGGGCAAAAATACTCCCAGCCAGAGTAAAGAAAAGAAGAGCAGAAAGTCTCGGGCGGATAGTGTGTGTCTTCTCTGTGGGAAGCTACTCGGTGAGACCCGGCAGAAGGTAGGTAATTCGTTCTTTCAGTGCGGGAGCCGATTCTGGATGATTGTTCGGGCGAAAAGTTTGCAGGGACGAACGTTGTTCGAGCAAATGAGGGTATAAAACGGACAGATTTTCCCCCGTGCGAGCGAGGGGATTTCTGCTCGAGCGTGCCGCCCTCGTCCTCGTTATTTTCATTTAAACGCGATTTAATGCAATTTACGGGCCGACAGATTATAAATATTTTCGATTACACGTGTGAATTTTGCTCTTTGACTGCTCTCTGAATATAAGTGGTCATCGGAACGAACGGTAATTTCAGTTGCACACTTTTATCACGCAGCTCGCCGAACGATATACACGTCTTGCTTGTTTTAAATAATAATAATGCACGCGTACGCATCATGCGTTCCCCGTGCGACTTTTACGGTAAAATTAAATCGGCCTGTCGTTACGGGGCCATTTTCGTGTTCGTCGTTTTACGGCCGTTTCTTTCGTAAATTATTGTCGGATAATTATCTGCGCAGTTGTCCAAACAGAGGCCTGACAAACAATAAATTGGATTGCTTAATTACGAAATCTGTACCTTTAAGATTTATGTACATTTTACCTGCACAAAGTAGTGGCAAAGTAATAAAATAAAACCATTTAATCGCCAATTCTCACCATTACGAAGTACTAAAACGAAGTCGTAAATACTTGGAGGAAAGAAGCCCTATTTTGAATTACAATTTAATGACTTCGAATTGACGAGCGATGAGGAAAAATTTTCAAATTTTCAAATTTACCAAATGGATTAGACTGGATTAAATCAAATGTTTAAACGCGCTCGAACGTCTATCTTTGCGTACTCAAACGTACCTAAATAAACAAATTTGATATCTGATCCAGCTATTTCCAATCAGAATATTTTTCGTATTTATTTGACATACGAAGATAAGATACAGACAAGAAAAGAAAATTTACAGATGAATTTTCAACTGAGGATTCACCTCGTCGATTTCGACAATAGTGAAATATTTTGAATAATTCTTTCCTATACACTCTCGTTATTCGGATACTAAATACTTAAACTCATTACCATTTTCTAAGAAGAAGAAAAGATCGTAAAGCAATAAACCTGGGCTCATTTTAAAGCTCGAAGCCTCTATTTTCAAAATGGGTCACTCATTATTCTAAAATGTTCTTACATCGCGTAACGAATGGGCAAGTGAAGGTACTTTTTTTCTTGAAATTACTATAAATTTTCATGGCAGGTAAAAGTATTGAATTTGAAGATTTAAGCTTTCTCTTTACTCGATAACTTGATGCGTGATTATCGATTTGTATAATTATCTAGAAATTTCTTGGTAATAATAGAATAAGAAAAAAAAAATGCAATAATGATGAAATAAAAATTTTAAAAAGAGGACAGAAGTAGTCACACTATCGAAATTAAAAGAAGTGACTGTGTCGTCCTTTCGTTTTCGCTTTTCTCGAAATCAGTGAAAATCAGTGAAATTAATCACGTAGCACAGCCACGTTTGCTGATATCTTATCGGTAGCTTCACTGTTGTGTTGGTAGTAGACTATACTTCACGGGTCTGTTCGAATCTTTCTCGACAAATGTTTGAGCAAACACGCCGCCGACAAATGTATTGGTGTATTAAAATAGCTTGAATTCTCATAGTCAACATTGACCTAACACCATTGTTCAGTGTCATAGACAATAGCACGTAGAGCCTCTGTCTTGACAATTAACTCGAAAAGTAAAGCTGAAATGAAAATGTTTCGTTGTTACCTGGCAAAATCTCTTAAAACTCGTCGATTGCATTGTTTCACAACAAGTGCTTAACTAACAACGATAAATTCTAATCAATCGTGGACAATTAATTCTTACGCAATCCGAGAGATAATTCAAAATTTGTTACGAATTTTTTTCATAAATGATAATAATGCTCGATTAATCGTAAAGAAATGTTTTTGCCACGGTGATAAGCGACAAGCGAGGGGTAAAATTAACTTTCAAAATACATTATTTATAGATTTTGATCACGAAATGAACGACACTTTGGCATGGAAATAATTCGACAGAAAGAATCTCAGATAAATTCTTCAAATTCATTCATAATTCGTTTGATAAATGTAGTTGGTAATGAGATCCGATTAACCGTGTCTAGATAATGCTTAGATAATAAAAGAAAATCTTTTCCGATGACTTTTCGAAACTTGTTTCTTTCGTGAACACGAGTAATAAAAAAAAGAGAGAAATTCTGCTTACTCAGTCATAAATAATTAGCTCTCGTCACATAGCATACTGCTTGATGATTCTTCGAATCTTCGGTTATTAACTTTCTTTCTTTTGGTTCAATTTCATCCTTCGGAAAGTCTGTAAGTCTTACAATAGAATGAAGAAAATCTCAACAGACTCGAAAGACGCAAATGTCAGTGAAAGAAAGCTTGTTACCCCGGAATCTCATGTTCATTTAAACGATGCTAAAAGCAGAAGGATTTGCTGATATTAAATCAGTCTCTTCAGCCAGTTAGTGAATTTTATTCTACGTTGTCTCTTCCTCAACGTGAAAGATTACTTTCCCCGGCTGTTTTTCGAAGCGCACCGTTTTCAAGAACAGCTACCGCACAGAACGATATGAAACGCGAGATACCGCGTCGAAAATTCCCTGCGTCATCGACCACGGCCGAGAGAACGAGTCTCAAGTTATTTGCCTTGTTCTAAACGGGCTCAATGACGACCTGCTTAATCGTCATTAGCGGCGGCGCAATCGAGTTTATTCTACAGGGTGATCAACGAGAAGAGGCTCGCGAGAAGTTGAAAATTACAGGCTGCCGATACATCGAGATAGTACGAATATTCAGGCTTCGCGTTTTTATACATTTGTGGCAAATTCCAGAGTGCAGCGATTTACTTACCATATAAAAGACAATTTTCTGTTTAGATTTTCTGTCTAAATATAAATTTCTACAGCATAAGTTTGTACTTATTAAGTTGAAATTTGCGAATATACGAGATGAAAAATGTACTTGTAGAATTTAATCAGAGAACGTTCATTAACTGAAATCTGATGTCGTATAAAATATTATTTTATTAGAGTTGACACGTAAAAATTTTGTCATATATTGACTCAATATTTATCTGTCTGCCATTGTTCGCTCAATGTTTTCCTACTATTATCTAGAATCTTGTTACATTCTTCATAAAAGTAAATACCTCAGCTGCAGGATGGATTGAAACTCACAAGCGGAAATTATCATGGAACATGGAAATAATTATGTCCAACAAAAGACAAATCTAAACAGAAGACACGCGAGAAAAAAAAAGCATAGATCAACATTTAATTTCACGTAAGAGAAAGCTCCACTTTTCTTTAAAACGGACATATTATATGTTGCGGTAGGTCAGAAAAACACGTTCTGCGTTATAGCGAAGCAAGCGACAAGCTTTTTCATTCTTGAAAAATCACGTTAAGGAAAAGTTGCTTCGTTAATAGTTGAGTCGGGCCGTGTTCATCTCGCTGTGACTCTGTTTTTGCAAATTATTTTCATATAATGTTCTACTATCATATCGCGTTAGGAATGTTATAAATATGCGGCCATTGATGACCTCTGCTTGGTATCTGAATAAAAGGGAAGTAGCTGGTGTGAAAATAAAACGAAACTTATCGCTTGGCGTTAGATTTTCGTTTATTCTCTCGGGATCTATCGCAAAGATTTCTTTTTCACTTTACTTTTGAATCGGCTTCTACAACAACCACTGTATCATTCACGTGAGTTTTATATGCGTGGGCGTGTCATTTTTTCTTCTCGGTTAAAAGTAAGAGACGTGGTAAAAGTTAAAGTTGAAAATGTAAAATAGTTCGTTTTGTCAGTGCCAGAGATTGAGTATTTTTGAGAATTTTCTTTTTTTTTTTTAACAGTTCTGAAATAACGGAATTCTATATGTAATAGTCAGAAATAAAAATATTTCCACCCCGCAGCAGTGAAATTTATCACTATGATTCGAGTTAGGAAAAGTTCAGTTATTAATCGTTCATATTGTTCATTATGTCTCGTATGACGAAGAGTATCAATCACTGACGAGTCGCGTTGCGTACGGTCGAGATTTTTCATAAAAATTAGCGGGACACCTATCAGCTACGTTGATTAATGGAAAGGATCCTATCCCTCATAGTGACAAGCCTCGTACACGCGTCTCTCGTATGTTCTCATCAAAAATTGAATGAGCTCGAATGTAATATTCTATCGTATCTGCCCGCGGCAATTTGCATATTCATATTACAGCGATTACTATTTTTTGCTGCCCAACAATTTCCTCTTTTCAATGCGGGAGCACGTAAATAAAGATTAAAAATTAAAGATAAAACACCCACAGACATACCGAATTTAAATCGAAAATTGAGTAATCGAGTAGACACATCAAAAAATTAGTATGCAATCGCAGAATGATAAACTATTATATTTTATAAAGAATAGTTTTAGTTTCGCAGAGTATATTATTCTTTCGTATGTCGGTAATTGGAACAAATATGAACTTTCTAACATTAGGATTCATTATTCGTAAATTGTGAAATTTAATCTCGAAAAGTTTAACGATTTCACGTTTCCGCGAATCATGAGACTCCACAGATTTCCGAATTCTCTCGTAAATAAATTAATCCGTGATAACTGTACCTTCACCGTTGTACAATATCTTATCGTGACGATAATAATGTGCAAAAATCATGCCATTCGACAATCGCATTCACGATAATCAATACACGTGATATATTTTAATAATTACACAGATATATTCCAAAGTTTTTGAGTTACACAATTGCATTATTTAGAATGAAGAAAATCACACTATTCTGTACTGAATTTTTATGACTATGCACGTATTTGACAAAGGATACTTTATACCTTATAGAAATTATTAATATTTATAACGTGTCTGAATCTTAATTTGAATTTCGCAATTTTCAGACTTCCTGTTTAACCTATCATTTATCCCAGCATTTCAATTAAAAACAAATTGTATCATAGTTATGTCGGCAATGATCAAAATTCACCAAAGATTGATTTATCCTGGCTGTTACTATTAATTTTATAATTACAGGGTTAAACTTACTTCTATTCGTCGTTATACGCACTTTACTACATCTTTGGTAAATTGCCTGCGCATCGATCAACATCAATAAAAGGCCGAATTGAATAAAAATTTTCCTTGAAAGTTCTCGCGCAAAGGAGTTCATCAAGCCTCGGTGCGATCCTGTTCGATATCTTTGAAAGGCGAAGAGGTAGGCAAAAAAAAAAGAACGATCGAAGTTCACCTGGCGACATTACGCTTTCAACGCGTTACGTGTGCGGCCGATGCCAGACGAAAAAGTGCAGTCTATTTTGAAATGCAAAGGTTTTTTTTAAAACGCGGCAAGTAAATGGGGTAGTTTGCACTCAAAATATGTTGCGAACATTTGGTCACGAGTGAACACGCGGCAATACGTGGCAGGCTGGGAATCATGTAAAAGGATCAAAGCGACGGATTGCATGGGGAATGAGAGCCGATTTCCTTTGTGCCGGTATGAGTGCCGGAAAACGCGTTCCTTAAGCCATTGGAAACTATTTTCGGGGTGACTTTCGCCGATCGTTATTCACATTTTCCGGCGAGCGTATCGTTATTCACATTTTCCTGCCGCGATAGTACACATTTGTTAAATGATTTAGGTTCGACTCGCGGAATTGAGATTTCGACGTTTGATACGATTTACGTTATATCGGCGGGAAATACATGATCTTTGTATCTATCTTGTTGTATATTTTGTATAAGGTTCATTCCAATTAAAATTTATCATTTTTTTTTTTTTTACTGGAGGAACTTGGAAGTTAAAGTTTAGATTCTCCTAAATAAATATATATTATATTACCGTAAGGTAACGATTCTAAATTCTCTTTTGATTACACTTTCTTAAACATTTGCTGGAATTTCTTAAGTTTGGGGACCCGACTACCTGAATAGCAATTAGTGACGGTCGAGGAAACACGCCGATTGGTTTTCCCTAAAATTTTGGAATACCAATCATCCTTCCACGTGCCTTTAGTACGCCCACTTGGAAACAACGAGGTTACAAAAGGTTCGGAGATTTAGAAAAAATCCTAGTTTTCTTCGGTCTCTACAACTAGAAGATACCTTGGTCGAACGTACTCAGTCTCTATCGAGAAATCGTTTTCGTGCAGCAAATTGTTAAGAAAGTGTTTTGTCAGTGTTTGTTAGCGGTGCTTACATTTTTCAATCGACAATTTCGTTTTCGCCACGTTTTCTTCGTGGCTCGTATATAAAATCTTCACGTTATTGCAGCGTAACAAAGGTACAGTATATCTTTCGCTAATTTCGTTTATTAATTTTAAAATACCGTCGAGAATCTAAATTTTTTTTTCCCCGCGATAGAATGAATAAAAAATCGCGACAAGTGAAATACGTACGATTCACTAGAATTGGAAATAGAATAAATGATCGCGGGAATATAATGGACGGAACATATATAGAAATACATTTTTAGAGTTCCGTTGAAATACCTCTGCCCAAATATCACGAAGCGACGGGGCTAATGAAATCTAAATTATTATAAAGGAAATGCAAATTTTATCAACTATTATTATACTCGGTGAAAATATCAATCTTTTGTGATTTTCTTCCGAGTTTCCGATACACATGTACGTACACATGCATGTGTTGAAAATAACAAACAAGGAACGAGATAACTATATTTTCCTTGTATAGTATTATTTGTAATGCGGCATCCAACTGCTGCATATTTTGCAACGATATCGTTGGCAAAATATGCAGCAGTTATCTTGCAATATAAGTAGAGGAAGATTATACTCATTACTCTTGTACCGCGGTGTAACAAGCATGGTTTTGTGGCGGAAATTTCTGATTTAATGAAAATTGAAATCTACTCGAGATAACGGAAATCACAAGAATGCTCCGTTTTAAACAAATAAACACGAGCGGACTCTTATCGAGCGTAATCTCTAGATACATGGATATCGCAATGTCGAAAAACTGAAGATCGCGGTAATTTACCAACAAAAATGCAATTGACGAACGCACTTATTATCGTCATCGATGTTAAATCAGAAAGAAACAGTAAATTTTTATCGAGTCCATCGTATTTTGATTTTCTTTCGTCACGAGCAGAGTTTCGTCAGCTAGCAATAAACAAATTATTTCCAAGCAAATGAATAATTCGTAATTCCTCTAAGGAAGATCCATCTTTTTTTCTTTTTTTATTATTATTAAGAAAATAAGAAAAGAGCAATCTTTATCAGAAACTTGCCGAAACAAAAGTATTAGCAAGGCGTGTATAGAAAGTTACTTAAGGAACGTCGCTCTCTTTGTCCAGTTTGTCGTTATTAGACATTCCACGGATTCCACGGTGGTTCCGTTCGTCTTTGCCGTGAATGTGAAATAAATTCAAAAGCCTCGCGTAACGGAACTTCCGTTTAGGAGGGTGTTTAGTGTCTAGTTGCACCGGCGACCGACAGATGGCGCAGAGCGGGACTTATTTATACGTAGATGCGGACTACATAAGTATATACACGTGATTGCTTCACGATACGTCGCGTCGTAACGATAGGCTTCGAGTCACGGCCGTTCGAAGTGCACGTGAGCTTCAAATGAACGGGATCTCGTTTCATTCAGAAACTACGAAGCCGCGGTTCTGCTAGCCGCAGCTCGAATCCGCGTGTGTATTTCGGCGGTACCGATCAGTGCTCTGTATTCCAGGGACACGTGTGTTTCACCTTTGACAGACCAATATGACGACGTTGCAAGCGATCAGGTGGGAAAACGGCAAGCTGGAGATACTTGATCAGATATTGTTGCCGGCGATCTCCCGATACATCCCTGTCAGAGGAGTGGAGGACGGTTGGAAAGTCATAAATAACATGCAGGTACGTGTTTTGTCTGCACGTTTGTGAAGAGCAGAGAATTGGCTCCTTTTCAATGTCGATCTCATTCGTGTCAAACGTAGTTTATGTACGTGTGGTACAATAGCAAGATAACGCGTTTAAACGTTCCTATTGACAGTGAACAATAAGATGTCGGAGTAGTTAAATCGCAGTAAAAGGAAACTGTGGCAGTTCCAAGCGATTCACGTGAACGAAATTTTAATTGGAAGAATTAGCTGATTTAAATCGCTCGCCCGTTCACGGACCAATTTGCCCACTGTTTTCAGTTGGCAAAAATGGAGGTGTTCTGGCATTTAATTGCAAAGTTTTATCTTTTGTGGTGTTCGCAGGTTCGTGGCGCGCCAGCTATAGCGATCGTAGGCTGTCTGAGTTTGGCAACAGAGATTAAAAACGAGGAGTACACAGACAAGAAGAGCCTTCGACGGGACGTGGAGGGCAAATTGAATTATTTGGTTTCTGCTCGACCAACTGCTGTTAATATGAAAATAGCTGCGGATGAACTGATTCAACTGGCTAATAAACTTACCAAGGATGATACTGTTAACGTAACAGAGATGAAAGAAAGGTACGAGAATTGGTCTCTAAATTGATCAGATTGAGCTCTATTCTCAATAGAGTTGTTAATAATAATGGTAATTTTCACAGATTTTTTGAAGCCATAGAAGCTATGTTGGAGAAGGATATCGCTGATAACAAGGCCATTGGAGACTTTGGAGCGCAGGAGATCTTAAAGAACGTCTCAGGGGACCATTCTGTCAGGATCTTAACGCATTGTAATACTGGCAGTTTAGCAACAGCAGGTTATGGCACAGCCTTAGGTGTTATTAGATCTCTTCATATGAAAAATAGTCTTGGTAACTTTTGCATGTTTCTAATCTTATTTTCTTATTATCTTTGTGATAAAATTATGTAGTATTATTCACAGAACACGCATACTGCTCTGAAACTAGGCCGTATAATCAAGGAGCACGACTAACTGCGTACGAATTAGTATATGAAAAAATTCCCGCCACCCTAATCTGCGACGACATGGTGGCAGCTCTGATGAAATCAAGAAATATTTCTGCGGTTGTCGTCGGTGCGGACAGAGTTGCTGCAAATGGCGACACAGCTAACAAAATCGGAACCTATCAAGTAATATTTGCACCAAGTGCTTTCGTTGCAACCTCTGAAGTGTTTGTTGGATACCTAACCAAGTGTTTTTGTTTCTTTTTCTCTCTCTTCACAGATTGCCATAGTCGCTAAGTATCACAACGTTCCGTTCTACGTAGCGGCTCCACGAACCTCTATAGACTTTAGTATACCTAGTGGCGACCATATCGTTATCGAAGAAAGGCCAGAGAGGGAACTAACACATATAAATAATCAACGAATCGCGGCACCTGGGATACAGTGTTGGAATCCAGCCTTTGACGTAACCCCAGCTAGTCTAATTAAGGGCATCATTACGGAAGTTGGAGTATACAGACCCGAAGATTTGATACAGTTGAAGAATTGCGAACACTCGTAAATTATCGATCGATTGCGAGCGAAGAAGAAAGCTTCCGGGATGCATTTATACGAACGAATTAACCGGTAATTTCGATGTTACGAGAAATTGTTGGCAGGCACTTTGTTTATTTAAAAACTTCGTGTTGAAATAAAATTGTTGGCATATTACGCTTATTTGAACATACACGTTAAGCCTGATGGATGCGGTAAAGCGTGGATATACATGTACGTGTTTCCGTTTAAAAATGCCTTATTCGCTGTGATTTTTATAAATATATTTATAGTGATGAATATGTCGTATAGATAGTTGTATTGAAGAAAGAAAGGAAGAATGAAAAAAAGAATATCTATTGTATGGATCATGTATATCAAATATAAGATAGTCGAAAACATTTTTTAATCATGTGTTCTTTCAATTTTAGTTCCCGCGTGTATCACCAGATGGCGCGTACGTCCAAACTTGGACAAGCACGGTACGCGCGATCGGCACTTTTCGATTTTCCGTCGAGCAAACAATTTAACTTTATCGCAAAGCACGAGCTTTGCGCACAATTTTACGAGACAGTTTCACGAAATACGATAAACGAGTATACATTTAAGTACGTGTATTTCAAATTTACCTTCAAACGAAACGAAACCTCGGCAATTCTCGTGTCGTACAGCTCGAGTTTAAAGTTGCGATATACGTATCAACCATTCCTTCCTCGCGAGTTCATTCATCTTCCGGTGCGAACATAATCCCCCGCGAGAACAACCGACAACGAGATCGCACAACGAGAGGAAAACAGTCGAGCGAAGATAACGCGAAATAGAACTAACAATAATCACATTAGAGACGCACCGAGGGAAGCCATTGTGTATCGAAGCGATCGATCTCTCCCATAATCGATATGTCTCGCGGTTGACGGTTGTGCGGCTTCTTCCCGTGATCCTCTGTAGACGCGTAGCGGTGGCCAACGGTGAAACGCGAATTTGAACGAGCGACACCCCGTGGATAGTGATCGAGCTCGTGTATCGACTCACCGCCAGTATTTATCGTCTGGAGTGAACGACGAATTCGAACGCTGGGTTACGCCGTGTTACGTGCGCGTGCAGTTCCTTCGGGAAAGCTTGGGCGATGATCTATTTTGGTTGAAAGGCGCGCGGGAACGCGCGTTCGGCTGCTTGGTTTCTCGAACCGCGGTGCTTTAGTACGGTCAGTCTCTCCGCTTCGCGCAGAACTTCGTCGATCCCGGAATAGTTTCGTCGTGGTTGCTCGTCGAAAGTTTTTCGCGCGGCTCCCCCCCGCCCCCGTTTCACCAGCCGATTCACATACGGAGCGTGTTCGTGCCGCGAATTCCGCCATTACTCTTGCAGTTCCACCTGTCACGTGACCCCGGTTTCGACTTTTCCTTGTGTGTCGAACGAGAATAAGGGAGCGAGACAGAGAGAGAGAGAGAGAGAGATAGAAATAAGAAAAAAACAGGAAGTATCGATAACAATACGTATCGAGTTACTCTCGAGTATCTTCGATTCGTTCGTTGACACGATCGTTCAACCTGGAAGCTGATACGGAGAACACGGGGATGGATGCGACGGACGTCCTCGATCCCGACACCCCGTCAGCTAACGATGATGATGTTGCGAACGCCGGCAACAATAATGGCAACAACAACGAGGACGACGAGGCGCCCACCGTCGAGGAGACCTACGAGGTCACCACCACCAAACGCAAAACCATCCGGACCAGCTACAAGATCCAAGAAGTAAGTGACGACACGTAATAAATGACACGTGCGATTACCTTGCGGTACCCTAAACGTGGCCGTTTCTTTGAAACGTGCTGCAACGTGCCCCGACTACCTTAACCCATTGCCGCTCACATTTTAAATACCAATAATCGCGTATTTAAGCTGGGTATTTTCGATGTCAGAGCTATCTAAGTGTACCTCTTCAAAGAAAATAAGATATTAACAAAACAAGGGAAGCTAAACATATAATTCCTTTTGCACTTTTATTCTAAGATGTCTGGACCTCTGCTGATAGTGTCATATGTCTTTCAACGCATTGAGATACAGCGCGTGTTGGAGGAGCGTTTTAGAGCGTTTAGCCAGGCACCGTGGGTTCTGGAGCGTTAGGGACGGCAAAGGGTTAAATCTCGAATTCTGTCTATTCTGTCTAGCGAGAGAAGCGGCGTCAAATTGTCAGTTTTGTCAAAAGTATCCCCCCCAAACATTCGTATATTTAAACGCAAATCTCCACGACATTTGGAACTTTAGGGTCTATTGTTCCAATAGGGATTACGTAATAATGATAAATAACTCTGTTTAGTAATTTTTCATTGTTATTATTTGCGACGCTCGGAATTAACAATCGATTTCTGTATAGACACTAAATAAGTTATATATCCGATCGATTCACAAATTTTGCTTTCAGTTTCGAAGATAAGTAAAGTAAAGACGATTGTAATTCGTTTCACTAACTTCCACACACTGATATGACATAAATGGATGTCAGTGTGTCGATAATCGAATAATCGACTAGATTGTCGCGGCAAACCGAAATAAATACACAAAGATTTAAGGCGGGGGGTTTTTTTCTTTTTTTTTTTTTTTTTTTTTTTTTTGAGAGTACGATTCGTGCAAGCCAAAAATAAACGGAGAAACTTCTGTTCGACGAAACGTCTGCTCGAGAACCTCGGTTCATTCTGATATTCGTCAAGGATAAACGGGCTTATTTCGATCCGCAGATTTTTGTGGGATTTACCAAGTTTATTTGACGTAGAGGATCGGGTACATTAACAATGAATACTAATTTCATTGATACCTGTTAACTTGCATTTTCTCTAATCTCATTCTCTAAATTTCTCGAAAATTTCGCATGATTTGCACGTTGCAATTAAACTGCGAATTTTTATGCATCTGAGAATATGAAAATACTGCTCTCTTTAATCCAAGACTCATTAACTTGGGCAATATCTTTGAAGTATTATCAAGCTCTGCTTGTCTTTCATCTTTTAAATTTTGGTTTCCTTTCCAATTTCTAAATTGAACGAGTATATACCTATATAGTACAGTATAGATCCTATTTTTTTAAATCAATAAAAACACGAATTTGCCTATTTACCTATGATTTTAAATTTTTGAAGTTTTGCTTGACAATTTTATTTATCGTAAAATTTATGATACGTGATGATTTCTATTTGAGAACTGGGATTGGTCAAGTCGTGCGCAATTAACAATATGTACTATTCACGGATTAGTTACTGTCGAACTGTGTGGGCGGATCAAAGATGTCATAAATTATGTAGTTATAAAATGCATAGGTCAAATTGTACCAAGTCTAATGATTTTCTAATTTCAGTAGGTAATCGTCGAATTTATCTTTTGCGAGTCTATTTCCAATATTTCATAAAAATAAATGAGAACGATGGTTCATTTTGTGTTTAATATTTGCATATAAAACAAACTAAAAAAATATTCCAATATCGCATAGATTTTCTTTCTGAAATTTTTTCCAAGACTTTAGTTCTGGAAATGTTTGAAATTCTGTTTCACGTGTTTGATCCTGGCAAATATTTTGAAGCATCGAAGTATTGGAATTTCTTTGCGATGTTCGATACGATAACGCATAATTTTTGAATGTTATATTAAATATTTAAAATACGCAGGCTTTGAATTGTTTTGTAATTGAAAGCGAAATTATTGTTGAAATTATTCTGAATAGTTTCATTCTATTGTTTTCATCATGTGTTAACTCTGTCAGTTAAAAAATTTTGATATCGGAGAATTTAACGCCGCAATTAGGCTGTTGGGAATTCTATAAATTTCGATGGTCAATCGATAATATTCGAAACGATTTGTGATTTCATTGCACGTGATGATACGATTCAAACCTAACTCAGTTTACTCGAGGCTAACACATAAAATCAACGAGTCTGTGGAAATATAAACTTAGATTCTAAATCAATCGTAAGCTGGATCCGTACGCAATCTATTTGTAATCCCTGATTGAAATCACACCCGTATTTGGGCAGGAATGATTTAAATTTGAATGAATTAGTCGTAGTTGGTACAAATTGATCGAACGATCAGAATCATTAGTAAGAATCAAAAATTACATTTTAGTTTTAAACTTCTTTGGAAACATTCATTTCTTTTTATTTTATATACAATTTCTGTCATCTTTCCAATATACTCTCAGATTTCACAAAATTTCGAAAAATTTCGTTTCTTCAAATTGTTCTTTCTCTCAAAATTCACAACAGTTTGTTATTATGTGTACCCGTAGATATTCGAATCGTAGTTAATTACAACGCACAATCGCAAACCTACATTTCACACGACCTCGTACTTTAAACTCTAAACAGCCCGCAGAACACTAACGACAGCGCAAGAAACGTTTACAGCCGACGTTTACAGCGGCGATCCCTGACAAAAGACCTTTCTCCCAACAACAAACATTCTCCAACAGAAACAAAAAAAGAAAAAAAAAAAGAAAAAAAGAATCCGAGTAAAAATTTTCAGAAATAGAAACGTGTGGTCCAACATCCGCGCGGATGAAGCGCAAGTCTTGGTCGATTCATCAAAGTTGCTGGATTCCTCTTTTTTCTTTTTTCTTTTTTTTTTCTTCGGCCTCAACGAGAGGAGAAAGAAAAAGGGAACAGCAGCGCGCCGGTTTCCGCGAAGTTGCCGCCCGATCCGATCGTGGCTGTCGAGGCTCGTCAGAGACAAAAGGGTAGTTCGGGCACGAAATTAAATCGACGCGACGAAGCGACAGGCCGCGACGCCGGAATAAGAAAGATTAGTCGGGCGGCGTTTAATGCAAAATGAACGGACAACGGGCGCGATTTACTCAGATTCTACGTCATTGTCGGTACGACGGTTTTAGATCTGGCAACCGACTCGCTTCGAACTGCTGGGGAACGAATGGCGACGTAAATCCGGCCGATGAATGCCTCGGCGAACGTTTCTCGCGATTGGGACTTCCGATTAACGATAATCGTCTTCTGTTTCGCGCCTCGATTCTCTCAGCCGTTGCCTGCACATTTCCCGGCGAATTTGTTACAGCGAGATCGATTGCCTGTTGATGCGATACGTGTGTATTTGTTACTTTCCTGTTTCTTTTTTCTTTTTTTTTTTTTTTTTTTTTGTATTTTTTGTCAGTGAATTTCGTAGAGTTGAAATTTGGTCGGTGGTTGTAAATGATTGGAAAAGAAATTTATTCGAAAAGGGTTCAGGCTCTAGATTAAAGAGTAATACAAATCTAGACCAAATAGTGTACATAACTCATAATAACAACGATAATATTGACGTTTCTCGCAAGGTTAAGATGGAAACAATAGAGAAAGTAATGTAATTTCGGACTGTGTAAAAGTCTGAAATACCCGTCAATTTCGTATCCAAAAGATGAACAGATTCTTCCGTTTTAATCATAAATATAACTTAAATGGCGACAATTTAGAAATAAATAAATATCAATATCAAAAATTGATAGCTTCTTACCTTTTTTTGACGTTTTGAATTTGGATTAACAGGTACATACACTTTAACATGCACTTTACAGCAAAATATCGAGGTGGATTTGTTTTATCAAACTCTTCAATAATATTTAAATCGTAAAGGATTGAATAATTTTTGAAATACGTTCCTATTTTATTTTATTAAGGCACAAAACTTTTAATTTCTTATACTTCCACTTTCTGAAGGAAGGAAGTACAAAAATTTTATTCTGCATCTTCCCACGCTTTCAATTTATATTGTAAGAATCGAGTGCGCACGACCGAAAAGAAAGTATTCATCGCGAAAACAACGAGGGTGATAATAATAGGATAACAATTTCGACATATTCGACAATAGACGAGCATTGTACCTGCTGCTGGAATCGTTGCTTTTTCAAAGACGTTCGAGACGTTTGGTTCTTGATTGCTTGACGTTAGTCTTCGCGCGTGTGGATAAATGTTTATTTAATTAAAGTTGGTCGTCACGGGTACGAAGTGAAATCGCTCGGAAGATTTCAATAATAACTCGCGTCGGCATCGGTCGCGCTTGGCAAGAGGATGATTTCAGCCAGCTGTTTCTCTCTCTCTCTCTCTCTCTTTCTCTCTGCCGGACGTTCCATATAGACGTGTCGAAGATAGACATAGTTTTTGGCCGTCTTGAAGCATTAATTCCTGAAACGCACGTGCGCCGATGTGTGCGCCGCCTTCGGATAATCCAAGCTAAATCATTCTCATCGTTATTATTGTTGTCGTGTCTGCGAGGGCAAACGTTGAATTATCGGCGTAAATTCCGTCGTTACGCGAAACGGCAGTGAAGGGGAGGGCGGGGAGGGGGAGGGGACGCGAAGCTTTCTATAAACGCTGAAATCGGAGAACGAACGAAACAGAACGCTGAAATTGGAGAACGAATTAATGTCAACCGTTGTTCCAAATGCCGATCACCACCGGGAGGGGTAACCTGCTCCCCGGGCGTGTTCCGGCTTTGTTTTCACATGATAGCGTCGTTTTTGAAAAATTTCAGCGTGACTCGGGTCCTAAATTTGAACTAGACAGATATTCGGAGGTGTTTGCGTTATGGTGAATGGATGCGTGGAGCTGATGAAATTTTCAAAATTTAGCGGCGAAAGTTGTTGCTCTGTTTTCTGGAATGTTTTTCAGATTCTTTAAGATATGAAAAAGAAAAAGAAAAAAATGGTAAAATCTGTCTAAAATTGTAGATGGTATTTTACAAGTTGTAATTTTAAAATAGACAGTGCCTTTTTGTTATTTTTTTCAAAAGAAGCCCACATCGAGTTTCAGAATATTTTGTTTGAAACGCGATATGATATAGATTTGGAGTTATATCCTCTTCGAACGATCGAAAATTGTAATTGCCAAGCGCAAATGCATTTTATCGCCTTCGAAATGAATGCCATTTTCTGGATGACGTTAGATTGCGTGCGTAAATGCATTTTGACGCAAATGAAACGGGTCGTTGAAGAATTCAAAAATTTATTTCACGAATTAAGCATTTTAAAAGGATTCAAACTTTGAAATGGCAAATTATGACATACGACGTTCGAAAAGAAGTTCTCCTCATAATTTTACGTAATCTCAGATCGGAAACTACGCTTGTACGCACCTCGTGCCACACTCGAAACCAAATTTATCTGTCTCGGGCGCTCGAATCATTAATTCCTACAATCGAATGATTCAAGAGCGATTGAAAGCGCGGAGACAATTACAAAGAACAAACGTGAGACGTTGTAGCCAGAGGGATGTTGCAATTTGCGACTTGAATCGTCGTCTGAGAGTAAATGAGGACAGATAATCGTCCTTTTGTCGCGCAGATGAAACTGCTCAAGTCGAATAAACAGGAGGAGCATCGTTTAAATCGGCAATCGCTCTCTCGCGGAAGAGCAACCAAAGGAAAATTGTTTTCTTTCCTCGTTCTCGTATTGGTATCGATAATCGACTTAAAAGTGGCAAGTCGACTCGCCCACCGGCAAGGGGGGGGGGTGGTGGTGGTGGTAGAGGATGAGACGATAAATCGTTCTTCGCTTCTTCGGTTCTTGCGACCAGGGAACGAATTCGAGAGATCGAACACTCGTACCGGCGTGCTTTTAAAATAGAACCAAGGTCTGGGCGAGGCTTCGATCAGCTTTCGTTTCGTGGATCCTCAACATCCGTTAAAAAAATATATCCCATCCGGTACGATCGCTCTCTAGGTCCCTAGGTTTTCTCTTTTCATTCGAACGATACGCTGTTTCGCGGTTGAGGGAGAAGAATTTGGAATTTTTGAAAATTTTCGAAAATTTTTGAAAATCCGATGCTGCAGAGTTTTTCATATTCTGTTTGCTCGGCAGCAGGGTAGCTTTCGTCGAAGCTCTGGAGATTATTCATAATTTCACGAATTCGTGAATTGTTTCTCGTTTGTAGGTATAACAGGCACATGAAAATCAGTGGATATTATTCGTAAATATTTGAAGATCCGATTGATTGTAGTTTTCGATAGAATTTTAGCTCACGTTTTTATAAAATAAACAATCCTTTTCAGTAGATCTGTGTATTTTTGATGATTCCAGAATAAAGGCAGTTACGTTTATAATTAACTAAATAGTTCGAAAGTTCTCAAATAAGTTGATAAATTTTAAAATCGTTGATTTATCAATAAAAGATTAATTTATAACTCATCGAGCAAAATTTACACGATATACAAAAAGCACAAGCAAGCAGAAGATTTGTAAGAAACCAGATAGTTGTCAAAATTATTGTACCATCTGGATAAATCTGGAAACTGATTTCCTTGATAGCGACAAAGGAATCGGCGAGGAGCAAATTGAGTAAAAAAAAAAAGAAAAACGAACATGTGCTACTCAGGACAAAATTACAAATTTGATTAAATGTAAATCTGACGTCAGGTTAGTTATTAATGCGTCGCGAGCAGAATCATGTCACTGTCCTCGCTCCTCTGTCATTCTTCTCATCCGTCTTCCGAGTCAACAGTTCGCGAGTTTCGCGTACGGCGCATTTACAATATACTCGTTCGAAATTTTCGCGGATTTTCACGGCAGGAAACGAGACGGGCGCGCAAACGAGAACACGGAAATTTAGATTACTGGCAGCGCTGGCGCTCTCGTCGAAGTGTAATCATGCGAAACTGCGCTGCATATCCGCGGTCGTGCTTGCTTTACAATGCGCAAATCTCTGGATATTGTAGCTGGGAATGAGAGATCCGTTGCGAGGCTAGACTTCTTTCGTTCACTCTCTCGCGAGTGAAACTGAAGGGAAATAATTTCGAGAATTATCTAGTTCCTTGGAACCGTAACTGAATAGTTTAGATCGATCGGTTGTATAGATCTTTAGGAAGAGGAGGAACGTTTAAGAAATACTTGAAAATGTTCTAAAAGTTTCTTTTCACAAAGTAGTAGTAGTAGTAAATATATTTTCCTATCGTTTCCTCCTTTTCGAGGAAATTTAAGAAAGAAAATTTGAAGTCACTGCAACATGGAGAATTTTTATAAATACTTTTACAGAATAACGTTGAACCACAGCGCTATCGCTTTAAAATACAAGCTAAACATGTTTGAAAGATCACGGTGGAAATGTTGAAGCCCAGGCAAAGATTTTGAATATCGGTATGAAACAAAAATGATTTCCAATTTCGGTGTTTGAACTTACATTTTGGACAAATTTTGGACGAATTTTGAAAGTGCATTAAAATCCTCTTAATATCACAATTATCACTTGCAAAATAAATTCTACATTACAACTCCTGATTAGCACCTTATATTTATTATTTGACAGCCGATAAAACAATTTTACGACACAACGGCTATTAAAATTATTTCGTCTGAAGAATAGTTGGAAAAGCATGAAAAAAACAAATTCGCTTCTAACCGTTCGAAGTATCGATCAGCTCAACCAATTTCATTTTCGCTTTTCAACAACAGCAAGTTCTGACGAGGCGATACGCGCAAAGTGGCGTGAACGAAAGCGCGCGAAATAGAATTCCGGAATTGGATTGAAGCCCCGGCGAGGAAAAATTCTGTAGAATCGTGTAATCCCGAGTGTAAACGCGGCTGTAGAAGGTGGATAGAGAAATCGGCGCTCGGTCTGGCAGCAGGGAATAATTCAACGGTTGCCAGACGGACAAGTAACTGAAAATTACGATGATTAATTGGACGTCAGAAGCACGGCGAGTAATTTGCACGCTGAATTTCGCAAACTACGAAAGAGCCATCCAGTTTACGCGTGGACGTTCTCCCGTCCTGTTTCTTACCGTTTGCCTCTCGTTCTCCGCTTAATCTCATCGAAACTCCTCGCCGCGTGTCTCTTTATTCGTTTAACGCGAGTTCGAACTTTTCGTTCGAATTTTTTCCCTTTTTCTTTCTTCTCCTGTTCTTCCTTTCTCGATTTTTCTGCTCGCCGCTCGTTGTCAAGCGAGGCGAATAAAAATTAACACGAAGGTGCGTGCGACGAAAGAATGGCAAAATTTAAAGAAGAAAAAAGAAAAGGAATAATGCCGAGAAATAAAAGAGGGAAGTTTGTCTCGGTGAGAACGTCGTTGGAGAATTCGCAGTCGGTTTGGCCGGCTATAGGATTTATGGAAATGAATCCAATCTTCGCGTGACTAATTATTCCACGGTCTTAATTTGTGGCTTGTGTGACAGTGAGCTGCGAGATTTATGGTGGTAGGCAGTTACTCTGAAACGTTTAGTAGGTTGTCATAACGATGTAACTTTAGAGTGATTCGATAATGCTAACGACAAGACCGCGTTTCTGACTTGTGGTGAGCGTAGCCAACGTTTAACTTGAAAGTGAATCTTTTTGATAGATCCTTCTTTTTCTTTTGTAAATAAATTGATTTGATCGACTCCGTGCCATTGTAAATGAATTGATTAATTTGACGAATTAATTGGCAAGATGATTTCATTGCGGAGAGTAATAAATGTGCATTAAAGTAAATTAACGATGAGTTGAACAATATATTTTACTATAGATTAAGTAGTAAAGGTGAATTGAGATTAAAGAGGATTAAAGATATATTGATTAAATTGCAGAACGGATATTTCTGCATATGTATTTACTAAAATTATCTTCGCAATTGCGGGAACATTAAAATTATGTTTCCTCATTTTATGAAAATTATCATAAATAGACTACAAATTTTTAATGCAAACATAAATTTTTGTGAATCATCGAGCTTGTTTCAGTAACTGAGTGTATTATAATAATAAGCAACACGTTTTGGATATTTTATATGTTATATTTATTTACAAGGCAAGGTGAGGATGTAATAATAATTATTCAGTTGAAATAAAAATTGAAAAACTAATAGTTGTAATTGGTAGACCATTAATTGCGAGATGAAGAAAAACCGAGTTAAATAAATCACAAACAGAAAGTTCTTGCAAACTGTATTTGTACGTACGTTTTCAAGGTGCTGGCGGTGGTTGGTGTAAGTAGGATGTCGGAAACCTCTTAAAAAACGAGGCTTACACCCGGAAGCCGTAAAGAGTCTTAACTGCAAGAACCTGAAAGCCTTGAAGGTTCAAGTTACAGATGGTCAGATGTGATTTCCTCCTATAACAGTTGGAAAAGGAAGTTTCAAAGTACCTTGAAGAAAACAAACGATTTATTTTCCACTTTACATCAATAAGAATGAAATGGCAAATATATGTCTGAAATTAAAAAGATAAACATTCTCGAAACATTCTTAAAAAGGATGAAAGGAAGAATAGAATAAATATTATTCGAACGTAAATATCTTTAGCTTTATTGATTTATAATTAACGACTGATGATCGACAATGATTAACAATTGTGAAAATTTGTAAAATTAAGCGTTGACAAGTTGCGCAAATAGTTTGCAAATGAATGGAGAATGAGCATAATGAGAAAGGGAAATCGAGTTTCAACGTGTCCGACTATAGACGAACCACATCTACTTACACGCGCTGTCCCCCTGTATTTTAATTCCACGGTTTGTCTCCTCCAGTTTTTTTATTTTTATTTTTTTTTCTTTCCCGAGCACCCTGTGTATTATATTACACGTTATCCTGTACCAACTTAATATCATTACGATGGTAAATGAGATTTCACGGAGAAGAAGGAACAAGAGTATTAATTAATTCACAGAGGAGTTATTTCACGAAATTTCATCGTGGGAAGATGCATACTGAAGTGTCATGCAACCTATTAAACGTTGTCTTATCGTACATTATGATATTGAGACAAATTCACAACGAAGTAGGTGCAATCATTGTTAATTAAGTTCGAATTATCGAAGTTTACATTCCTTTATAATGAAACCATAATATTTTACAAGTTCTAAGCACGTAGAAAAATCCTTGCATTATTTCTCTAAAGACGAAGCTCGCTGCGATTCAATAAATTTCAACTTAAAGGCGATGAAACGATAATCGTTTCTTCCTGAGTCTAAATTGCTATACAAGAAGAGGAGTCTCGTAACAAATTTTTATTTCTGAAAGTACAACGATCCAACTTGACGCAGAATGTTTTGTTTAATCGACAGGATTCAGATTGACATAGTTTTTAAAAGTATTCCGATATTGACGAATCGGTACGTGTATTTTTCGTCCGTGCATACGTAGAATCGCGGTGATACGTAGAAAGAACGAACGCATGCATCGCGAGATTCTTGGCACGAGCGTGGAATCTTGATAAAAATCTCGTCTCGCGTTTAAGTCGATCGACCTTGGGCCTCGAGGAACGTAAGGTGACAACGTCGCGACCTCTGCAATTCACACCTTCGATAAAATTCGAAACATTCGCGATGCATTTTGGCAACGAGCAACAAGAGCGCTGCTATCTCAACTGAATTTGTTGCGTGCTGAGTGTGTGTGTCGTACATACATAAAAAAAAGTGCAAGGATTTTGATAATTCGCAGTTTACATCATTTTTACAATCTATCGTCAGCGACGGGCTGCGTGTAAACAGGGAAAATTCTTGTAGCAAATTCAAATTCGATAATTTTTGCTAAGAATAAAAGTTCAAAGTATCTTTGAATCCTACGTTATGGAAAAGAAAAGAAGGAACCAAGATTTTCGTAATAGAAGATATTGATCCTGATAGAATTATTAATTTTGAAATACACGTGTTCTTTTTTTTTTATTAAAATTTAATGACAATCGCAATATTTTTATCCAAGTTCAATGTTAATCGCGATGTTCTTTATTTAAATCTAACTTAAAATTTATCGTCGTTGCTATCACTATTAATTCTTAAGGAAGAGATATCGACACAATATGTTGCACGTGTCGAGGAAGATAAGAAAAAGGAATAAAAAAAAAAAATAGAAAACTCAAACGCATCGTAATTCATTGTTGAATAAATGTCGGCAACGATAGTTCGAGTTCTCAGTTTGTAATTCACGGTGGCGGTGGCTCAGCAAGCTCACAGTGTAAATCGCGGCAATTACGAGATCGATGGCCGCTCGCGAGGCCGATGAAGTCTGGGTCGACGATTTCGGCGGAAACATTAATCGCGCACGATGACATCATCGTAGATAGAGGCTACACAAGGTCGTGACAACGTTGGTAATGCTGAGTAATTTCAGAATCTTCGCTCCGCGTTTCGTCAGTTATATGCTTTTAGCTATGACTTCCCATACTGCCTCATAATTTTTGTTTGCTTCCTCGCTTGAAACGTCAGCGAGGACGTCAGCGAAATTGAAATTGAATTTTCCATGCTTGCAAATACGCTTTTCATTCAATTACACGTTACAAGAGGAATTTATACACAAAGAGTAGAAATATCTGACATGAAAATTACGTGGAAAAAGGAGAGTCAAATCTGAAATTTTTATTGAATTTCAATTAATAAAATCTCCCCGACGTTCTGAATCTCTTGTTTCTCTACAATCCACGATGTACCGAACAAACCAATAATTTATCATTGAGATCGAAATCTGAAATTTTCCATTACTTGTTCCGTACGTCGTTCATTTAATTCCAATTAATTCTGTATAATTTTCCAAACGCCAGAATTCTGAATTCTAATTCCAACGAAATGTTCTTCTAACATTAACTAAAATTTTCACGAGACGCTTCTTCGAACAACAATCGAAGTTTTGCCGAAGTGGCCAGGGGGCAGCGTGGACTCGCGTCGGATATTTCGAGTGGTGGTTTACAGAGTTTGTCGATGGGCACGATCATTTGTGACGTCGGTAGCTGCGTCTGTTTTAACAGCCATTCCACGTCATTGCTTGCGGGCTGACTTATTTATATTCACGGTAGAGCACGGCGTTGGCTCCCGCCACTATTTAGACCTGTTGCAGTCGGAATTGGAATTTCTCGTTGCTAGCGCGTATCCATCGCGCATTGTGCCTCCACCCTTGGCAACGTCGTTCTTAACGTGAATTACAACGTGGCGTGGATAGGATCGTCAATCCGAGACGTCAGTCCTCTCTCTCTCTTTCTCTCTCATACACTTTGATTGTGAATATACGAGACAATATTTCCCCTCGATCCTTTTAACCACTGTCACGTGCAAAGGAAAAGTTTAGGACATAAACGTTTGAACACGGAACTACATTTGACATGAGAGCAACAGAGTAAATACGAAATATGCTATTTCGGGATATATAGACCAGTGTCTCTGTTGTAAATCTTCTTTACAAACTACACTTCAAGAATCCATACGCTAATATATCTCCGCGTACTAATGCTTGCGCGAACATGGAGTAAGATATCTCTACCTGAACGTCGTTTTTGCTTGATTTGTCGGAGGGACGCTGGTAAGTCGCGTTATTGATTGTAGCGATGAAAGTGCTGGGTCAGTTTCGCGTGAGAGCGAGAGGAAGGACTGCTTTTAGCGGTCATGCACGGTTCGTGATGAAATAAGGGAGATTCTGACGGCTGGAAAAACTTTCAAATGCTTTCAAGAACGTACTTGACAGATTGGACGATTGCACTTTCACGTTGGTTAATTATATCAGATTGATTAGTTTTAGGTAGGTTGGGAATGGATCGCGGATTTTTAAGAGAGAAATTTGGAAATTGTTGTTCGTTAAGGGAGAATAATAAGAATTAAATTCCACCGAGTTTTCAATTAAGTGTGCTTAAATATTGTAACTGGTGCTGGAGGGTTCTTTCTTCTTTCGTTAATTGCCAGAAGTGTAAATACGGAGTTCGTTGAAAGTATTTACCGTTAATATTTCTTTTGAGCTTGAACCCACCTGCAACGTAGATAAAACGTTAATTTACACTAGCGAGCTGCAGCGAATTCAAACATTTGACGTTGGCCGGCGTACCTGGAATTTTCTGGCCCCGTCCATATCCTTTCACTTGACCATCAATTAGACCGAAATACCCGACGCGTTTAAAACCTACCTCGATTGTTTAATGGAATGTTAACAGCGTGATGAATTGTCCTTTAAATTAGAAAATGGTTAAATACGCGTAATGAAAGTGTATTAGATAAAGCAACAATTTACTTCAACCTCTCCATTAAATTTTCAAATAGGCGTTCTGTCAATTGTCCTCCCTCGTGCAAATTTAAAACGGAGTCTTGAAATAAATTGCTAAAAATTTTAATATACTTTTAACGTTGGTCACTATCTACATAGTAATCACAGACGAATTGATATGTACGTTAAAATAAATTTTTCTTTGCCACTTTATAACTCACGCTTATTTACTTACGTATGAAAATATTAGAAAATAAATTGTTAAAAATTTTAATATACTTGGTAACCTTTTAACATTGGTCACTATCTACATAGTAATCACAGACGAATTGATATGTACGTTCAAATAAATTTTTCTTTGCCACTTTATAACTCACGCTTATTTTCTTACGTATAAAAATATTAGAAAGTAAATTGCTAAAAATTTTAATATACTTGGTAACCTTCCAACATTGGTCACTATCTATGTAGTAATCACAGACGAATTGATATGTACGTTAAAATAAATTTTTCTTTGCCACTTTATAACTCACGTTCATTTACTTACCTATAAAAATATTAGTAAAAAGAAAATGAGCACAACGTGAGAAAAAATTTTAATCATTTACAAATCTATTAAAAACCAAGTTTTCTCAATATGGTATTGTATTTCATTTTTAAAGAAACTTTTGTTTCGAAGTTGGAGCGTGAAAAGTGACTCGAATGCTCGATACTTGCCGACCTCGCGGCAGTCGAGATACGCGATTATTCGGTCAAACTGCGGTGAATAATAGGTTGGAAATAGGGTCGAGCAAATGGGATGACCTTTACTCAGAAGACGGGCAATCTTGAATGAAATGTACCACTTGGCAAGCCGAGTAACGCCAGTATGTCATAAGATGTACCATGCATGTCTGAGGAAGAGGCGAGATCAAACGCGGAAACATCACATTGTTACACGGAATGGTAGTTCCACGGAGAAACTATAGCGTGGAAACGCGTCACTTCAGTCACGGCTGAGGCTTCAGATCTGGTGGAACGAGAGGAAAAATAGACGGGAAATTAGGCGATAAACCTAGACCCGAAACGCGTCAATTTCACCGACCCACTTTGAAATCCTACCTAAAGATCTGTCTTGCAGATTCTCAATTCTATGGGCAATTAAGAGCCGTGAAAGAAACGTATCTCGTTTGCAGTTGAATCGAATGCAGACGGTTTACGCTCGCCGTCGTTGAATGTTAAACAGAATAGGGAAAAAAGGAAACTCTGTTTATACGGAGGTACTTTTAATGCGACTACCTTCGCGATTTGTACGAGACGAGACGAGACGAGGTGCGTTTGCGACTCGCAATCAGTCAGACGCGACGATTTGCGACTTGAATATAATTGCTTGCTTAGGTACAGGTGCCTAGCTTTACTCTTCGAAAAGAGAATGGCTTGCTTGTGAAAAGTAATTTACTTGAAAAATTCCAACGTTCGATCCTCTTTGGATTTTAGAGACAAACGTGTACGTTTGATCGATTCCCACGAAACAACGAACAATCATTATTGAATATTTATTGTATTGTGGTATTTAATTATCGTTACTTTGACCAATCGGCAGAAAATCAATCAGGAAGCGATCGGTTGGTCAGCCGTGAATTGGTCGGACGAATTCATTGGTGAGACGAGCTCGCCTCGACGATTGAGCAGGCAAGCAAAATCGCGTGGAATCGTTGCGAGTCTAGGGGCAGTTTGCAGTCGATGTCGACAGGGAAGAAAGAGAGAAAGAGACAGACAGACAGACAGACAGAGAGAGAGAGAGAGAGTACACACAGGTAGCGTGCGAGCTGGTGACCGGGGATAGAGAGGCAACGCGGTTTCCGTTTTGGTTTCTGGTCGATGCCTCTGGCGTCTCAATTAGCGAACATTCTCTGTCTCGCGTCCCTTTCTCTCTTTCTCCTGCCGGCGTGGTTGGATGCTCGGTCATGCTCGACGCACCGAGGCCGATCCGTGGCCGATTCTCGAAATAGATTCGCTTCGTTGTCCGTCCTCGCTGCCGCTTATCCTTTCCTCGATCCCGCCTTCCTTCGGCCCATGAATCCACCGAATACCAGTTGCCCCCGCGAATTGATCGCTCTCACGTTGCACGAGAGAGTCTTGTTCAACCGAAAATCGGTCGGCCACCGAGCGTGATCAAAATAAGAAGGCGTCGTACATCGGATGATTTTTGCGATTGCTAGCTATGGCGAGTGATAGGATCACGGAAGATTTGGCACTTGGTGGTTACTTCGTTCGAAAGACTGTTGTTGGATGGTTTTTTTTTTTTGAGTTGTCGTTGAAGTTTCAAGGATCGAGAGATAGTTTCTTAATTTCATACGATTGTAGAATCCATGTAGAATCGTAGAGAAAATAGCAATGAAAAGAATAGGCGAATCTATGAAATACCCTTTTCGTAATCACAGTTTGGATTGTTGGTGAAAGGAGAATCTCATGGTTAGTCCGTTAAGAATCTTAAATAAACATAGTTTATTTTAATGTTTCGATTCTTTCTTTTTTTTTTTTAACTTCATGAAATGGTAGAACTTACGTAAAAAAGGCGTAGAAAAGGTATCGAGCGAATTTTTGGAATTGAAGAAAAAAAAAAACAAGTGCACAATGATTTTTGAGAAATTGACAAATGAAATTATTGCAATTACATCTCGTAATTTCTCTCAGAAATTTTTTATTTGAATTGAAGTAAAGCTTTACCACGAATAATTGGCTCTTTTGAAGTTCGACGACACGACGATAGTCACAAGTTCGACGAAAGTGCAAAAGTTTTCAGGAGAAGCGCGAGAATGTTAAGATCGAATTTAGGAGAGAATTTAGAGGATCGTGTGACTTGTTTCTCGAAATAAACAATGCATAATGAGCAAGAGTCGTTGAGGAAAGTTTGGAAAGGAGTCTAACGAGAGAATTTCAAAGAGAACGCGTTATCGAGACAATGAGATGCAGGGAAAATTTCCATGGAAAATGAAAAGCCAAGGACAAAGAATTTACTTTGAAGAAATTTAATCGAAATTTAATCAGACGTGTTTTCGAGGATAATTTCGTGCACGTTCGAACTATTCTTCTGATTACGTTCGAATATTGACTTAATTAAAACTCGTTATATCTGTGAAATTATTTACCTTCTTTGCTTCTGCAAAGCTTTTACGATGCATTATGGCGCATGCAATATTGCGTGATTTAAATTTGGATCGATCTTGTTTTTGTACATTAATAGCATTCGCGATTAAAAGGAATTAGCTCTTTAAATTAGAACTTTGTTAACGCAAAATTTTTCTATCTGGTTTCCAAAAGACATTTTGAAAAGGTGAATGAAATTTCTATTGTACTCTAAAACAGTCCTCTTTAATCAGAAATTCTTCGACAAGAAACGATCAGTTATTCACATCAAAGTATTGTAGCGAACTTTATTACAAATCTTACGATATATTTTATTTTTATAATACAGGACTCTAGATGCAAAATTATAACGTGGAATTGCAATAATATAACAACGTAAAATTTTATTTCTATAGTATAGAATTTCAGAACATCTCAAATCAATACAGATTGGATCTCAAATGTTTATAGCTGCAAACTAAGTTAAATTGAATTTGGTTCTTTTTGTCATTTACGTACTCATTACACGAGTTGTTATGTGCAACATATATATTTCTTGACTTAAAGGAGAGAAACTGCCGTTTCGAAAGCTACAATCAATTATCACTTGCTACGAAACTTTTTTTTTTTATCACGACCGCCATTCGGGCATCGTAAATTAATTTTCCGCCGGCTGGTTTTGGAATACTAATTCGGTTCACTCGCCTAACATTGATTAATTTGTTCATTGTCTCCGAACGGCCGACTAGATATTTTTAGAGCGAAACGAGAGGTGAAGACCATTCCGCGATTACACACATTGTTGCATGATCTCGTATTTATTTCGTGCTGCTCTCGCTTCTTGATGGATACAAATGCCCGGGATACATGTTGCACAGAGTAACGCTCACCATCTCGAAAAATATTATTCACGATGGTCGTATTTTTGAATGGTATTTATTGGATGGAAACTAATTCGAGAGCACGGCCGCTCGTTTACTGCCAGTTTCGCGGAACTATAGATTATACAACTCGGACGCTCAACGCTATTTGTTTCACTTGTAACTTTCCCACTGTCTCCTTCTCTCCTCTTTTTCTCCCCCCCCCCTCTTTCTCACGCCTAATCTACCAACCCTGTCCAATTATCCGTTTCCTCGCGAATAATTCGATCACTCGCTAATTCAGAATACACTCTCCTCGCAATTTCAGTTTCAAGCGTCGGCGGAAATAAACGATTAGAAGTTCCCAGGAGGTTAGGAATAAAGTTGGTCAAGATGACTTGACGAGAGACGAACTGCCTAATTGGCAACAATTTTATTCAACGAATATTTGCGCGGTTCGAAAGATTAGGTGGGTTTTGTCAGAAGTGTGGGAAAACACGCTGTTTTATTCTCGGTCGGGTACGATCGAGTTCGTTTCATCACTCGCGTTTAAAAATATGACTCTACTTTGTACACGTAGATTCTCGTCCGTTTCGTCCAAGACGTTCGATGAAATATTCCGCGGCTCTCATAATTGCACCATGCTCCCACGCTGTTGCGAAAGTCTCTCAAATATTTTCCAGTAGAAATATTTTCTCGAACAATTCAAACGTCGTTTTGTCATTCGTGCTGTTTGAACAAGTATCGATACAAGAATTGGTATCGAATTATCCGAGCGTCGTCTTGATTGCATCATCTTGATTGAAATTAGGAGTTGCTTCCCTTACGTTACACGCAGAGTCATCGTTATTTTCGACCGAGTTCAATTACCAAGCGGAGAAATAGATTTCAAGGAGGCGAGTGCTCGGTACGTTGTTCACACGTTCGTTTTATTGGATCCGTCGATGAACGCTGTAAACTGATCGTGTACTCCTAAACTTAGATCGCAGCTTCCACGATACGCGCGTTCAAATCGGGACGGAAATACGATAGTAAGTGGTACCCGGCAATCCCCCGTACTCGTGACGAGAAAATCCTTGGTCAATTTTAATGGGGTTCAGGCGCCAATATATCGTGTGACGAATCGTCGTCAGCTGGTCGTATCGGACCACTGCCATCATGCTCCGTCGTTATAAGTATCATTGTCCTCTGTTCCACTCTCGGATGGACGCGCGAGCCTTACTTCTGCGATGGCTAATTAAAGATCGATCGAGGCTTCCTTGGCGTGTACGGAGACGCGTCGGAATCTGAAATGTGAAAACGACTGTTGTACCATAACTAATTGTTGGAAATTATTTCACCGCGTTTATTAATTGCTCGCAATCTAATGTAATTGCTTGAATAATTTATGAAATTATTGATGTTTATTTTCTCGGTTTCTCGGAACAGAAAAATCTGTGACATGCGACGCGCGATAAGCATACATAGATTGGTAAAGGAAGAAAGATTCTATTGGTCACAAAACGATTCGAACAAGTTACGATACTCTTATCGGCGAACGTTTATTTGACGACTCGGCAGACAATTTCCAATTCGCGATATCGCGATCCGCGGTTTATTTTAATACGAATATGTTAAAACTCAATACTGCGTTGCTGAATAACTGCGTCGAAACTTCTCTGATAAATCGCATCGAAGATGAGAGGAGAGAAAAAAAAAACGAGAGCAAAAAAAAAGGAATAAATTGGAAATGTAATATTTGCATTGGAAATTACAGGCAGTCCGTGGTATGAAATATAAAAAAATTGCCAGGACTACATTTATAACGAACGAAACCATAAATTATTCACGTGGATGCGCAAATATGTTTCTCTCGGATACAAATGCAGTAGTTTCAGCGTGAAATAAAATTCAACTTATATTTCACGGATGAAAAAAAAGAAAGAAAAAACAGACTGTGTGCCCTGGGAAGATACGCATTCGTCCATAAATATGCCGTTTAAAAATGATCGCCAGGACCAACCGATCTCAGTATCGTTATTTCGAAGATCGCTTTCAACGTTCTACAGAAAATCTTGCATTGAGCGTGCAATTATACAGGATGGGTCAAAATTCCCATTAAAGGAGTTTCTTCTCATCTATTTTTCTTTTTTTTTTTTTAATAAAACATCAACATATGAGAAAAAATTAATTTTATTAATTTTAAATCATAGTTCAAGTAAATTTAACTTCCAACGTGATTTTGTTCTTTTGTGTACTTTAATCTGTAAAAAGGAAAAGAAATTGAAAAAAATGTATAGTGATTAAAGTATATATTAAAGTATATTAAATATATATATTAAATATGTATTAAAGTATATTAAGTATATATTAAAGTATATTAAATATATAGTGACTAAAAAAATATAGGAAGCAATTTTTCGCTTATCACATAGAACACAGTAAATAATATTAGTAATATTAGTAAATTTACATTAGTAAACATAGTAAATTATTTATGGATTCAATCCGTAGCCACTTTCTCTAGGTTTTCGTATCAGTTACTTCATATATTACACGACTTTTCTCCACTATCAAACGTTGGTCTCAAATGTTGTTTTCATTGTCCCTTTCTCAAACAAAGAAGGTTTATCTCCTTTGCCTTAGGTGGTCACCCGAGTCTGTTCGTAAAACGAGCGGGCGTGCTCAGTGAACACTTACATCCCATGGGCAAGATTTACGTCTCTCTTTGATGATTTTCTTACCCTTGTCCCGACGAGAGCGCACCGCCGTTTGATTTACGCTGACAGAATTTACGCGTGCGTTCGACCCTTTGCGAAGCAGCTAATGAGACCCGACAGTGCTACTACTTGCCATTGTCTCGTGCCTAACTGGATTTCTCGTTGCCTTTCATGGACTTCAACATCAATCGCTCGAGTGGAAAAAAATCGATTCTAACTTCTTTCTGCGGGTAATAAGTGCAGTTTAATACGAATATTAAAATCGACGAAGCTGACGACAGATCGAGAGACCAACGATAGAAAAAAGAGATTAACTTTGTCACGTCGAATGCGCAGATGCTTCAAACGATAATTTTGATCATTTTCTAAAGTAGAAGCTAGTAATTTCTAAAGCCAATAACAGAAGTAGTTTTGACAGCAGTAAATGTGAACTGAAAGCTACGAAACAAACAAATTCCAACAAATACCAGCGAAACAGGGAATGAATGAACGAATATCGCTATGAATAGCTGTCCTCACGAACTGTCTATATGTACTCGAAGATTGACGAAATGTTTAAAAATATGACGATGCACAATGTTTAGGGATATATATTCAATTTTATGTACTTTAATCTGTAAAAAAGAGAAAAAATTGAAGAAAAATGTATAGTGATTAAAGTGTATATTAAAGCATATTAAATATATATTAAATATATATTAAAGTATATTAAATGTATAGTGACTATACTTTGTATATTAAATATATAGTGGCTATACTTAATATACTTTAAATAAATTTTAGGGATATATTTAATCACGTCTCGAGAAGAAAATTGCACGTGCCGTAAACATGAGTGTCAGTGCTCCATAAGGTGGGTTCCCGCGGCCGTGCTGATGCATGCGAATAAAAATAAAGATATACCTTTCGCTTGAATGCCCGTATTTTTAATCAAAGGCGGTGCCGCGAGTCGAGTTGTTCGCTTTCCTCGATCCCATCGAAAATGTTCTCGTAAAATAGCCTCGTGACAGAAATAACGCGTTCCCGATAAAAAGCTCGTTGTTGCGTTATGTAATGACGCGCACGTGCCTCAGCCGTCTAAGTTTTCTCATTGTATTATTCATTTACCCCTCCTTCCATGATCTAGCCTGTGTCGTGTACACAAATGTCGAAGCTTCCCTCTGATCTTTCGCGTTTTTTCAATCGAGCGATTTTCAATGTCACGCGGATGAAAGGCTTCGTTACGTTTATCTCTCAAAGTGTGCACGAGTTCTGAAAGTTTCTTTCTTTTTTTTTTTTATTTCTCGATTCAAAGCTTGCGGAGTGAACTTTTGAGTGTAATTAGCCGGACAGTTTCGACATTTCGGTCGTCGTGGAGACTTCGTTTCATTTACTTCTCGTAAATTGAAATTCTGCGAAGTTCTTCTAAATGCTTTTCATGCATCTCGAATAATTTGTTCCTTTCTGGATTACAAATTTTTGTATGAAAAAATCAACCGTGTCACGCTGTATGAATTCATTACATCATCAACTGGAACATTTTCACCCTCTGACGATGCCTCTCGGATTTTGTTTCTCGAAACTTTTAAATGAATTCGACGTTCAACAATATCTTTGTCATTCGTTATATTCAAATATTATCCTCCGATATTACAGTAATTTTATTTGTTTTAACAAATTCTAGTTAACAAGTAGAATTAAATTCGTATCAAGTAAAAAATGAAAAGAGATCTGAATTTACTTACGAATAAAATTATTATAACAAGTTGCAATTACTGAGTCTACCGATCAGAAACATGAAGAATAATTTACAAAGATTTCGCAATTTTTATAAATGATTATTATTCCATTTCTTGCAATATCGAACTCTTTCAAACATCATAATTCCTTCTCGTGTATATTTTAGTAAAAATTTGGAATCTGGATTGAAATCACAGATAATGTCTCTGCCTCGAGAAACTTATTTTTCCATTTTAATGTGAAAAAATTAAGGGTTAACAACATTGGAACGAGGATTAGAAATATGTTACTCGAGACAGCTACGTGAGTGGAAAGTTTCTTCGATTCATTATTGACTTGCGAAGTTAGGGAGAGACTCGCGAAAGGTTTCATCGAATGCTTTCAATCTTCTTTCAATTGCCAAACTTGTTCAAATTATTAGTAATTCAATTTGATTATACTGTGTTTGATTGATTCGTCGATAATTTAAATGAATTTCGTTAAAAAGAAAGACAGTTTCACTGATGGTGGTATTTTACAATATATTTATAATTTAATATTATAATGAGAATGAAATAACGGAAAATAATGTTTATATCGTGCTGGAATACATTTCGCGGAATATCCGTATTTATGAATATTTATTCCTCCAAAGTAATTTGCATGTATTTGTAACAGTATATATTCAACTGGATCAATTCAATTTTCCCTTGTACTTCCCTTGGAAGAAACGATGGGGAATCTTATTGGATATCGAATAGTGATAAGCTTAGTCAATATTTGCGGGAGTACGCTCGAAACGAGTGAATTTTCTATTCCATTACTGCCTATATGGAGACAGGCGATGTTCTCTGTCGTATTTATCAAACAAAACCACGATACAGATAAAAATAACCTCGAGAGAACACGAATTGTAAAATACCTCTTAGATATTTAAACGTTAAAAAAATCGATTATAATATAATATAATAATTAAAACAAACACAACAATGAGGATCTCTGTCGTATTATTTTTATACTTTGATCATATTTATCTTAATTTCTGTTGTCTTCATATCGCTTTGATACAATAAATGAAGATCTCTGTTGCATTATATTTTTATATCGCTTTAATCTATCCTAATTGCTGTTGTCGTGCACTGTAATTTTGCAATGAAACAAACGATCCAAAACTTTATTACTTCAAGAATTACTATTACTTTGAACAAGACAATTCTAACGAAACTGAATGCAAGATAACCGCCACGCAGACAACTGCTGCAGAATGACCGCTTATGATACTCGGCCGGCTCGGATAAAATACGGGTATATAAGATCGGTTGCGGGCGCGAGGTACAGCGGAAACGTTTCAAACCAACAATTGTACAACCGAGAAGTTCCACGGCCGTTTTGAACCGGAGAACCCGGAATAATCCGGAGAATGCGAAGCTAATTAGAGAGTGGAATTAATTACTCGCGGGATGGATGTCGACGAAACTTCAGTCGAGGACATGCATGTATTTTCTTTGTTTAACTAATTGCGGTTACGTGAGTCAACGACGATACTCGTTTGCTGAAATATTCACGATATGTCCTTTCCGCGAGAGCTGAATGATTATTACCATCATTTTGGTTACCACCAGCTAGTGTGCCAGAGATTTCTATAACGAAGTCCTGTATTATCACAGGTTTCCTCTGATTACGTGTTCGTCAATGTGTCTCCTCTCGAACGTTGGTAATTTTAATTCGTTTAAATAAATATCCGAAACGAATTGCGTGGAAGATGTAAGAGAACAAGAAAGAAGAAGAATTCGGTTCGTTGATGCTAGATTTAACTGATTAACTAAATCAGAAGGATTATGCTTTGTCGTGATTTCATTGAGGTTTCAATTCCAACGAAATCTAATCTATGTTAAAAATGTTTATTTAATTTCATATGGGTCCGTTTCAATTCCACTTGAAACAGTAACAGTGGGAATAAAAATAACAATGTAATTTATAAAAACTCAAATATTGTACGATACATCCCCTAGTATAGCTAGCCACAAAATATAACAATACTCTGTCATTTAAAAGTCTCAGGTCAAGTACTATATTTATTTCAAACTTAAAAAATATTTACTGTTGTTACACCGACAGTTTTAATAAAATACGCGTTTAAAAATTTATTTTAAAATTTCTTTCTTTCTAAATTTACTATTTCAAGTTAGAAAAAAATAGAAAAGCGTGAAAAGAGGAAGCAGTGAAAGTTCTAATTTTTCTTCATTTGCAAGTGCATTGTTATGAAAAGTCACAATAGACTTTTGAGATCTTGATTTCAAAAGTCAAGTTTCAGAATTGAGTCTCTTTGTAGCCACGATGTAAGCTCGTCTCCATCTGGCGGCTTCATCGGAAAAGTTCTCGAACTTTCAAGTTCCCGCGAAAGTTTTCAACTGGTGTTGCCATCTGGACGAATCTCGGCGAACCGTTATTATGTTTATAAATAATTCATTTTGCATTTTGTACTGGCTTCGAAACAAAATTTGATCCCATGGAATTTGTTTCTCGTCGAATGTTTGATCCGCACTCCTTTTCCACATTTTCGAAGAAAAGTCACAGTGTGTTTCAATAAATTGATTGTGAAAATTACAGGGAGTTGAATTCTGTGATGTTCAATACGTAGGGAGTTTTAGCAGAAAATTTTTCGAATCTTGCGAAAGAACAGAAGTTACATTGAATTTGCTTAGTTTTATACTTTGTATGGAATTTGCACAAATATCGTTTAATTTTGTTTTGTACTCTATATTAAGCTTGTGCAAATATAAAAAAATATAAATACAAAAAGTCACAAAGTAGAATAGTTATTATTCATTCTACATTGCATTGTGAATTCGTCAAGTTTAAGTAGCAAAAGTTCAAGAATAAATGTTGGAAAATTCAAGTTACGCACGAAACGCTTTAAAGCAACACATCCACCAAATATTCATTGGAGAAAGAAAGATTTTAATTGGAATAAAATTGGACAGTTCCTATGTCACAGTTTAATATAAAATATCCGATTACAATTGGTCAGTGAAGAATTTACACCGAAATAAAAATATATCGCCATCATACAGTTTTCAACAGAGCGACTGCAATCTCTTGCAATTCACTCTCGGGCGAACACCTGACGAAATAAATTTCGCATCGCACGGAAACGTGGAGGCGCCTCGTATTTTGAGGTGTATTCAGAATCAGCGGAAATAAACGAAACAGGAGAATATCTCAGTCTGCACAATCGAGTACGCGATCGTGAATCCATTATAAATAGCGGCTTGGTCAACAAAAACTTTAACTAATGCGCTGGTGAGAACGCTCCACCGTTCCCAAAGTGTATCACCTCTCTCGTCTCTTCATTCAGCTGTGTGTCCTCGTTTCGAATTGTTAAATATTAAATATAGAGGCACGTACCATTATAGTATATTCCGTAGCGCTTACCAACAGTGTTCTCCATGATTTACGAAGGGGATTTGCTTGGCCACGTCTTGTAATTCCCTCTCTGATTTTCTTCGAGATCATTGTTTCTGAAACATCATGAGGCCGTGATAGACGTGTGTCCTACCAAAATATATCACAAGTGAGAAACATCGTTTCGTAGAATCGTTTTTGCATAAATTAAATGCCACGAGTTGCGAGCAGACTATGGAAATTCATATTTTTATGGGTGTAATTTCTTGAAAATGAAAGCCTATCTATATTTGTCTGCTTTGTTTATTAATGTGCATTAATGAGCATTCTGGTATTATCTATAAATAGGTAGCATCGTAAATAGCGGTAAACAAATCTAATCTGATTTTTCTCTAGCTTTCGACTTTCCTGTAAAAAAAGGGCAAAGAGTACCCCTGGACTCACTCCTCGTCAAATAACTATACAGAAATCCTCTCATTTCTCAAGAGACTGCTTCAGTCACTCTTCGAATGAGCTTGACTAAACTATGTGTTCTTTCAACCCATTTCATGGACTGGATCACATTAATTTGTAATCCAAATAGTGTGAATTAATTGCTCGGGCACGCTACAGTAAATCGTGCCTATCCACGACTATTAGATGAATGAAATTGTTTCATCTACTAAATATTATAACGTACATTCTGGATCTACAATCGTGGAAAACGAGAATGATCTAGGAAGTCAACATTATTTTTTACATTTCACTTGCTGTAGTTTATCTTTTGTACAGTCGATATTTTATCTCTTCCATATTGTTTGAAAAATTATGCAATTATCTCATTTCACAGATAATGTCATTTTTTCTGTAAATTAAAATCTCACAATACTGGTTTACCAAGTTGTGCACGCATCAGTGTCGATTTTTTTTTTAAATTAGAAATCTTAAAAAAAAGAAAGAAAGGAAAAAATAACATGTTGCGAGGTCAAAGATTTATTCGCACGTGACGTTTATAAAGTTGAAAATAACTTTCGAGAATTTATTTCCAACTACCTGAGCTTGTTCCTCTCATCGAAACTTTGAAAGAAATTATATCGACGTTGAGAACGACGAAATTCGGCTCGAGAAGAGTTTAAATCCGAGTGTACATTGCTGTTCGAAAGAAGGCGGAGATAAAATTATAAAGTGCAAGAGACACAAGAGATATTATAATGAAATTTAAAAGGTCAGAAAGTAGCGAATGGACAAAGGTGGCTCGTTATTTACGTGGTAAATTCAGTCATTAAACTGGGAGAAAGGATAACTTGACTAACGCGAAGAGAAAGCACTGAAAAGAGGTAAGAAACGCACGGCGAGAGGATTCAGCGAAGTGAGAGAGGTCAGAGGTATCGAGTCAGAAAATGGATGAAACAGAATTTTCTTCGCGGCGAAGTCTAGACGGGAAAGATATAAAGAAAATTGACACACGCGCACGTACGTTGTTGGTATTGTGTGAAGGAAATAGAATTGTATCCAACAAACAGGAAGGAGATTTCATAAGTCGATATGTCTTGAAATTTACTTTCTAAAGATTTCAAAAATTTCTATATTTCGTTAGTTCTGTGTTAAAAATTCTATTTTTTTTTAATTTCTACGTTTCCACGTGTGTTCCTATGTGAACAGTTTCCTATATTTTTAAAATATCTATATTCCCGCGGTATTTTAAAAATGTTTCGAGTTGAACAATTTCTCAAACAGAGGTGAGATTAATTTGTTACTAGTTTACGTCTGTTCAGACGATAGAGTCGGAATAAGATCTATTTGTTATGAAGTTAAATTAATTCTTTCAAACTCGGAGTAAGGGATCGATTATTTTCTAAGATTGTGCCAAACTGAATTTTTACGAAGAAAGAGAGATTACTGATGCTAATAAATGTTAGTAAATTTGTTAAACGGTGAACAAAGCGAGACACGTCCCTTTCTCTTATTTCTTATTATTGAGCGGGTTTATAAGAAAAACGAGACTTTATAAAATTAAAATTTGATGAAATAGAACAGATAACTAAAATTAAGAAAAATAACGGTAAACTATTAAAAGATTCAATTACGAAGTTGTAGAATGAAATTGTTTCATGAATGTGTAAGTATTACATGGACAAAATGACGTGTTAATAATTCATTATCTTATCGCTGTTCACGGAACACGGTTTCAATTTCAACGTTATTAACATTTAGTGCAATAATAAATTTTAGTTACAGTTGTTAAACCGTAAAATTAGCTATCAGACTTGAAATAACTAGCAATTAATTGGCTATTAAAACGTAAAATATTATCGTGTTTATATTAATTTTCTCTTTCGTTCTTTTCTGCGTAACTACAGATCCAGTAGAGTTTTTCTTACAATAAGCTTTTCGAACGACCAAAAATACACGTGAGGTTAGATAATAATATCTTCGTACGACAAAACGCAATATTTCATTGTGGTTCATAGGAGAATGTTGTTTCTATTTGTTTAAGATGTTCGCATACAAGTCGGCGATGCTTGTGTCTTTTATTTTTATATTCGCTTCCTTGATCTACCATTACGTCAAGTTATGAAAATTTATCGTTCTGGTGAACAAAGTTCGGAGCAAAGAGCAATAAATCGTAAAAGCGATACATTGAAAAAGAAAGGCAAGCTCCCACGCTGCAATAAACTTGCAATACTATAAAAGATCTTCCACAGAAGATGACTAGAGAAATTCAAATGGGAAGCTACAGCCGCTAAGACGTTTCGATAAAAACGACAAACACCAGTAATTTCCACGAATTGCTCGCGCGAAATTCAACCGAGAATTTTATCTTCAATAATCATCGAACGGTATCACCATCGTCGATTCGAGGGCTTGTAAATTCTTAAAACGAGCTGATCCTCTTTAAATTATAAAAGAAAAATCCAACGTAACGAATGATCGTCCTCCACTCGAGATTTTCAAAGCGAATTAATTTTTTTCAAAGTACAAAGAAATGTTACAGAGTGATACATCGATGCCCCATATAAATAGCCAATGAAAAAAGAAAAAGAAAAGAACAAAAAGAAAACCACTTCCTCGCTTCGTTCGAAATAATTTACAGGTCAGCGAAAATTCCTCTCTCCAACGGTGTATTTCGACGCCGATATCTCACCGATAAAAGACCTCCGCTTTTCACAGAGCGGACAGAGCTGTATACACACGCGCCTGTATAATCGCCATAAATTCGGTGACGGTGCGTTGCCAATCGTTCACAACGACGTGAATGTCTTACGAGTTCATTCACGCTGTCGCCCGCTCTGTCAACGAGCCAGTTGCGCACACAGGAATCCGATTTGCGAACGCGTAACGTCGATATTTGATTTATTCGACACTGTCCGCGGGGAGAGTCGTGCGAAAGCGCGGCCGAAAACAGAGATCCGCGCGCGTTTTCCATTATTCTTGCGCGTGTGTTTCGACGCTGCGCGTCTCTCCTTGTCCCTCCCGGTTTGTTATCGTTTTTTTTTTTATTCTTTTTTTATTTTTTGTTCTTTCTTCCTTTCTTTCGTTCACCAGCCAGCCAGGGGATGGTTTTTGTTCGCCGGCAGAGCTCGCAATCAACGCCCTTTGTCTCTCTTAAGCTCGGCCTGCGTTGAAAACTCGAGCGTGTCGCGCTCGATGAGAAGCATCGAGGTCGTTTTCACTGATAAATTCCGATCGAAATTCATGGCGGAAGAGTGGAACTCCCCTGTATATGGATTCTATGTGAGGGGTGGAAATTGATTTGCGCAGCGCCGGAGTGTCGATTGTAAGTAAAAGAAAAACGCAGTAATTGGTCACGTTTGAAACAGCGCGACAGAGACGCGCCTCCTCCCCCTCCCCTACTATGTTTTTCCGCGGCATTGCGCGTTTCCGTGCAATTTTCATGCTGCCGGTGTGTTTGTCCCAGTAATTTTGCAACTGGATACGTGATACAACTCTTTTTAGGGATGGACAGAGAGAAGGTTGTACCGACAGGACGTGATAATAATTTCGTTATCGAAGTTAAATCGATAATTACATTCTCGATGTTCAGTTAGGTGACTGAGTGGTTTTTAAAGTAATGGGAAGTTTGGAATAACTTATCATTTTTATCGAGAGTCGTTTTGTTTGATTCATATTTGTTTGGTACGTACGTACAATTATTTCGAGGGAATAATAGTTTATTATTACTTAAAAGTTTTAAAGTAAGCACAATATTTGATTCGAAAAGTAATTAAATAATTTTTCATGCAACGAAAATTGTACGTACCTGTAAAAATTTCATTATCTACAATAAACACTGTGTAATTAATTTTTAATTAATATCATTAAACATAAAATGAAGAGTCACAGTTTTTAGAGTCGCGAATTTTAGTAGTTTAACAACTTCGTACTCGATGCTGTTTAATACTGTTTGGATTTTCAAAAAGTGTACAGAAATTTTCTGTCAACGAGATCTTCACTGTCAATTCTTCGTCAAATCTGTGAAAGTTCTTTCAGAAAGAATAAAAATTTGCCTCACAGGAATTTATTTCCACTTATAAAAAATTAAAAAGTGTCCCGAAACTTTTAATCAGAAGTCTACGTATTTAAGTACATATTGAATACACATGTATAAATTATATTAGATTAGATTAGGTTTAGGTTAGGTTAGATTAGGTTAGGTTAGGTTTATAATATTGAATGTACTAAATGTTAGTAATTATTCAGTAATTTAGCGTAAATCGTAATAGTTTATCTGTAATCCAACAATACTTCACACTTAATGTTATTTAACACTATTCTGGATTTTTGTCCAAATAACGAAGACAATTAATTTTCAAATCTTTGAGAGTTCTTTATGAAGGGTGAAAATTTAGTCTAGTTCTTTAGGAAGAATAAAAATTATGAAGAATAAAAAATTAGTCTAATTCTTTAGGAAGAATAAAAATTTTCTTCAATTTATAAATGAAATTTCACTTGTAAAAAGTCGAAAATGTCCCGAGACTTTTACTCAGGAGTCTACATATTTAGAATATACACATATATAAATTATATTAGGTATAATATTATATATTAAATTACATTATTTATTATTTAATTATATTTATTTATTATTAAATTATATATTAAATATTGAACATATATTTATATACATATGTAAATTATGTCAAATATAATATTGAACTTGTATATATATATAATATTGTAAATTATATTAACTATCATATAGTATAATATTGAGTATAATATTATATATTAAATATTAAATAATATATATACATTAAATACAGTGTAATATAATATTGAGTATAATATTATATATTAAATATCCCCGTAACAAATCAAAACATTCCCACGACGCTTCTCATCCGATCGGAAAATCTCGACAATCTCGACAATCTCGACTATATAAGTTTCCACTCGATAATCCCTTGACATTGCACATTCCACGGATCCATCGGGAGCGTATGCAACGTCTGAGGGTTAGCCGCGTAGTTGCCCGCAGTGTGCCGTCGCCGCGACACGTCGCGTCGTGGTGGCCATCGTCGTCCTAATTATATGTGTTTCTCCGTATTTCTGGAATTAGACTGAGGATGGGGCGCGGCGCGGTTGATTCTCTCGCAGCGGCAAAGCGGAGGCGTGCTTCGGAAGCTCAGTCGCGCGTGATCCACCTCGAATCGCGCAGTCATCATCCGCACAAAAGAAGCCACTTGGTCGCGTCTTCGCAGCAACCGGGCTCCGTCCGATGGGGCGTCCACGTAGGTATCGATCCGTGCCTCGAGTACCGATCGATCTTGGATCCTGCTGATCGAGGAACCCTCTCGTTTCAATTTCTGCCTTGCCTCTCTGATATCTCCTCGTTGTTCTCTTCCTCGTTAATAAGACGAAACTGCCGCGGGAGAGAGTACGTCGCAAGATTAGAATAAAATGTCGAATAAAGAGAAGAAATTGGAATTCTGTTAGCGAGAGCATACACATTAAAAGATAAACGCGAAAGTGTATTTACAAATAAATAGAGGAGAGAGAGAGAGAGAGAGAGAGAGAGAGAGACTATTTGGAACGGGAGCTGGAGAAGTCTCAGATATTTCAGGGGTGTTCCTCGATCGCACTGACCAAGAAGAGAGACAGTCAGCCCCCGAGAGATTGTCGATCGAGGAGCAACACACAACATCCGAGTGCGTATCGTGATTCAGTGAAAGGGGGTTGCGATTTTTTCTTTCTCGCCGATCTCGCCAATCAGTGAAGTTCAAGTTGTGAAACGTTGAGAGGACCGCGAGCGATCGTCATGGCGACCACGCAGGTATTCCAGGACTGGGACTCACCCCATGAGACCATCAGCTCAATGTCCCGCACGAGTACCACTCGTAAAACTACCACTACCACCACCACCAAGAGCAGGCGGGAGGTAAGGAAGAAAGGGATAAGAATGAAGTTTTTAACGAGTGCGAGAGTATTACAGGACAAATGGGAATTGATCGAGTAAGAGTCTCTGTTTCCGACGATTCTGGTGTAATATGATCTAACACATCGTTTTAATTGCAAACGTTCTGCTAACACCTTGTTATCTTGAAACTTAAGAGGCTGGATATTGTTCGAGATTTCCATCAAACTTGCTCGTTCTATTTTCCATCGGATGGCCGAGGACGAAAATTTTTGAATTATTAGAGTGTGGTTAGCTGCGAATTTATTTAAGACGCGAAGTAAGTTTGGAAGCTGGTAAGCCAGCTGTTTACCGTCGTTATGCGTGCTTCTGGTGAACTAGACGGGTAGAGGTTGTTATGCATGTAGGCAGAAACTACGAGCGCACTTTTCTGCAGTTTCGCAACAGCTGAAACTGGGTCTGCCGATGGTTTTTGGAAAGGATTGTTTTGGAGACTGGCGTGCGCTCGTTCTAAATATCGTTGGAGTCGAAAATTGATTTTAACATAAATGGAAAAAAAAGAAATTCCAAGTTTCGTGTCACTTTCACGTCAATCATTGACTTCTACAATTTATATACGATGATATAAGTTTGGAAGTGAGACGATTAAATTAAGGTACAAAGTGAACGCGAAAAAGAATCCATTCACTTCTATCTTGGAACGATTTCGTAATTTTTAACTTGACGAAACTCTTGATCCGTTGGAACCAAAATAATCTCGAGACTTTAGATTATAAACTTTCTTCCATCGAAAAAACTGCAGATTTAATTCAGTTTAACCAAACTTTATAAAATTAATTATAAAATCTTTGTTAAATATCCTAGAATTTTTCTCATTTCTTTTTTTGTTTTCTAGAGTTCGATATCTATTTTTATTGAAAAGAAACCTTAAATATCTCACACGTTCAATCATTACATAATATCCTGGATGAAATAAAATTCTTTTAAATTTCACTGCCACGAAACATAAAAATAGACCTACTCGCGTATAGATTGGCCATTAACGATACCCTCGAATGAAACAACCACAAAATTCAAATGATGCGCCGCGTGAGAGTCCCGCCTAAAATTAGAAGCATCCACGATCAAGCGCAACCGATTCTCGGAAAATTCCAAATAATACTGTGTGCTCGATGTTCGTGCAACGACGTATCATCTTCTCGGTTCCGACATTCTTGCCGGAAGGTTGTCGCATGAACGGGCAACGTCTAACATTATGCAACGCGGCTCCGTTGATACAATTTAATAAATTGAACGCGAATCATAACGCTAGTTTAGGCATTGCCTAAAACGTAGTATGAAAATAGCCCGTTGGTCACTACACGAATTTCGGATCTGACCTCGAGTATTTTCCGCGAAGGAGAAAAACATTGGAAATACGCGATTGTCTTTGTTAACGGATTACTATTAAGAAATTAATACGTTGCGGATCTCTGAAAAGTGGGATCGTGGAAAATTGGAAGAAGAAAAAATCCGTAAAATGTGTATGTGAAATGTATAAAACTATTTTAAAGCTCTATCTACTCTATTGCCAGTAGAATCATTTATTTCAGAGGTGGCTAACTGGCGGCTCTTGCCCCCACTTTCCTGATCGCTACCCCCTCCACTGCATCGCTACTAAGGAAGTGGAGAGATCGACGTAGTGGAGGGGATAGCGAGCAGCAAAGTAGGGATAAGGTCGCCAGTTAGCCACCTCTAATTTATATTATTTATTATACATTTCTATTTATATTCCATTTCTTTTGCTGTGTCGATAAAGTCTAATGATTAATAATCGAGGGATAAAATTATACTCACGTAAGAATCAGAAGAGAGAAATTGTAAGAAGAAGATGTAGGTGTAGGTGTTTTATGAGAAGTGAATTTATTTTGAGAGTTTCTTATTTTTTTTTTTTTTTTTTTGGAAGAGGTAGTTAAGATACTTTTTTTTATGACGTCCTTTTTGTTTTTCAAGCTTCGAAATATAAAAATGTATGAATTTTGTGAATAATTTTTGCAAGATTGATTTTTATTAATGTGAATTATAATTCCTGAACGAAGGAACGAAGGAACCATTTTCAAGTAAAATTTTAAATCCTTTTAATCGTGACACTTCTGATTTCCCTTTGAACCTTAAATAGATGTAAATTATGCGGATCAATTATGTGAACATGCTTTGTAAAAGTGTATATTCGAGACACATAGAGAATATTATAATCTAATAATTAAGAAGCCAAGAAGAATACCAAACATGCGTATTTAATGTCAATGTCAAATCTGCACATTTAACATTAAAACAACTAGAGTTCACAATTTTCCGAAATTCGCAGTGAGTTTCTAAAGAATTATTCTTTGACCTTCCTAATACAAATTTTATATTTCAGTCATTTCCCAGCACTCGGAACGTCTGTTCATTAACAATATTATTATAACATTATTATTATTATTATTATTATTATTATTATTATTATTATTATTATTAACAATTAACAGTATCATAGATGTCTGTGCAAAGAACAAAGTTGTTACAATTATAATTATTAAATCACGAGCGAACAATTCGCACGATCATTTGCGTAACTTGTCCAAGCTTTTCGAAGCTCGGTGTTCTCTGTTAGGCTCCTGCGTTTATAGGAGCGTTGCCAAGGCCGATCTACCTCTTCGAAATGAAATCGTGATAAACACCCGTGAAAATCGTGAACACGATGAGTAATCTCATCTCCGCTGGCTGTCTGCTGTTCTATATATTCTTCGCCGTTTATATTATAGTCCATTTCCATGAAGATGGAAAGATGACAGTGACCGTGTCAATGAACGGTATATATCGAAGTTTCCAGCGGGTTTCGCACGAGGATCTTCTGTTGTGGTATTTTAAAATATTTCCAAGAGTTGCGCTCGTGTCACAGAGTGGTGTGCAAAAAAACTTTCAGTCAGGCAGATTTTTCATTTCGCGTTTTGTTTCCTTTTTATTTTTAGTGTTTCACATTTTGTATTTTATATTTAATCGCGAGACACATCTCGCGACTTGTAATCGTTCCGAAGCGAAGATTTCTCCGGCTGATGTGTACAAAATTTAAACGTTTCGTTACTGATGAAGATTTTGATTTGAATACCGAAGAGGATATTTTAACCTTTAATGTAAATTTTTAGATAGACTGAAAGCTGCGTGCAATGATCAATTATTTATGTGTTCGTTATTATGTAATTATGTTACGCTGGTAATTGAAGCAGAGTGTAAGATAGACTGTTGCAAAGAAATCTCTGTTCAGGTTTCTGACTTTCTCGCTTTATTGCTAGCAAAAGGTATACATACTTGTTAGAATTTATTCATTAATTTTTGCGAGTGATAAGTCACTAGTTGGAATTTATTAATTGTCGAAATGTATAGCACTATTAATTATTAATTATTGGAATAGGCATTGTTAGAATATGTAATGTCAGTTATTAGAATACTTAGTCTGATTTACCAATTTATCTTCCTCTGAAATAAAAAAATCCGAAGGTCAGAAACTGAATGATAGGAATATTAAAATCGCAAACAGAGTTAGAAAGCAAATGGTAGAATAGGACAAGAATTCCTTTGCTCACGGCAATGCAATTACATAATAATCAAATAAATAGTTGTGAAGATTTAGCGAGAATTTTGCAGGAGCTTCTATTTATAAACGCGTTTATAACGTTGTTTCGACAATGTAAATCAGTATGCTTTCTATATACATACGTATGCATGTCATCAACGGTTCCTTTGTTTGCAATATGTTTGCCAATTTTGAGGTCAATTTTAAACAACGCCATAAATAAATATTTTAGCAATGTTGTGTTGGATGGTGCGCACAGTAATTTAATCATAATGAACGATCGGAATTCGGAGCGCAGTGGAACGATGCCATTGTTGGTCAGGCACGTGGGCATACGATTTTTAGCATACCGTTATATTAATAAATAGTCGTTATATTAATAATATCGGAGAGAAGAGACTTAATTTATTTTTATCGACGTTATTTAAAATATTTCTGACCATCATCACACGATATTACGAACAATAATTTGTTATTGTTATTCTTTTACAAAATTAGACTCTGGCTTCTTGTACGATACTATTCTTGCATCAGTTTCTAAACTGAAGTGAAGAATTTTGGTATGTTTGTCGATGTTTCTCCTTCAATTTCTTTATAGTCAAAGGAATAAATTTAATCACAGTTAAAGTCAAATCGTCGTTTGGTTTATGGTCGAAGGAACGAATTAAATGAAAGAAATCCATGAATTTCTTAACAGTCACGCAATCGGAGTGGAATATGATAGATGATAAAATATAATAAGTACAAAAAATACAGAAGGTATAGAATATTTAATTTGGATATTTTATTTATATCGTGGGCATTCTGTGTAATTTTGCACGCGCGTCTATTTTACAACATCACAGAGTACAAGACACCAACGAACAGGACAAACATCTAGGATCTTCTACGACGCGTTCAAAGAGATACTTTTTAGTCACTGGACGAACAAATCTCTCCTTAAATTCTTGCGGATTTAAGCTTTCAAAGTGGAAGGAGAGGATGAATAATACTTTCGGAAAATAACAGCTAGAGCAACGTTCTTAGTCGAGCGTCTTGATGAATCACGGTCTATTACACACTTTTTATATTTCTCATTTTCGTTCGTCTCTCTCTCTCTCTCTCTCTCTCTCTCTGAAATTTCGCGGTACACGTGTCTCGCGAAGCGAGTTCTCGTTTCAGAAAAATGTTCCAAAGGCAATTTCGCCTTGGTAATGGACATTTCTTTGACTCGACACAGATGTTTCCAATTTAAACCTGTCAATTTTACAACGCGCAATGGAGAATATCGCGGGATCGATAAGATAGAAATTTCATCGGTGAGCCACGTCCTTTCTATTTCGGTTTTCACTTCTGTGTACGTACGCTGTTTTTCTTGGATGGTTCTCTCCATGAGCTAGAGGCGTTTGCTATGGCTGTGTCGATGAGATAAGTAATCCTCCTCTGTTTGTTCCGTACTGTTATATCTGCTCCGTCAGTCTAAATTGCTAGTTATGCCGCTGCTTTTGAAATTTTCTACTTTCGTTTTTTCCTTTCCTTTTTCTTTTTGTACCTCATTTGTACAGGAACAAAGATGTTATTGTTTTGTAACGTTTTAACATATCATTTATTAATTTTGTTACTCGACTTTTTCATCTCGACTTTCAACAATTAATTCAAGGGAATATTTTGATATAGATCTTCGAAGACTTTCATTTCTTTTCCTCTTAATTTTCTTTACAAAATCAGTGATTATGACGTACAACAATTTAAACACAATTTTTTTTTAAACACATGGCCAATATTTCTTTAACTTTGTTATTATTAGACCTACTGTTATATTATTATAACAGCCATAATATTCAAAGCAGTAGTTGTCACAATCTTTAACAGATAGAATTTCTCGAAAACCTAAAGAATACGTCCTGCAGGAAAATAATCCATAATTTTGTTCCTCGTCTCCAGTACTTACTGTTTAATTTCAATATTATTGATGTGTTAAAAACTGATTCAACGAATTTCAATATTACGAAAGTTCCCTTTCCTTTCATTACTGTTGCAGCCACGTTTTCGTGCGCAGCAAAACGTAAAATTCCAAATGCACGGCCAAAGATTCGAGCGCAGATTGCCGATGTTGTGCAGAATTATTCGGTGTACATCGCAAATTTCTTGTGAAATTAAATTAAAATTAAAGCTGCGCGGTGTATCCACGGCAAAGTGCCATTCTAGCCTTATCCTTAATCATATGACGCAATCATAAGACGATCGCAAGAAATCTTGACGTGGATCTATTTATCATTGCGCGGTGTATTTCCTGTATTAAAGCTCGCACCGCGTCCATATCTTTCCTGCCAAGTTGTTAAACATTTTTTTCGTTTTGAATTCTACGTCTTTCACGAACGATCCTGTCGTTCTGTCTAATAACTCTTTCATCGTATTTTGCTCAAGACATTCCTCGGATGAGAATCGATTGACAATGATGTTGTATCATTGTCAAGTACATTTGCAAATGTCATGTGAGTATTCTTTTCTTTCTTTTTTTTTTCTTTTTTTCTTCTTTGATAAACACTCCGCCGACGCTGTTTATCGTGCAAGATGATGTATTTCGTACACGAAGCCAGAGTTAGGTGTGTGAATTATTCCTCAGCTTTGTTCCGTGATAGAGAGCTACATTTCCTGGCGTAGATTATGATTCACGTACGTGACGAGATACACTCGTGATGAAGTTTAATTTTGCCCCGCATACTCGAGTAATGGTAAACACGTGTTCCGTATAGCGTATGTTCGATGCTGTTCCGTCCATTCAAGCGTAATTTCGGAGGACCGAACGAAACGACCAAATGACGTGGTTTCTAGAAAATTGCGGACAATACAATTGTCAACAGTACAATTAGGTCGAGTTTCGTAAGTTTTCGTAGGAATTCGATGTGTTTACAGCGATGTGTTTCGCACGTTTCAATGGTTCTCCAAAGTTTTACAAAAACAAAATTGGGGAAATGTGGAAATAGGGAAATTTGCAAAATTCCCTAGAGGTTCTACGAGATTTGAATCGAAAAATTTGCTAGATTGCTAGATTGCTAGAATGTTCACCGAACGAAATCTAGCTTTCTCGTCTGTGTTCTTTGTCGGATAGTCTGTAACAAAGAGAGACGAGCTGGAAGCAAGAGGAAGGGATTTCTTTTATTGGTCGGTCGTTGTGAGGAAGGGAACGAGGTTCGGTTTATTTGCGGGGAGGGTGAGTTTGTCAGACATAAACGACTATTTCAAGTGGACGGACCGCGACGGCGAAACACGCGGCAGAGGCCCGAGGCCTCTGGAAATAGACGAGTGACACAAGAGTGAAGGCCTGCGAGCCGCGAAATGCACTGTGTAAAGCTGCTTAGTTTAAATAGGAGCAACATAGACTCGCTCCCGCCGATGGAAATAGCGGAGGCCGCTATAACAAATTATTCGTTACAATGTTTACACGTGTTCTCGCTTCGCAGATTGCGAACATGCTTCCATTACCATTGGAAATTCCAGGGAGTCAGCAGACCTTCTCGGTTCATTCGTTTGGAATTTATTGCCACGAGGGCTCAGGAAGATTGTTAGAAGAAATGAGAAAGTAAATGGACAAACAATACGATTGTAGTTAATTATTGAACAGTGGTATATGGAATGGTTATGAAACAATTCGTGATAATGTAATAACGAAACAGGGCCCAGGCAGATAATTGTACGTTGAGAATTTATATAATTAATGTATAATATAATATATCAATACAATGTTACGTGATAATCTTACGAGTGCGATTAATAAATAGTGTTAAGAATTTTTCTTATCTAAAAACAGCAGAAATGTTGAAACTGACTTCCATTTCAAATTCGGGAAGAATATTTACACGAGATGTTCATACTTTGATTTGTCATTTGGAAATTTATTGAGAAATACACATCTCGAAATTTAAAGTACAATATTGTAAAATTCTGTAACAAAAGCTGATCGTGAAAGTACACCTTTAAAAATTCTGCTAAAAGGTTGCTCTATTGTCGTGAAAGGCACATAAATTCATGCGTTCCGTTGTATGCAAATCAGGACGTGATACTAATGGATTCGAGAGAATTCATGTTTCATTCGCAGTGTTCGCGTTTTCCTTTAAATATCAATAATATTTCTCAAAATGAATGGAAAGACTCAAAGATAAAAAAAGATGTAATTGTGTGCTAGAGAAGAATAATAGGGTTGCTGAATCGTTTCTTGGCGATGATAAATTCAGATCGCGACAGTAGAACGATGCCGCTTGTGGTCAGACGCAGGAACTTTTAGAGCATGACGGATACCTTGAATGGCCTCGAATAACCTTGCACCACAGGTCGTTGTACCGATATTTAATCTCACTACCGCTGAACCATGAAAAGAAAACGATATCGTGGAACATTAAAACAGGTTTAAAATTCTTCGCGTACTACGTACAGTGTGTCTAACATTAACTGTGATTGAAATCATCAATTCGACAAGATTTTGTTGCGACACAATTCACATCGGGAATTTTGAAGATACAGAATTGAAGGAATTTTGAAGAAAACAAAGATAATCGTGAAAAATTGTACAAAAATGTAGAGTTATATAAAATTTTCGAAACTTTGGGGTAGAGAGAATAACAACGAGCATCTTTGGAGGCAATAAAGATATAAAATTTTGAATTTCGAAAGTGTGGAATTGAAGGAATGTCAAAGATACAGAGTTGAAGAATTCCCCTCAAAATTAAATGATTTAGAAGGCAACAAAGATATTACAGAAATTTTGAAGGTGTAAAATTTCGAATTTCGAAGGTGTGGAATTGAAGGAGTTTCAAAAACACAGAGTTAAAGAATTTTAAGAGAGATAACAAAATTTAAAGATGTGAAATTTCAAGTTTCGAAGGTGTGGAATGAAAAAGAAGGAATTTCAAGGACACAGAATCAAAGAATCCCCCTAAAGTTAAAGAATTTTAGGAGAGAGAAATGATGGAAATTTTGAAGATATAAAATTTCGAATTTCAAGGACACAGAGTCAGTGAAACTCTTCAGAGATACAAAAACGCGTGGAATTGTTCTTCGAGGCTTTGCATTTAAAGATATTATTATTATCTGCAAAACGCTACACAAATATTAAGTGCTTGCAAAGAAGCGCTCGCCTCTGTGAGATGCGCGAGACGCAAGCCGAGCGATCAATCACGGTGACAGGGAAAAGCCCAGTAGACAAGGGCCGGATGTCCCGAAACTCGTGCATCTGGCAAGTCTTTCGTGGCCATAAAAGCGGTTCTGTGCCATTTAACCCTCGGCCGGGAAACAGCGTACCGTGAAATTCATAGTCGTGGCGATAATTAAGCCACGTTATGACGCATCGTTCCCGCTCGACGATGCATCATCCGCGCGGATGATAAACGAACACGTGGACAAGTCTTCAGGTGGACGAATAAAATGCATTCCGGGGGAGAAATCTGAAAGCGAAATTTGGATGAAATTATCGATTTCTCGTTGGAAGACGATGAAGTTTATTTCAGGAACTAACTACAAAGGGCGAAACTAACAATAAAAAGTGTTAGATTCGGATGAATGTTTCGTGTTATTAATTAGAACAGTTAACCCGAGACAAATCCGAGATAGAAAAAAAAGAAGATATGGTTATTAAACAAGATAATATCAATGACAAATATCGAAAAAAATTCAATTTTATTCGCTTTCATTCCAGTCTTTTCAGAACTTCTTTCGATAATAACAAACATATTATTTCAAAGTCTCGTCAAAATTATTTGAGAAATTGTTTGGACATCTTTCCTCGCATTATTTAAAATAAAACGTATTTAATCGAAACTACGATACAGAAGATTGTCGAATTTAATAATACCTGTTGAATTGTAATGTCCATTTCGAGTCGTGCAAAGCCAGGAACAACGAGGATTAGAGCAGTCTTTGTGTAAATTCGCGAAACCTTCAATGTTCATGAATCGTCCGCCTCTCTCTTTCGATTTTCCTTCAACTTTTGTTACTAACTTTTTCAACGACCCAGCAGAGGATTATTATCGTTTGGCCAATAGAATTTACCATCGTCGGAACGATCTCGAAGTTCTTCCACGGAGGAATCGAATCGCCACGTGAAAAAAAAGAAATAAAGGGCGCGTTTCCTCCGATAGAATTCTCGACGAGTGAGATGAAGAGATGGCGGGCATGCGTGGCTGAACGAGATAAATGGCAGCTAGCCGCGCGCTAACATTCACCTTCCGCGATGGAATCTCGCGACCTACCCGAATCCGTGCTCGTGCATTACTATTATTTGCGGTGGCAGACGTTCTGCTGCTATTGCCAGCTACCAGTGAATAGTTTAGGCTATTTCGTAGAATCGTCAACGAAGAACAAAGCTTCAAACTGGTCTGCAGCTGGGGCCTATAGGAGTTGCAACCGCTTTCGCAATAATGTTGCAAAAGCTTTCGAATAATTGATTTCGAAAGTTATAAGTTTTTAACAGATACGAGGGTGTGGTTAGTTCTAACATCATTCGATGGCTAGAGAGTTCAGCATTTCTAGGGAAATTATAACATTGGGGCTGTTGCGGTTTCAACTTCAAGTAATTGTTGTCGTTAGTTGAAGATTTATGTGATACTCTCTCGCCTCTCACTGTGCTTCCCAGTGCTTCGTAGCAAAATTTATTTCTATTCGCCGAACTTCAACCGTTAAACTAGATTTATTGCATCGCGCAAACTTCTTTCTTCGACGCTGTGCGCTTCCGTTGTAATTCCTTCGCGAAACAACTGGATCTCGAGAAATTTATTTAAATATATTATACATATATCAGTGACTCATATATGATATAATTTTGTCAAAACAAGTTGTTCTTGTCTAACTAACCGACACTTTTAGTTCAGCCGGTTCACTTTCAAAATCTATTCATACTTGTCTACATCTTGCTAAAAAAAACGTTGATGTATTCTCATTGAACCTTTAGTGGAAAAAATGCTGAAGCATAGGTTTTGAGCGCCTGTCGATCGGGCAATCCGCCAAACGTTGGTCGTTTTCGTAGAATATTCGTAAAATTTCACATAAGTAAGAAATAGAGTATGTTGATTAATACCGCGGCTACGTAATGTTCCGGTCTTGCATATTTATACGAGCCTTAGCAGTAATTATTAGTCACAATGTTCTTTTACACCGTGTATAATTCAAGATTTATAACGCGCGTTTCGAAACGCGCGCAAATGGAGGAAGTGGAGTGCGATTTAAATGTTATGCATCACACGGCACAATTTCTTATAAAATTGCTCGTGTATACATGTAAGTGTAAAAATAATGTTCGTCATTCTCTTTTAGAAATCCCAAAAATCAAGAGATATTTAATATATGCGGATCTGAATACCATTCTGTAAATATTTTCAGCTCAAAGACTTTCGATAGTTACAGAGAAATTATTGAAAATTATTCGACACGATTGGAAAATATTTAGCATGAAAGGTTTCAAACATCCACGCATGTATGTACATTTGAATAATAGTTGAAGACATTCAGCGAGAGCTCTCGACAAAAGAGAAATTAATAAATGAAAACGTTACTTCAATGTTTGATGAATTGAAACAGTAGTGAAGGGGAGTATGAATAATTCCAGAAATTACTGGCAAAATAGAGCAATCCTCTTCTGTTATTACATATTCCCAGTAAAGAGATAGTTGGGCAATGCTATAAATGGTATTAATGAACTTAAATACAGATAACTCGCCTATTCTCTGTTCCGCTGTTTAAATATCTAATTTAATTATAAACTAAATCGAGATTTCAATTAAAATCGCAGGGACCTTGTCTATTTGTTGTTGAAGTATCGCCAGAACTGTGAAATAATCGATCAATGAAATCAATCGGAAGTATAAAAATATGAATAATTTTATTTATTTTTATTGTTCATTCAATATCAAACTGAAGCAGACTAGTAAAAAGTTGTATAATATAGTATACGTACGTAAATATTTCCATTTGAGTCTCTCAAGAAACAGAAGCAAGAATAATTTCATTTATTCTTGTGTTTCATTCATTTCTATCCCATTTATTATTTAGATATTTTAGACGAGAAATTTTTATTTATTCTTTCAATATTCTAAGCAAGTGATATAGTGTCCGATTACTATTAAAAAACTACATATATGTAGAGTTTAATTCATTCTTTAGAATTGAAACACTATCGTACACTCTAGCATTGAGAAGATCTATTTTCACGTTTCTTTCTGACATCACTGAAACTTGTAACAAAAATAAACGATATGCTTGCAAACTGTTTACAAAATATAACTTATTGCAATAATAATAATTAGCGCAACAACAATAATAATAAATAATAATAAATTTGTTGCACGTGACAAATGATCACTGTTACATTTCGAAAGTAGAAAGTAAGTTGAAAGTTTCTGCTCGACAGAATGTTTCTGGACGATAGAAAGACGATGGAAGTTTCTATAAAACGCGTATCGATTTTCCCGACGTCGACGCGAGCCTGTTAGGAAATTTTCTGCATTGACAGCGACGGATGTTGCTTGTCATTTGTGTTCTGGCACGGTAACCTACAACCTTTCAGCGTGATGCACGTGCTTGCATCTTAAACGTTCATTGCGATCAGCGTTGCGAGTGTAAGCTGCATCAGCCGGACGACGACATTTTAAAACGTTCGTGGAAACGTTTCACTCGATGACAGTTTGCACCTGCACATTTCTAATTATCCTTCGACGTGTGTCGTCGCATCAACAGACGATTTACATTCGAGAACTTTCGATCGTCGCTGAATCGCGTTTCTTTGCGAGCTGAAGAGAGGAACCAGGAACAAACTCGTACAGTTTCGCGAGAAATAATTGTAAAATTTTTTCGCAAATTCTTTGTCAATCGTTTCAATGATCGTTAACTTGTTTATCCCTCGATACATCGCGCGAAAGTTATTTCGCGATCAGTTTCTTCTCTACACACTGAATCGAGTGACATTCGCGCGAGTAGGGAAGCGCGAGGTATTCTCATCGTTCAAGGTCGTGCAGAATCTGAAAATACGCCGGTGAATCGATTGGACGAGTCGAAATAGCGGGCACTGTTCGTCGTACGTATTTTTATAAATACGTCTCGAGGGTGGCGCGATCTCAGAGCGGCTCTTCACGCGGGCTGGAGAGATCAAAGACCTGAATCCCTCACGAAAATTTCTTTCTGTCACGCCGAGGAGGCTGTACATCCTTTGCTTTGCAAGCAAACGCCAGCTGTCCTGTCTGTGTTCTCTAACGAACGCTAGCTCGTGTACTGTTTGACTTCGCCACCGAGAAAGAGAAACAACCAGAAGAATCTGTATCTCCTTCTCTATCGTTCGTCGCGATTCCTTTGTTTCGAATGTTGGAAATACACAGATATATAGGAAGACTTTTTCTTCCCAAAGTCTTGCAATTTTGAACAATTATTGAGTAATCGAACAGCGTTCTAGTAATAATTATTGAATAATTCAATTGAACAGAAACACATAGATCCTTTCGTAATACATTCAATATACACGACTCGCGAAAGTTATAGAAGAATTTACGTATTATTGATGATTAAACATCAATTGTTAAATAGTATGGTTAAAAAGTAACACTCATGGTATCGGCACATTTCCCAGGGACATTCTCAAGACCCTAATACGAGAAGACACTAGGTCACGTTTCAATCACTTTGAAAGAACAAAATCTCAAAACTCGCGATCAGAATCAAAGTTCAAGCGTTTAAACGATGGAATACGAACTTAATTCACTAACTGCTTTTAAAATAATATACGAAACAATTGCTTTTAAAATAATACATAAGAAATACTTTGTACCGAAATTCAAAACTCCTTCAACGCGTTCTACTTTTATTCTCTGACGATCTGAAAATTTGAATTCCCAACGTCATTTTTCATTTGGCGCCGTCAGTCATCGTCCCAACATTAAAATTCCCAGTGTCAGTCGCAATATTAATAAATCCAAGTGTAATTGACAAACCGTCTCCTAATTCTTTAGTCATTTCTCTCATTGCTCCAAAGCAAGAACCTACGAACTAATGCTTGGGCTAACATTTCGAAAATCCCGCGGATCAGCATGCTCCACGCTAGATGCCAAATATTGACGCTAGCAGGCGATGAAATGAAATAAAGCGAGCCAGCTGCCGGATGGATTCGTCGAACGTACGCGCTTCGCGTTCTCCGGGCTGTGTTCTCCAGTTAAAAATACGAGCGATTTAACTCGCAATTTTTATCCAAGTAACTTCTCTCGTCGATCTCGCGCTTGGAGAATCCCTCCTTTGCCTCTCGACTCGTTCCGCGATGAAAATCCGCCTGAGGGGATTAAACGCGCGCGCCTGCCTCCGTGCACGCCATCTCCACCGTTATGATTCTTTTATCTGACTCGTTACTCGAGTCCCTCCATCGACTTGCCTCGCAATTTCGACTCGACGAAGGAGAATACTCGCTGCAGGAGAATACTCTTTCACGGTTTATTCGCTCGGTTGGCTCGTGCTCTTGTTCTTTGACTCTGCGCCCAACCTTTCGACGCGCTCCTTGGTTGTTAAACTCCCCGCTGTCCGCGAGCTGAGTACGACGACCCTGTTTCTTCTGAAGAGCTTTCTGTAAACTTGCGACAAAATTTTTACATTGCTCTATTTTATATAATTAATACGAATATCTTTTAACCATTAAGAGTTCCTTGATTCCTCCTGTCGATTATAGTACAAATTCTCGATCATCTTTCGCAAATTCCGCCGTCGAGAGACACGTTTGATCGTCCGCTGAACACTGACAGGATGACAAGAGCCAAAGGAATCGTGCCAGGTGTAGCCACACGCCAACAGAAACTAAACCTTCGCACCGGTGTCGAGTTAATGAGTCGTCCTCGCGGCGATTTGTCACGGTAAAAGAATCCTTTCCTTCCGTTTCTCGATTTCGCGCGGGGGGAGGTAAAAAGAAAAGAAAGAAAAAGAAAAGCACGGAAACGTGTTTGCGTATGTAAACTCGATTGCGTAACGAGTGTCGTTTCTTTCTCGCGTGTTATTTCTGCCGTGAATTCCGTGCCAGATGTCGCGCACTTTGACGCGCTCCGCGGAAAATCGCGCACGTGCTTCGCTCGCCGTTTTTTTCAACAAAGAAATCGTGAGCCGGACCAATTTTGACGAGTATCCGGACGAACGTTCAAATTTCACGCGAACTATCTATTTTCGATTGCGGCAAGACGCAGATTTTCGTGTAGAGTTGCGTGATTTGAGGGTTTAACCCTCGAATGAGTTCAATTCTCGATTTATATATAAGTTATATATAAATAAATCATAACTTAGTTGTATTATATATAAGTTATATAATCATAACTTAGTTATATTATATATAAGTTATATATAAATAAATCATAACTAAAACTATATGAATTATATAGTTATTTAATTATTTGGTTAATTTCTTCGTCATATGTATCTGTCATATTTTTCTCACAGTCGTTATAACTTACTAAATGTATACTTACGTCACGCAGAATCACATGTATAAAAATGACAACATCTCGAAATTTATTCCAATATGATTCAAAATCTCTTTTCTCACGAAACTTGCTAATTTACTTGAAATAACTTCAAATTCTTCCGAGAAATTCATTTTAATATTCCAAAGACATTATAACTAGTTTTGCAAGAATTCTGAGTTATTTCGGATTTTTATAGCATTTACTCGCTGAGATAACTTTTCCTTAGATGTCGCTAAAATTGAGATTTTAAGAAACGTGTATGGTTGTCGCGAAGTTCACATGTAAAAAATGATGACAAAGATAACATCAAAGCCTCGACCATGTTCCTCTTTTTTTTTTTTCATTCGTTCATACACTTATCTGGCTTTGTAGTCTGGCCTTTAAACGTTCATCTTTCGTTGATATTTACCACGCCCCGTCATAAATATTCCGTTCCATTTCACGGATCAATAAGGATTAAATTTACGATGTACTTTTAGCAGATATTGTAGATATTATAGAACGAAATTCCAAATCTCTTCTAAAAAAAAAAAGAAAGGGTAATTTATATACCCGCATATTATTATGACTATCACTAAAGATAGCAATTTGAATTTTTATTCAAACACGATGATCTCGAATTTGTGGCGATGGTATGCACTTCTGTATTACTGTGAAATTTTGTACTTTAATTTTGGTAACTTTCATCCTTAAAATTTTAGCTTCGGTAATGTCATCTTTGCTTCAATGATATTGACTTTAGTAATTTTAATCAACACGCTCTAGTGACTTTTAATTTCAGTCATATTGTCGACCATCGCTTTTGGTCTGTAAAGATAGCGACCAATTTTTATTCAAACACGATGATCTCGAATTTGTATCTATGGTATGCGTTTATGGTATTATACTGAAATTATTTAATTTTGGTAATTTTAACCATCAAAATTCTAGTAAATTCAGTAATCTTACCTTCAATTCAATAATATTACTTCTAGTAACTTTAATCGACTCACTCTTAGTAACTTCAATTGACTTTTAATTTTATTCGCCTTAGACCTTAATAACTCCAACTCCGATGGATCTAACTCTAATCGATTTTTCATCGAAAGACGATAACTTCATCGACAGAATTTCTGTATCTCTGTCCTTTTCTGAAACTTCGGGAGAATCGAAAGGAATTGGACAAGGGAGCGAGTCGAATGCAATGGGTGCTCTGTCGTCGATGTAGGTTGAGCTGACCCATAAATAATCCTGGGTGCCGATCTGATTTAAATTTAGCGCCGGCAAATCACGCGGCGAAGCTTCCGATAGCCGCAGCCATCGATCACGGAAATGGCACGGGTATCGAAGTCGGTCGATTGTTATTTCGCTTCGAGTTATTTTTTACTTGAGGCTTCGAACTTCGTAGAATCATCGGGCGAAAGCGCGAAACGAGATTGCCTATATTTTCCACTGCTGATGTTTCTTCTTTTTTTTTTTTTTTTTATCGTTGGTCGAACAGCTTCGATGAGAGGATGTAAATGAGACTAAACAAGATCTCGCACTGTTTTCGCCAATCGATGTGTTTACGATTAAATCGTGCGGTGGTGCGATTATTCGAACGGGTTCGAGGAAGGATTTGCAATTGGATTCTTTGAAATGTTTGTTTATCGCGGCGCGTTTCATGCACTTTGAGATTGAAGGATCGAGTTGTTCATCGAGTTGCATTAGGGTGAGCAACTTTGATGAGTGTAGATTTTATCGATGAGTTTGATCCGAGTTTTTGAATTTATTGGAAAGATGAATGAAACGACGAAAAATTTCTAGACTTTCGAACGTTTTCTGTACACTTTACGTTTCTTTATTCCATCAATTTAAAATATTCTTAGAATATTTGTGCACGTGTATCAATACTCGAGGACGATATGCAGCAACGAATAAAAATTTTAATACAATTTGGTAAAAAGTTACTTAATTTATTGAGTTGGTCAATAAATTTAATAAAAATTTAATAAATTTATTATAAAATATAAATAAAAATTTGACAAAAATAATTGAAAAAATAACTGCTCTCAAAATTCATTCAAATATTTCTTTACGAGGTAAAGAAAGAATAATAAATTTTGTAAAAAAAATAAATGTCAATTAAGTAATGTTAACAGAAAATGAAATAGATGATTATACCAGAAATTGAATTTTAGATTAGATTTTAATGGCGAGAATTTTATGCATATAGACATATTTCAATCGGTAAATCGATGGGCGTGGATCGCAACATGTATGCGTTTCACGTAATGAGCATAAATATTGAAAACAAATGAGTACAACGTTATGTGGAGCACTGGGTTAGGTCTGCATCATTAACATTCAGTTACTTAAACATTTGCATAAATTTCTCATTCCTAGTGTGCATCACGTTTACATTTATCTCTTCGACGTTCGTATAGCCAGTTAATAATAGCTCGTGACTATATAAATACTATGTTTCAAGGAAAGAAAAAGAACTTAATTCAGTACTAGGAATAAACGATAAATAACAACTACGGTGAATTAGTGGAATTCATTTTGGGTTATTTCAGGAAACGTCAAAGAATGCATAGATGTAGTCGCGGTGAAAATATTTGGAAAATGTTTTGATCAATTCAAGTAATTGGAATCTATTGATCAGCTGTATGATAATTGTAATTTCCCCTTGTTCTATGTTAGAGTCAGTCTTAAATTATTAATAAATTCAAGTCTCGATCCAAGCACGAAGTATCAAATTTTTGTAGTAGTACCATTGCATAAAGAATAGACAAAGAATTTAACAGGATATTTGTAACTAATTAATTATCATGCAAGTAATTCTTGCAGCTGCTACTTTCGACTAATTTTTAAAATCGTTCTCTTGTAAATTTGTCACGTACCTCTAGAGCGATTTTTCTAGATTTTCTAGATTTTTATTTTCTTTTATATTATTTTCTAGATTTCCTAGATTTTTATTTTATTTTATATTATTTTCTAGATTTCCTGGATTTTTATTTTATTTTACATTATTTTCTAGATTTCCTAGATTTTTACTTTATTTTATATTATTTTCTAGATTTCCCAAATTTTTATTTTATTTTATATTATTTTCTAGATTTTCTAGATTTTTATTTTATATTATATTTTATTTTACATCATTTTATATTATTTTCTAGATTTCCTAGATTTTTATTTTATTTTATATTATTTTCTAGATTTTCTAGATTTTTATTTTATATATTATATTTTATTTTACATTATTTTATACTATATTTATATTATACTTTATGGACCTGTTCAAAAGATTTAAAATTGTTTTATTTGTCATAAGTGCAGATATTCTGATGTGTCACTAACCAATGATGTGGCATTAACCAAGCGTGTTCAAATTTCCCGCAAGTGCATAAAAATCGATGATCTTCCTCTGAGTCATCATTCGTCGACACCAAATTTCTCGCGTCGTTTCAGGACTGTATTTTTAGTCTGTCTGTAAGGAGAGATACCGCGGCAACGGAAATTATATCTACCGCGTCCTACGAAAGGGAAGACGAGACACGAGGGCGAAGAGAAACGACTCGGCCTCGCCAGCCCCAGGGCCAAAACTCGACAAAGAGTCACACGAAACCTCTCGCGCGTTCTCGCTCGCGGTTGCTTACAAAGCGTGCAAGAACAAGAGGCGCTTCGAATTTTATTTTGCCTAGCGTTCGTCGCTCGAATTCACGGCGGCGGGTGGAACGATACCTGGAAGCAGTTTGTCGCGACTCGGGCGATAATAGAGGCAAACTTCCGGCCGTGAATAAGTCATCGAGGGGAAAGAGAATGGTTGTCATTACTGCTGCAACGATCGAGACTCTTTATTCTCGTCGAATCGACAGAAACGACTAGAATCTCGATGAAATGTGATTCATATCGTCGATATGTATGTACATTTTATACTCCCACATTTTAGAATACCGACAATGTAGCATTGAAATCGATGAATCGATGATCTGTGCGCTTTTATACGCTTGGGGGAAATTTGAAGTTGAAGGAATGCACGTAACGTTATTATAGACTATCGTGAATCATTGAACATCTAATTGCAAAATTTGTTGAGATTAGATGCAATGTAAAAACAAAGAGTGTACTTCCATTTTACAAGTTTCATATTAATTTTTCGTAATATTTATATAAATTCTTGAACGCGTGACATTTCGACATCTTCAGTATCTCAACATTTAAAGTCTCTGTAAAATTGATCTTCAATTTATACTAACATTGTCCTATTAAATGTACTTGTTACAATTAAATTAAAAATGATTCGTTGAATCGCAGTGGTATGTAACTGTTCAACGTTACAGCTGTAAAATATGTAAAGTATGTGAAAAATAGTATGTAACAGTAAACATCGAAACAAGAATTGCAATGTTTGCTGAAATAAAAAGCACTATACTTACTTGATTAAGAGGCATGAACCAAATTAACTTCTAACGAAGAAAGACGACTCGTATATCTTATTCGTTTTCAATTTTTATTTCCAACGAAATCTACCGCTGTAATGTTGTCTATAAAATATGTTGGAAATTAAATATCGAAATCAGAATTGCAATATCTGCCGAAATAAAAGCACTAAGGACAACGAGCTTACTCGCTTTAAGAAGTACGAACCAAATTAACTTCCAACGAAGGAAGACAATTCATTTATCTCGTTCGTTTGTAATTTTTACTTCTATCGAGAGGGATTAATGAAACGCAAGACCGATGAAATTTTCGTTAGGCAGTTAGGCGCGAAGGAATTGAAATACCGAAGAATCGTTCGTGTAAATATCTAACTGAAGTTGCCGAGGCCAAAAATCCGTGGAATCCGCGCTATCCGGCTGATACCGCACGAATGGAATTTCGCGATCCGTTTCCCAGTTCAATTCCGTTCATTATTTCACCGATGGTCGGTGCGTTTCGCGATATTTCGCCCTATTAATTGTTAAACGCCGTATTATCAGCTAATATCAAAGCGCTCGTCTTACAAAACTTTGATCGTTTAAAGCGGAATTTCACCGTTTCGTCTGTTAATTTAAAAGACTAATCAGATCAGAAGTTGAAATTTCGAACTTTCTCGAAACAACTCGATTAGGCTTAATTGAATTATTTAACTCGTTGTTCGTTGATCATAGCTCGTAGATTATTCTCTGGTTTACTTTTAATCGTGGTCGTTTCTCTGAAAGGGTGAAGAGTTTCTTTATATCACGTTCGTTACTGTCGTACGTATCTTCTTGTGTCAATTATCAATTTTATAACAGCGGTAGAGGTGAATAATAACGATTCACGGTTTCATAGTGATTTTATTATTCGTATGAAAGGAAGAATGAAATATGGAATGCAAGAAAAATCATTTTTTTGTTCTAATGTAGGACGAATGAACAAAATTTTTATTCGAGATAGAATGTCATACAAAAGTATAAGATAAGAATAGATTGTAATAGAATAAATTGTATAATTATACACGATAAAAACTGTCATAATATAATATTCTACATTAAAATTAATTCTAAATTAAAAACTGTTATAATATAACATTCTACATTAAAATTAATTTTAAATTAAAAACTGTTATGATATAACATTCTACGTTAAAATTAATTTTAAATTAAAAACTGTTGTAATATAACATTCTACATTAAAATTAATTCTAAATTAAAAACTGTTATGATATAACATTCTACATTAAAATTAATTCTAAATTAAAAACTGTTATAATATAACATTCTACGTTAAAATTAATTTTAAATTAAAAACTGTTATAATATAACATTCTACATTAAAATTAATTCTAAATTAAAAACTGTTATGATATAACATTAAAATTAATTCTAAATTAAAAACTGTTATAATATAATATTCTACATTAAAATTAATTTTGAAATAGAAACTGTTATGATATAATATTCTACGTTAAAATTAATTCTAAATTGAATACTGTTATAACATAACATTCTACATTAAAATTAATTCTAAATTAAAAACTGTTGTAATACAGTATTCCACATTTCTAACATTATATTTTATACTTTGCATATTTTAAATAAGCAGCTACACGCAAAATTCCAGTACCAAAATAAATCAAAATAAATCGTTACAATTCAAACGATAATAATTAAAATAAATCGATCCATGGATACAAATGTGTTTGTGTCTGAACAGAAATCAATGTTAATTTTGACAAAGACACCGATATCTTTTAAGCGACCGTAAAAAAAAGAAAATCTAGGATCCGTCTGTTCTAAATTCAAGATATCCGATACTCTAAAATCAAGTAACGATCTTTATAACAAAATACATCTTCGCCAAGGTACAAATGAAATTAAGCGCTGCCAAATCGAGTAATCCAATTTCGAACAGTCGTGGTCACTGGCACCTTCAGCGCAACGTGCTCGTCCACACGTTCATCCGCAACACTGTCCACGGACAAAGATCAAATTTTTAGGTTAATGGCACGTCGCTGGCGCAGTATCTTCGCATACCATTCTGCTTAGCATTGAACGCACACGCATATCGCACGCGAGAAACCTTGCTCCGTATTTCGTCGTCGGATCTATCTCGCTCGCGACAGAGAATGCTCGCACGAACGCTTCTGGTATGGACAATTCTCTCTCTTTCTCTCTCTCTTTTTCTCTCCTTGCGGACGAAATTAATAGACCCTGAGAATGCATCAGTCGACGTGTCCAATATCGTCGACGAGTCGATTGACAAGCAGATGTCGATCATTCGATTACTCGCCGCGACTCGATACTAATTTTCGCTGTACGAGTGTTGGTCAGGTGCTTGGAGAAACGTCGCAATGGAGAAATCAAATCGTTCGTCGTCAGAGGAATCGGATTCTCTGGTGAGCTTGAGACATCGTTGTTTATGTTTGTTTAAAGGAATTTTAGACACTGGAGATTGCAGAAGAAAAGGAATAGACCGCGGGTGTTTGTCCGCGAATTGATATTTATGTCATTGAAGAGATAGGAGCTATAATAGAGGCTGCTTTCATTCTTCGAGTGATACCCGTACTTTGAATATATCACGTTATGTGTTTTTACATGTTTACGTGCATTGTGTATTGTATTCTTGTGTCTTTAGGTTTCCTGCAAGTGCATGAAAATGTGCAGTCTACAAGTAGAATGCAAGCTTTTATTCGTATATTTTGTGAAAATAAAATTTGTTGTAATTTAGTCAAAGGATGACAATATTCTGGTATGAAAAGTCGAATGTTCAATTATTAAATATTTTTTATCATAGAGTCAAGTCACTCAATTAGCAATTATTAATAAACAATTTTCTAGAATAATTTTCTCGAACAAAATAAGACAGAGAAGGACCAAAATGATCACAGCTTAATTTAGCAATTTCAAAATGGGTATTGGAAATTTTACTTCGAATCTGACGTCATTATTCTTCTGAAACAAACATGTTCATTAATCTTCATTTTGAATAAACCTAAGTGCAACAACTCTTGATAACATTTGTAACATCTTGTTCACTTTTAACCATCTTTCGTGTTAAGTAAATATGATACAAAGTGTTGTCCCTGTTTTGCAATTTTGTGCAAAAACGAGTTAGAAAGAAAGAGATAAAAAAGAAAGCAAATGGAGAACGAATTAGAGAGCGTTGGAAAGCGTTTTTCAAATTTCAGGGAGCAGAGAAGCAAATAAATTTGCTCGAGAAACAGTCGTCCCAACTTCGAACCTCGATCTCATTGAAATTGCAATCTTCCACGAACGATTTTTTTCGTTTACGTGGAACACTGGGAACATTCAGAATACGAGACGCGGGAATTTTTCTAAAAATTCAAATTGATCCAGATCGATCAAACGACACCGAAAGATTTAGCACGCTCCGGAACGAAAGCCCGTTGTTTCCCGATAGATTTCATGGTGCACGGTTCCGTTTTGATCACGATCAACCGGACCAGTTTGCCACCCACGCGTGGGAAACTAACTCGCGAAAAGGTCACTCGCGTGTACTTTTCCCTCTGGTATCGTTACGACCTATTGTTGTTTGCGTTAGAACGAGCCATGTGCAATTAATTAACCGGCTGGCCTGGTCTGTCGTTTAAAAAAAAAAAAACACCGCATTCAATTGGGAAACACACGCATTTTTTAAATTCTTTTTCTTTTTTTTTAAGAAAAACAAGGATAGTTTTCCCAGTGCACAGCGTGGGAATAACAAGGGCGATAAATGTTTAGTAAACTTGTTGGAAAGTGATCGTGGACGGTTGAATGTTAATTGTTTCTGGTGGAGATGGAATGTTATGAGAAGGGGCTATAGATTTTTATGCATCTATGGGAAGGGAGGTTCAAAGACGCATACAATGCTTATAATTTAATTTCTAATTTAATTTTTATATGTACAAATGTTCATTGCGCAGAATGTTTAACAAATGAAATACATTCTTCATTTTTAGTTACGAAGTTTTATAAAAATGTATGAATGCGTAATGCGTATCAATGATGAAATTAAATTAAGTGTTGTATTATTTATGTTGGATTATTATATTATGGAATATTATAGTGTTATTGATAATGTAAAATTCTTTTTATGGCGTGATACCATATTAATTCTTGCCATGTTGAAACTTGTTTGATATTTAATCGATATCACAATTGGTAATTAAGCAAACTCTCGATGAATCTCTAATGAGTTATAAAACGACCTGTATTTTCTTAATTCAAAATTAAGTAACAGCAATTAAATTTCGACTAAATGCAATTATCATATGAAACATTAAATTCATTCGAAGGATAAATTTCATGAATAAATACATAAATTCACTCGGTTAATTAACTTTAAATTTCGCCTGCGGTTTCAACAATAATGCTAATTAAATTTACCGATGATCAATTTTCAACTATTATAAATTCATGTATGTTCGAATATTATATAGACGCCTCGTATGACGTAGTCGATATTAAAAGATGTCATTCAAACTAACACAATGAATGTTAGCAATGAATATAAATTAGCTTAATTCAAGTTTGAACGATTTATAAATTTCTTTCGAGAAAAAGGATTATTTTCTTTCGTTTTTTTTTTTTAATCGAAGTTTACCATCACGTTAACTGCAGTTTCTAATAAAAAAAATTATTACTGTGTGTTAATTGCATTAAGTCTGTCCCCGAAAGTGAAGGATATTCTTGAGCTGCAATCAACATACTCTAATACTCTTTTCTTCTTGCTGTTATCGTTATTTTTAATGAAAATTTCTTATTTTTATTTAATATTCCAACACTTTTTTTATTCTATCCGTGATAAGCTTGGAAGTTATTATTACGAGGGTAAAATATTAAAACGTAGAATATCATTGGAACATTAGCACGTAGAGAATTCTTCATCTTATCCATAATTTCGATAAAGCACTCGAGCGTTTACTTACGAAACTAATACCATTATTGACGTAATGGCGCAACTGCGCGGCTGGATAACTCGACGGTGGCATTTAAAGTGACATTTCAGTCGATGCGTAATTTACACGAAGCAACTTGCCACGGACAGACGCGAAATACAAATAAAAAAAATACGCTTGAATATAGGCATTCGCAAATAATAAATTCACTTCGTACTTTTTCACCAGCTGAGAAAGCGAAACGTACCGTTTCGAGTGTCGAAAATTCACTGCAAACGCCCCTCGACAATGGACCACTCTTTCATTTAACCTGGGCGCGCCTCTTCCTTCTATTTAGACTGAGACTTGGCAACCCAATTCTCACGATTACAGCGGATTGTTTATCGTTCAACAACTTTCCATCGTAAGCGAAAGGAAGCTCTTTCGAGAAAACAGGAAGCACGTCATGAATTTGAATGAATCTTCTTCTCCGTGGAAGCGTTAATGAATCTTGCTGAAAGTTGGACAGTTTTGTTGAGACTAAGCATAGGCTTTGACTGCAATTTCTCTTTCTCACGTCGAAATATTTTTCTTTCTAATCAGAGAATATTTTTTCCTCTCGTGTATTTTCTTTTGTTCTTTGGTTTACTTCTTTTTCTTTTTTTAAATAACGAGAAATGGAAGTGGAAAGTTGAGTTATTTGAAAGAAGAATTTACTTGCGTACTTCTCGGTCTATATTCTGTTATTTATTAATGGATTAGTCAGAACATCTGTTTGTTGTTAGAAGCACACGGTGCCTCGATTTGGCCATTTTTCAAACGTTTAATTTTGTTCCAGGTTGCGCAATTTGATCTTAATAATAGATTTATTGAGTTAATGCACTCTTCTTAAACGACTATCGTTGTCGCCTTCAAATATTAGTTGGAATGATATATGGCTTCCACACGATGAAGAAACAACTGCCAAATTTTCAATCATAAGTAATAGTCTATTACGATATAATTTATCGGAAACCAGGAAAATCTGAATCTTCGAAATACGTCTCGAGAAATTTTCGATGACTAGAAATAAGAAAATCCTTCAGAATTCAAAACTCAAAAGCTCAATCCAAAATTCAATAATAATAATTTTAATAAAGAAGTATCGAGTAATAAAATACAACGAGAAGTTGAAAATTAGAAAATTATCATACATACGAAAATTAAATATGAAGTTTGAATCTTGTCTAGATAAAGATGCTTTCGAGGTTGAACATTTTTTTACTAGACTATAACTTAAATATATCGAAAGAATAAAATGCATATTTTCAGTAACTTGATATATCAAAACTTATATTACAGTACTTAATATATAGTACTAATATAGTACTTAATATATCATAACCTAAATATATCAAAAGAATAAAATACATATTTTAGTTTCACAATTAATTTCATCCAGAAACAAATTTATTAGACTTCCAAAATCATTCAGGATGACCCACCGATAAAAATTCAAGATAAACGTCTGCGATAAACGAAGCAAAAAGGCTCGTTCAACATTTGTCAAACCTAAACGTCACATTCGTGCTCTAAGGAAAAACGAGCGAACTGCATGTTCACTCGTTGAAATTTCACTTTTACTCCGTCATTTGTGCAGCAAAAAAGACGTGAAACTTTGATTTTCATCTTTGCTGAATAACGTAAGAGTAGCAACATTGTACAATGATACTTCGAGAAATTATTTCAAACCGACAAACAAACGGTTTGCTCATCGAGGCATACGTGTGATATCATCTCGCCGGCTCGAGAATGTAACGTCATCGCGCCTACATATTAACAGTTAAGTAGAAACACCGTGGAAATCTCAAGATATTTTGCAAACGCATCTCTCCTTGCGGATGAACGGCACGGATTTTCTCTAGTTTGCTACAACATTCTCTCGATTAACGTACGGATCTAGCTGCCTCCTTGCGTCACTTTCGATGGATAACGAACGCTTGTAACTCTTCTTTCGACTCGTACTTTGTCCATTATTATTTGTGTAAATTTTCCGAGCTGCGATTACTAAGATAAATTGGATTCTTATTTCTTAATTTCTTTCACCTAAGATTTAAATTTTCTTCTTATGTTATTTATACTTATTGTAACTTTACTTTTTATTTACTTTTTGCTTCATGATGGTAATGGTTCGTTAATGGTTCAAGTTATCTCTCGGTTTCACATACTGATTTAATCGCAGAAATTTTATGATTCAATATTTTATTCATATGCACGATAGCGAAAATTTGGAAGATAAAGATTGAGCATTGAATTTTGTGAAAGAATTTCTTTTTTTAATTACTCTGCGTGCTATACTTGCCATTGAACGTGTCGTCCGAACGGCGTTCGTTTTTGTTTGGAGTGAAAGCTCATTAGATAACTCTAATAGCTGTTATTTAACTGTTTATCTCTGTTTGTCCATATTTCGCGTTAAAAAGTGAATTGAAAGAAATTTGTTATTTTAATGTGAGAGTATACCCAACTACTGTTACCATAATTTTCAACAGAAGATGTACAACAGATTTCTACAAAAATAAATTTTCTCTTTCGCTGTGAAATAGGTGAGTGATACACGACCGAAATAAATAGAAATAAAACGTTTTTATTTTTAAATCACTTCTGTGTGATTCTCCCTTACATCTCTATACTAAACGAAGACGAAAATTAACACACGCGCATTTCCAGTCGACTATATTATATCTAAAACTCTACTTCAAAACACTCTCCCTCCCTGAACCTAAAATTAAAAAGACAAAGAGAAGAAAAGAGATCGTTTCTCCAAACGATCGCGTCAACCAGAAACGAAATAAAAATCGGAACCGAAGGTTCAAAGCGACGCTCCGCTCTCGCCCGTCCCGCGTAAAAATCATCAACGAGCGGTTTAATGGTTTCGCGTCGTCGAAAATTAGCACACACGTAGGTACGTCACGTACGTGACAATTGCCACGGCGCTATTAATGCAAATTGCCGCGAAACGGGTTAAGCTGGTCTCAATTGCGGATGCTCTTAATTGCTGGCGGGCTCGGTAACGATTACGGTTGCGTTCTTTCTCTCTCTCTCTCTCTCTCTCTGTCTCTCTCTCAGTGAAAACGCCGACAGAAACGAAAAGAAGGGGGAGAAAAAAGAAAAAAAGAAAAATTCCACTTGACCGTGTATGGGGACACGCGTCACGTCGGCCACGTCCAGTGAAAGTTGTTTTTGAACGAAATCGCCGACAGTTCGTACACTTTGCTAGCCAACGTGTCGCACAATACCACTACTACCGGTGCCGGGGCCGTCCTCTCATCGAGCTTCCAGCATAAAAGTCAGTTGTTTAGTAGCGCTCCAGCTCCAGAAGCCTCGTCTTCGTCTCCCTCGTGTCACTCCTTTTAGTGTCCTCTTTGGCTCCTCGTGCCTCTAATTTCGCTCGGCCGGGGTCTTCCTGATATCGATCGACGTTGGAAACTTTCGGGAGATCGGGGGGATCGACGACGATACGTGTGGCCTTCTCTCTGAGTAAGTAATTAGGTTCTGCGCGCGGTGATACGACATGCACGGCAGGAAGAACGTTCAAGATGCGATTTTAAAGTTCGTCAGAGAGAGATTGAAGTTGCGACGCGTCTCTGTGGAATGGATCTTCGCATTTTTGCAAACAGTGTTTGTCGCGGGGAATTTACGTCGATATAGAGTAACCGGAAATTGCGAAAATTTCGTTAACGATGGCAATATGAAATTTAATTAACAAGTCACGCGAGTACGTAGGAAATAGTTGAGTTTTACGAAGGTTAAACGATAATTACATAGGAAAGGAATTTCTTTTTTTTTTTTTTTTGAAAACCTCAGTGTCTAAGGATTCAGAAGTTTAAATTTAATCAAGTTGGAAATTTGATTATAGATGCAATAATATATTTTTCTAGAGCGAGTCGAAAACTTCTTATTTGAATAATACGGTAAATTTACATTATAACATAAACTACTTGAATTACTTTTCTCATTTGTACGCTTCGTTTTACTTTACACAAAGTTTTTGAGATAATTTCTTTGACACTTCTTTATTGAAAGAATCATGGTCACAAAATATAAAAATAATTCGGTAATCTTTTCCCCCTAGTCCAGTCGTTCAAGGTTAGTCTAATAGATTTAATGAATTAGATAGAGAGTTGATTTTAATTTTGATATTTTGTACTGTCACGTTGCGCTTAACAGATCCGTGTTAATGGAACAATGTTGACACACGACTTTGTGTTAAATTTTTGTTGAAATCTCGCCACTTTATTCACGATGTTATTTTAACATTTTTTGAATTTATATCTCAACGATCGATGTGTTAACATGGAAAAAGAAACAGTGAATTGAATGAAAAGCAAGCATAAAATGTCCAAAATGTTGAAACGCGAACGTTTAATTGTTTCAAATGCCATTCTCTCCAACTAAGTGTCATCGAAGATCGATCATTTTATCGCTAATCAGTATCGTATTGATTAATTTCGGAATATTCGTTATTCCATTATCAGGATATTCGTTTGTTCTATAGATATCTACATTAGCAATTCATAATTCGCAGAATTCGTCACATACCTGCGCGAATGTCGCTTATTCATCATCGAGTATCCATTATTCGCGTTAATAATAGGAAAACGTTAATTAAAGCAAACAAACTGTAATATTGTAGATTAGAAATTCTAATGGAATATGTATAGAAATATTTTATCAATGCACTTTCAAATGATTGATAGTATAGGTATCGTGTTGTTTATCACGAATGGAAAGATACAGAAAGAACAAAAGAAAAAAAGAACAAAATGAGTGTAAAATATTGAAGTATTTATTACGTTCCTAGAGTTTTAATGATAATTTTCATTTGAATAAGAAACGTGCACATACTAAAAGCAAAACATACGCGATTCTTTTACTCCTTGATTTTATTAAACATCATCGTGTTTCCGAATGTTTCATAAATAATTTGAACAGCAAAGATATTTTCTGAATATTCAAATTACAAACTTAAAAAGACAACCAATCGCGTGGTTTTCCTTCCGTAAATGCCAAGATTATTCTGGAAACTAATATCCTTCGTACACTCGAAGATCTTCCTAATGAAAATTCATGTTCGAATTCATTTCCATAAACGACAAGATCACTGTAAGAACTACACGAGAAATGTTTCAAGGAATCTCGGGATATCTTTGAAAACAGTATTCTCAAACGAACTCGAACGTATTTCTAGAAAACGATTCCACATCGAATTGATCGAGATCTTTTTCAAAACAATTCACTCTAGATTTTTCGCGCAAATCTCAGAATTCTCTCCGAGAACGAAATGGACGTCGAATCTTTCCACAAACGTTTGAAAACAGTTTCCAAAACAGATTCGATAATATTTTTAGACACGATTCCACGCAGGAATTTTCTCCAGAAAGGAAAAGCTCTCGAGACGATTCACAATCCAGATTTCTCCCACAAATTTCAGAATTTTCCCCGAGAACTATCGAGTTTCTCCACAAATCTCAAGATCCTTCCTTCCAACAAGACGCTAGAAATTTCCCCACAAAATCTCCGTACCGATTGCCCGTCTCTATTACTAAACGATCGCGCGAACAAAATAACAGCAGGTAATATAGGTTATGCCCTGGCGATGATTGGCTTTCATTGAACAGTCGCGGAAGAAAAGTGTCGGTTAATTAACGACCGGGCCGATGTTTGATCGGCTCTGTCTGTGATTTCGTGTATATAGTATATTATTGTCGATCGACGGGACATAATAGGCGGCCGGACCGCGAAATTTTCGCGCCGATTAATTGTACAAATGCCGCGGGATCGATGAAACGCGCGGCTTTCTCTCGGCGAGTGTTGCTGGTGATTTAATTTGGATAGCGAGCCAGGGGTCGCGATCGATCGCGCGTTATTATTACCGAAAACGGGCGTTTTCCACGTTCTATGAGTGGACACGCGCCGATCGTGACATCCTCGCGCTATATTTGTAAGTCACGTATGTATGTACGAGCGCCGGAAGACCGCGTCGAGCATCGTTGACCTACGACAATTGGCCACGACTTGGCGAAGGATTCACGATACACACTTGCGATGACGACGAGTGGATTTTGCGTATTTTATGAGAAATTCGGTGGCGCAGAAATGCATGAAATGTTCGGAGGGTATAATAATATTTCCTTACCAAAGAGTTCTACTTTCTTTCTACAGAAATGTAAATTTGCGTGGAAATTAAATAGCAGGTACAGCGACAAGTGAACTGTGGATATTTAAACAAATTTATATTTATATTTTTATAGAGATTAATTTATCCTGAAAGATTTGTTTAATTTACTCAAGTTTCTCACAAACTTGTACGATATTTTTGTAACCGATAGCATACACGTATTGTATTTTTTCGATAGGATTTATTATCGCTATCGAAAGTATTCAAAGTTATGGTAACGAAAGAGAAATTCAACTTCTTCTTGAAAGAGGAGTTGTCTGTTTTCTTACACAATACGTCGCATAATTCTGCTTACGCGGGTATAAAATATGCATAGTGGACTTATGTCATAACATGAATGATTCGTGACGCTAGCTAAAGTAAATCTTAATATACCAAAAGTATACATTTTCAACCTTGGAAAAATTAATATTAGAAATGCCATTTTGTGTAATATTCGCGCGTCAAAATTAAATTGTAAGTTCCAGCGTGTAGGAAAATTCGTCTCGTACGAAAAGGTTTCGTTGAATGTGATAAGCTAAGAGATGAGAATGATAATAATGTAAAACTTATTTTCAAAATACTTATTTTTAAAGTAAATTTTAAGATCTTTACCTTCAATGTCTATATCTACGTGGAAATAACTTTTTAAAAGCGGAATAATATTTAATTATTTTCTAGTCATTTGTTTCAAAATTTATTCAATATATTCCTTATGAATATCAGTATATTTAAACGTAATACATCGCCAGAGAGAAGCTTCAATTAACGATAATTCACGATTAGTATTTTCTTAAAGCAACTTCGTTAAAGAACAAAAATGTTTTTCAATCATTTTTCTTGCTGCTCTAATCGTCTGGACTTTCGATTCAAGTATCCAACTCAACATATTTCCGCCCATAAAACACGTTAATGGACGTGACTAAAGAGAACGTGTACAGCTACTAATGAGAATTAACAGCAAAAACAATCCTGTCATTGGAAATCGAGGATCGTTACCTCTTAGTTTCTTAATCGCTAGGTTTTATGATGAGAATATAAAGCCTTCAATGTGCGTCAATGTTTGAATTAACGATAACATTTGACATCGACCACTCGTCAAAAAATTATTACAACCGGTAAAAGCATAATATTCGTCGCAAGCCAAATTGATCAATTTCATTTCTCGTAATATCTCCAGTTTTTCTGATTACTTTCAAATAATTTCAAATGATTTTCAAGGCAGATTTAAAAGGAATAGCATCTATAACAATGCCACTTTTCTCTACTCAATTTTAGAATTCATCATTTGATCATTGTCGTTGAATTAGTGATCAAAAGAAATTCGTTGGATAACAACTTGCAAATTCTTCTTCAAAACTAATATCGACGAAGATCATCGGACTTGAATGTTATTTGAATTCCTGAAACCTTCGGTTTGTTGCAAGAAAATAGCATCCAAATAAAATCGTAGATAAATTTTGAGAAACCAAAGAACGAAGTTTGGAATTCCGTAATTCTTCAATCTTTCAAGTTGTTCGGCGATTTCACCTTTTCCATTTGAAAGAGAACGTTCGTTCTTTTTCTTTCTTTTTTTTTCTTTTTGGCTTGTGGATTGAAAAGTCGACACGATGACCCAGATCACGAAGCTGGAATCAATACACTTTCACGATTGCGGGACCTTTTGCGTCCGGTATGGGTCAAATGTACTGGTTTTGATCACTGTTGGCCTGTCGCCAATCAGGATTTGCTTCACCGGAAATCGACACTTGCAGTTTGCGTCCATCGCTCTTTTCCAGAGGATAAATCAATCACTGTAGAAATTCGAACGTCGAAATATTCGACGACAAATTTCTTTTCGTTTTACATCTTAAGCTTGACGTTCAAATTAACTCTCAACTATTTCAATATAAAATTATTCCAATGGCAGCCAGAGAAATCGTAGAAAATATCAAACGTTGCAAAGAAATAGTCGAAACTTTCCCCCAAAGTGTTATGTTTGACGTTTTAAATCAACTTCTGCGAATACTCTGAAACTTCGAAATATTTCTATATAGAACTTTCTCGCCAATAGACACGTTGCAGAGAAATCACCGAGAACTTTAAGAAAAAATCAAGTTTATTTCGTGACGAAACACGTGTCTTATTCACAAGCATGTGAATTTGTCCAGTTCATTTGCTACGTTTTATCGAACATAACGTTATTCGATTAAACTGTACTTTCCCATTTTATTCTTGTCACTATTAAAGATCAAAGAATATTTAAAAATGCATCATGTTATAATTGATTACACATATAGAAAAAAACCAAGATCCTCTTGCCCAATTTAACCAATGTTACTAGTAAAATTTTACAAGTTATCAGTGTCAATAAATTCTCATAAAAATAACGAAACAAATGAAATTTTACAAATTACAAGTCGCTTGATCGTCAGATTCTTCCAGTTGTATTTATTCAATTGCGTCATTTCATCTAACATAATAATTACGAAATTGAAAAGAAAGATGTCTATACCTCACATATTGCCGTTACTAAAATTTAGAGTAAAATTTGACTTTATTTCGCGATATCCTGCGACAGAGACCAACGTCCAAATCGAATTGAATCAAAGAAATTCCGAAATTAATTAATTCAACATTAAATTATCAGGATCTCCGTAATGAACGGTCCGTCGACGCCAGTTAAGAATTAATTGACAAATTATTTGGGACGTTTGAACCGGTGCTTTCGCGTTTCACTGTCGCGTCCTCGTCATCGAAGACAAACGTCCTCTTCAATGAACCGTCAAGTTGTGTAATTAATTGGACGCGCGGAAGATGATTATATTTGGTAACGAACCAATTAGTTTTTCAATGTTGAACTAATTAAATGACGCTGGGTTGAAGAAAGTGGAGGAGTCACGTTGCATCCTGTATCGTTGAATCACTCGGCTCGATGAAACCTCGCGTGCAACGATCTTCAAGCTTCGTTTGCGACGTAACGGTCGTTAAAGTCCATGCACCCGTGACGTCTGCAACAACGGTTCCCTGTTGCAGGATGAGCTGTTCCCTAGCGGGGGCCAGCTGTTTAACACAGACGGCCATCTATCTCGCGAAACAACAGGTAGAACAATGTTGATCGGAGCAGATATCTCCAGTTGCATAACCCACACCGGTACTGAATGATCGTCGACGACGCCTCGAAATTCGACGTCTTTCGATCTACGGAACGACTTTTTTTCTTCCTTTTCTTTCATTCCGTTTCGCAAGAGTGAGATTGGAATTTTGTTGATGATAAAATATATCATTTCTGGCTTCAGAGTTGATCCTCACTGGTTCAGAGAACATAATTTTCATGAAAAATTTACAATGAACAATCTCTGTTGATTAAACCTAAATTTCTGAAGACAAAGACATCTGGCGGTCATAGTATAGCAGGTCGTTGAATTCGTTTTTTTTAGAAGCAACAATCCTGCGAAGTCAAAAATACACGGTGCCATTTAAAAAAATCAATGTGACCTTGATTTTTTTATCAAAAAAAAAGTTTCTGGAATTTTTTATATTGTAGCCAGCTAGAAACTGATTAATTTTCGTTCAAAACATTTTTTGTCGCACAATCAGAAGTGCTTGAAAAATCGTGGCGACAGTCAAGTGCCACACTCTGCATATACATACATATATTTATTTTTGAGTACGATAACACATTAGGTAAATTACATATTTTTCAACTCGATAGTATCGTTGTAACATCGTTGATCGATTGTAGTAGGTTGATCAGTAGGAACTTCGAAATTTAGATCTAGTACAAATTCAATTCCTGTCACGCGTGCTATACTCGTCGCATGGAGATGATACTTTACAAACTACAGCAATTACATTTCAAAACTCGATGTTACACAAGCAATAGGAAGACTCGACCAACTTCTCTCTAAATTTGGTCACATCTCGTCCCAACTTTTTCCTTCACGCATGTTGCCAATGTCCACGATTGATTCTAATCTAACGCGAACAACTCCGAGTTGCTGCCGTTATAGGAGAAAGACACGAAAGGACTCGAGTTCCCGATTTCTATGCATGGCAATTCGAGTCGGTTCGGTCGCTACGTAACACTCGGCGAAACTATGACAAATGCACGTCGTGAAACGCCGCTGATGGTTCTCTGCTCCAGAGGATAACGGATTATTGTCACCTGAGCATTAACGTCACCGTTAGATCAGTCCGACTATAATTTCAGGAAGACGCACACGTGAGACGCGAGCTATCATTCTTTCAGCGGTGTGTTGCCAGAGTGCAAAAATTAGAGTACGTTACGGGGGAAAGGTTGAAGGAATTTTTGAACGCAACATCTTTTGTAGAAGCATGTAAAATTATTAAATTTGTAATTTTTGCGATGACTGTTCAAAGTTGAACTGCGAGGTTCCTTGAGATTATTATAGCTGTAAATGAATCTGCAGTTTAGTTGAAAGATAGTTCATCGTGTGATTTTAATTTTAATTCTACGAAAACTCTAAAACAATAAGAACGATAAATGGTCAGTATATTTTACAATAGAAATTAATTTAATACGATATACCGCGAATGATAAAAACTATCACGCATATTTTTGAACACAGCATGACAGTTTCTTCACGATTGACATAATCGATAACACCATCTAAGCTACCTCACTTTCACTACTAAATTAAATTTACAATACCAGGAAATATGAATATTCTTTGATTAAACAAACAGGACTGTTCCATTTCAGCAGAATCGATCGACTTGCAGATTATTTGCGTGGGTGGCTCCTAAGGATATCATTGATTCTCAATAACACCCGCAAATTATACACGAGATATTCCATGGGATATTACCTAAAGATGTCTGAATATTTTAAACCGCGTGTAGAGACTACCGCACCTTTCTGATTGACTTTGAGGTCTTCATCGAGAGTTCCAAGTTTCCTTGGCCGAAGGCCTTCGCCTCCACTTTTACTCCGTTTATCGTAGTTTGTCGATAAATTTTGTAATTAAATGTTATCTGCGTGACACTTCCTTTGCTGTTCGGAATACGTTGAAAGCTCTTGCACAAAGTACGTTGTTAATCACTAGTGACCTGCTTATTTTTTAATATTTCGCTAAGGAAATGAACAAGTTATGCGAGATCGATGTTTAGAATTTTTCATTTGATTGAATTTTATTACGAAGAATGCGGAATAAAATACAAAGCAAAAATCAGAACTTTGATAATTTAAAAGTAAACATTTTTTTTATCATTATAGGTATTATTTGATTATTGGATTAATAATTATTTTCTATAACGTTTTTAAATATTTATATCTTTTCCTGTCTTTTCCTTTAGCTTTTCCTTCAATTTCTTTAAATTATTTATAGTAAATGATATTATTGAAAATTGTCTGAAATTGAATAATTAGATTAATTACAACTAATTCAATATTTACTATTGGAGACTGTTTGAAATCATCGAACATTAAAACAAACATAAATGCATTTCGTAAGTTTCTAGTATCTACAGTATAAAGATCTACAGTATAAAGATCTATTAAGCGATATTTGGTTTCATAAAGAATTACTCTTACTTCATAGCAAATGTTTCACAATTCAAAGTATATATAATAAGTTGGAAGAATAGTTATATCATTTAAGATCCTCTCACGAGATTGTCATCTACGAAGAATGAAACTAATGGAGCTATTCTGCGAACTTGACAACTAGTCTTTTCTAAGATTTTGTACATTCTCGTATTCTTCTTAAAATTCAACGTCCCCTGTTGTATGAAAGATTTTAGAGAAGCTTATTTCAAGAAAATTAAGATGCTTAATCTCTATTTCCGCAAATATTTAATAAATTTAACAAAAGAAATTGAAATTGAAGATATAAATGGAAAAAATCGAATTTCATTTAATTTTCAATCAAATTCAACTTATACTATATGAGCCAAGGAGTGTATTATTCTGTATTAGTCTGCAATGGCTAGAAAATTAATTCTTACAAGCTTTCAGCATCACACGACTCATCAATAATGAAATTGGTTGTTCCTGATCGACCATTTTTCATGAATAATACCTCTGACACATCCGAGCAGAATTCCATTGCTAAATATGACAAAAATTCTTAATGTTTCAAATCAAGTGCAAAAATTAAGTCAGATTAAATATTAGATTTATTCTCCGAAAAGAGTCTCTGAGCCTGAGATCTCAGGTTTAGCTCTCTTCGAATTCACTTTATTAAAAAGTTACAAAATCACGTTAGAAAATATCTCGATATTATCTAACATGAATGAAATTGTATACCGCGAACTTGTATATTACAAATTCGATCCAATTCAAGAAATAAAGGTTAAAAAACGTTTCGTTTCAATTTAGAAAAATATATTGCGTTAGTAGAATTTTCCTGAATGTTAATTAACACAGTAGATCATTGATGTCTGGCGGGGAAGTCACGTTAATTGATGGTAACTAGTCCAAAGTGTGTATCAAACGCGTTTGCCGGGAACTGGCCTCTGCTTCTTTTCGAACTTCCCTGTACATTTTACCACTAAAATACTGGCTTTGTACACTTGTTAAGAGCTCGTTTGAGGAAACATGGCCCCCTAATTGCGTGCACGGCCTATTAGCGCAAGCTATCGTTTCGATTGTAATACTTCGTTCCACGGCCATTATTGATGCCAAAATCGGCTTAATTTCCAGACATCAAGGAACTTTGGGAGAGAAAAGTAACTTACAGAGAACGGGCGCGAGTTTCGAAGCTGGCGGCAGCCAGTTAGGATGAAAGGAAGGCCTTTTGTTGCGACGCAAAATTGTTGGCGTGGCTTCCAGTGTACTTATGGCCAAATTCTTATGTATTTATAGGAAAATGTACAAAAAGAGTTTGATCAGAGTGCGCAAAAATATACGAAACATCGAAAGTTGAGTATTTGTTATAATTAAACTTATGCAATTTCATATTTGAAAATGAAATCTACGTAGAAATTCTTTTCGATTAATTAAATATTAAGTATTCAACAAATGGAAGAAATGTCTATTTATAATTGGCAAGAGAAAATCTTATAATCTGTTTAGAACTTTATGAGGAAATCGTGACAAAGACATAAAGCTTGCTTCGAACGATTTGCCATTCAGGATAAAAATAACTCTCGATGGTGGACATAATTACTTACTATTAATACGCAATTAAAAATATCACCTCTTCCTGCTGATTTAAGGTTAATATGAATGGAACGTTAAATTTATAACCGCACAAGCTTCCTGTCTTACATCATATTAAGGCCATTATCGTCTCGTTCACAATTTATATCCTCGTTACAGTGTTTTAATAAAGTTTCAAACAGCTTACGTTGATATTTCTACTTACAGAGCATATCGACTAACTTTTCGTATACTTTTAATGAATACTTTAATTTGCTTTACAAATATTAATATTATTTATTTAAGAAATGGTTCCACCATTTCAGAATTTAAACTTCATGTCATTTTACCATTTTACAGTTTTAGGGATTCACGGGATTTTCGTGACCGAATAACTAGTAAACGTATTATATATCTTGGGTTTTCACAATTCATTTTCATCTCCGATAGTTCTCACTCAAATGACACAAGTTTTCCAAACGAGATAGACGCAAAGAATTTTTATGGCATCGAATAGAACATTCGCCAAAATTGTCACGGTATATATTGTCTCACGAAAGTATTTGGATACTCACTATAGAAAACTTTTGCGTCCATATTGTACATGTTATATAAAATATTTTGAAATTTCGTAATATTATATGAGATATATAATCATAATTAAGCATACAACAAACATCGAATATGGCTAATTAATCGTTTAAATACTTCTGTGTAATTTCTATGTATATTCCTTTCAGATCTGCTTCAAACTTTTCGAATATAATCATGATAATTAAAACTCGTAACAGTGTACAAAAATTTTAAATATTTTAAATAACTTACGCAAAATATATTCATAAAAGATTTTTCTAACTGTTCAGATACTTTTATGAGTTGCCGTGGCTTTCTGGGCAAGCGTCAAGCAGCTCACTTTGTTTTCGTTATTATTAGAAACAGTGACATCCGTGGTATCCAAATTTCGCGCCGTTCTGATCAATTTTTCTCGCACACAGCATTCTCAAGAACAGGATGACCCTAGTATGTATTTTTCTTTTCTTTTTTTTTTTTTAAGAAGTTTTCGCGAGAAGCTTCTTGTCAGCACGTGGTTGCTACGTGGCGCGAAATTATCATCGGTCCGTCCGGATGGAAAACGATTCGCCTTTTTTCGTGGCCGTGAAAGTAAGCCGGAGCGGTTTTCATTCGGCTGTACAGAAATAAACCTGCCAGGAAGCCGTACAAATTAATTAGCGGACAGATTTCTCGCAGCCAGTGAGAGCACACACGCGTTATTTGGAGCACTGAAAGTTTCATTCTGGATCTGATCTGACGATACGCGCGTTATGATTGATGTTCTTCGCTATATTGTCTTCCGTGCATTCATCGACGCGATGACGAATAATATTTGCATTGAAAGAGGAGAGTGTGCAGCGGGATGTTTTCTGGGTTGCATCATAAGCGAAAGAGCCTGCCTAATAATTTGATATCGGTTCTATCTTCTTCGAAAATTGCGTAACTCGGAGATTGCGCACGAGAAAATAGGAAAGTAACGATGAATATGGATGTTAGAAACTTGCAGTTTTTTATCCAATAGATTCTTTTAAAAACGAGCAATAATTGTGATACATAATTTTAATACATCGTTAATGGAGTTTTACAAATGTATAAATTATTTGAATAATGTTTTCATGCACTTTATAGCAAGTTTATCGATGTACGATACATTTGTAATGATTAAATTAAGATATGACAATTGTATAAGTATGTGTCTTCAAGATTCATTCAACGTAGATCAATATTAAAATTCAAACATAATAAACTTTATAGTCGTTACAACCATACTATATAGCAAATACAAATTACATCGTCATTTTTCGTTCATAATTTTTGAAATATTGCCTGTTATAATGATAATAATATAATTTATATACTATCGTTCGATCAATGGTCACATCGATCAAATAGTAATTATTAACAATATCAATCTCATTTTCAGTGTATCATAAATGGAAGTTAAAAGTTCGTCATGTTTCCTCTTTTTACAAATCATTTCCTCGGGTTTTATGTCGTCTTGTATCTACTTTCTTGTGTAATCATTTAACTCGTCTGTTAAAAATAACAAGACATAAGAACGACGACAATAACAATAACGATAACGCTAAAAATCATGCGACAAAAGCGAAAAAACGTAATCGCGGTAGAAGCAGAGGTTGGATTGCCGTATTCCTGAGCGCAGGGGTGTAATCGTTATTAATGCGGGCCTAGGTCACGGGCGACGGATCGTCTTTGGAGGCGGCTAGTTAGTTCGCAGGAAGGCCAGTGGCCGCGCTCGCGCTCACTATAAATAATCATGGCGCGGTGATGTCCAAGTATAGACCGTTGGGAGTTTGCCAGCCTGCGAGGAGGCCTCAGCTATTTTTGAGGCTGTCGCCGCTACGAGCGCTACAGCGCGCGATAGACGCTCTCTAATCAAAACTGCACGACCGAAGAACGACAGAGATGGCCGCTCTGTCTTTTCAGAACCACAGGCCTGCGCAACATGCTCCCACCTTGCATCCACCATTTCCCCACTCTTTATGTGTATACACCGATTACCGGTCTTTGCACGACCTTGGATAGAATTGATTTATCGCGTTAATTATCCTTACGCAGCGGAGGGCCCACGTGTTTTTTCGTTAAAAATTCTTCTCGATTACGCTTGGTATTTCACTCGAATATTCGCGCCACAATTAACAAACGCTATTGTCGATCATTCGATGCTTTATTTTGGTTAGATGATTTTCGTTCAACAATTGATTTAGGATCTTAAATTGTGGTACAATGTAAACGTGGTATGATATTTGTATCGTTAGAACGAACCACGATTCCTTCGTGGTATCTATATCCATATAGTATTTTGCTATTTTATAGTTTAGCTTCGTTTTACAATATAGACTGTCTCGAGTTGAAGATCGTTGAATTGTCAGTCGTTTTCAAGAGTACGATAAACGACTCGATGCAAGGAGCGAAAACGGTAAACGATCGTTCAACTTTCAGCTTGCGACTTTTGCACGTATATGGAGGTGTTTTGAAACAACCGCCACGAGTGCTACATCAACGTCAATACCTGCGCGACGCTAGACGCGCAGAAACTTTCTCCGTGGGTTAGCATTTCGTATACTACATTCAAACTAATTCTTCGTTCGTTGTCAAATGCTTTGAAACTTTAATTGAATCTCATTGTTGCAAGCGATTGATAGAGTAGAGCAATTACTTCCAGTATCTCGAAGGTTGCCCCGTACCGAGCGATCGTTTCGAAATTTATTCGAATAATTACGAAATACACCGCGAAGCTACAGCCTGTTCCGCTCACTCTTTGTTCAAATATGGTATAAGCGTCAAAGGGCGCTGCCGCAATCAGCCGCAATCGGCGAACTGGTCAGTGAAGTGTACGTCTGTCGTGAGAAGTGGGCGAGGTGTATTTGATTGCGAGCGGTTCACCTAATTTCGCGTTGTAGGGTCCCATCATCGTGGCTCGTTGTTGCGTTTCGATTCGCCAGTAGTAAGTCTCATTCTTTCTTTTGAATGTTAATATTTCAAAGACGACTGAGAATCGCCGTTTAGCGTGGGCTGCCGATTTGGCAGATGAGTTGTCAATGAAAATCGATCCCGAATTATCTGGGGCAAAGGGCATCAGCCGCATTGGACAGTTGCCGAATTTAAATGCAACTTGTCGATTTGCTGATCGTCCGATCAGGAACATTATCTGCGTGCACGCGTACGCGTAGTGATGAGCGTGTTCCGTGACGAAGTACCTCGCCGCCTCTGATATTGTAACTCATCGTCCCCGCTTGCATCGATTCTGCGATTGTTCGTCAACCGCCGCTGTTTTTGTCATTCATTTGATCGAGCCATTCAGTTCAGTGAATTTCACGCGAATCGAAAGAGAGTGAAACTAATCATTAATAAATAATACAAGACTTCGGTCAATTCAAGGAATTCGATCAATTCTGTCTAGTCTATTTCATAATCAGTATCCATAGGAATCGATATTCTGTGTTCTTTTATGATGTGGATTGTAGTATTAGAATACTAATATAGTTTAGTGGTAGTAGAGACAATTCTATGGCATTAGATAGTTACACTAATAAATCAGTCAATAAAATGTCACGGAGGTACTCTGTAGTTGACCAAGAACCATGGGAAACTTTCCAGACTTCTTCATCGACCAAAACAACCACTATGACAACTGCAGCAAAGCTGTATGGCAAGGATTTGAGTGAATATGATGATGTGGATGTGGACGACCTATTGGCACAACTGACCCCAGAAGAAATCAACATATTAGCAAAGGAAGTGGATCCTGATGTGAGAGAATCAGAATTATCTTTGCTATCTTTAAGATGGTTAATAAAATGGTTGATATAAATACATTCTATGTTATTTCTATAGGATAGCTTTATGCCACCATCGGAACGTTGTAGCTATGAATGTGACAAGAGTCCTACAGGACCGCTAAATCGTAAGAAACTTATTGAACACATTAACAAACAAGCTTTAGAAACACCAGACAGGCCAGAATTGAAGCCCTATGTACCTGGTGTAATAAGAGGCAAAAAGGTATCATTTCATTTACAATAGGTTTATAGGTTAAAAACCATTATATATATATATATATATATATATATATATATATTTTTTTTGTATATATTCCAGTGGGTTCCACCTCCTCAAGAAAGTGCAAAGGAAAAAGCAGTAGACGAGCAAATTGCCATTGATCTTGGAGAAGAATATGAGCAAGCATTGTCTAATGCTACTCAGGAAGAAATTATTGATCTTGCTGGTAAATATAATTTTTTAGGATAGAATGATATAAGTTTTGGTTAAAGTATGTACTTTGATATTATATTTAATACAAACTTTTTACATGCAGCTATTCTTGGGTTTCATTCCATGATGAACCAAGATCAGTATCATGCTTCTCTGTTAAATTCTGGTCAACCTGTTGGTTTGGGTTGGGATGGTGTAACAAAAGCTAGTCAACCAAAACCTTATCCAATGGAGCCACCTAATGACACAGACGTTGACGCTACTATAAAACAAGTAAGAGAAGACGATGCTTCGCTAATTGATCTAAATTGGAATAACATTAAAGTGAGTATATGAAGATTATGTTTTTACAATTTTATACAAACAGAAATTTTGACATTGCTATATATTTATATTAATCTATTATTTTACAGAATATATCTGACGAGAAGTTTATTCAATTATTTGAAGGATTGGAGATAAACACACACCTTGAATCCTTGAGTTTGACAAATGTGGGACTCACTGATAAGACTGCACAAAGGTTGGCAGATGCCTTAGAGAAAAATTCTACTCTCAGGGTACTCAAGTTAGTACTATACTTTCTGTCCTATTTGTATCAGTAATCTTTATTAGGTATGATATACTAAACCCATAATTTTTTAGTGTGGAAACAAACTTTATAAGTCCAGCTGTGATAGTGAGGCTCATCAGGGCTCTCCTTAAAACGAAGTCAATAGAAGAATTTCGATGTTCGAATCAGGTAAAATATAATTAAAATTGTATATCCTTATATCCGGCACTTCATCTGTTAAATGTAACAAAGCTTTTGTAATTATTAATAATATAGTGTGTTTTATACTTTTTTCTATTGTGTAGAGATCACAGGTATTGGGAAATAAAATTGAAATGGAAATTACGCAATTGGTCGAACAGAATCCGACATTGCTCCGACTTGGTCTTCATTTGGAATTTAATGACGCTAGACATCGCGTGGCTGCACATTTACAACGCAACATTGATAGGAGTAAGTAGAAATAATACATTTAAAAAAAAAATCTATGCAAGTCTTAATTTCGGGCATACTAGAGTAATTTTTTATGGAGGATCTATAAAAAATTTCATATTGTTAAATAAAAAATTCTATATTTTTCTATATATTTCTACATATAAAAACTATTGATAAGGTATATCAATCATTAATCATTTAAGCGATAATCGCCAATATAATAATCTTAAGTGGCAACGTTTCATTTTTGATATAACATTACTATTTCATCAGAGATATCTGTGTTAAATAATCTTAATAATATTCTTTCCCAGGTATATTATATTTAAGATGTCATTTCATGTGTCCCAAATATTCATTTATAACGAAAAAAATTTTTTACAGATTTATTTATTCAGAGATATGTGCCACATTGGAATTGTATTTTCTTTTTTAATTCGAACAATTATTCTTATATTCTAAAGAGACGCGATTTTCCTCTTTGTCCAAGCGATATTCATACTCTTAATTTTTCGTTTAGATGGGAGCAATTGTATGGGGGACCATGGAGATTATATGACGAAATGCTTCTAACTCTTCCGAATCTGCTTCGTAGTCTTTCATAGCGCTTTATTAGCACATCATCATTCATCCATTCATCCCGCTAAACTCATTTATTATTTTTCTAGCTAGTGATATAGAGGTAATTATGAGTGTACCCATTTGAAATCGATATTTCTCTATACCTTTAACAATTTGTGCACTCTAACAACTTCGTGGAGAGTTCCATTCTATTTCTCGTACTAAAAGGATGTTGTACCTAGAAAATTCATCGACGATACTTTTGAACTGTTTTCAATTTTCAGTCAAATACAGAACCAAAGATTATTAAAGTACATGGGAATTCGATTTGGCACGAGTCTGTTTAAGTCGCGTTTATTTCCCATTGTTTATATGTAGTTTATTTAACATTGATAAGCAACGAAGCAGACAAGTAATCTATAATTCGTCCTTTTGTGTAGTTTCCTTCATTTAATCTACTGAATGAAATGATGGTAATAGCATTAATTTAAGAAGCATAGTTTAGCATAACTTTTGTTCTGTTACATCATACTCTATGATGCAATACAGTTCCAGATATAAATCAATAAATCAGAAACAAATATAATCGCTCGACAATAAATTATTCTAGGTTCAAATCTTGCTTTACATTTATCACGCAGCATGCTTATCTTCCACACGTTCTTCATCCAATCCAATGCAAGCTTTTTATCTTTTTCGTTTTATCATTCTCACGTCCATTTCATGTGAATCATTGAAAATACTTCGCGCGGACATACGAAACTCCTGCATTGGTTTATATTTTGCTTGAAACACAGTCTACAAAATTGCTGTAATAATATTCATAATTTAACGAGCTGTTTATTTTGTTAGTCTGTCGAGTGCAACGCGCTAAGCTAGAGGCCGGTGAACTTCCGCAAAGTTTCGTTGTCCCAGTAGGTGGTGTACCAAACGGAACGTAGCGCTGATTTCTACAGCGCAGTGAGTAGTATTTGTCAAACGAAAGTATTTGAAACTTGTTTTTCATGCCTGATTTTTTTTTGGTCCACGTACAACTTTCGTGATGATGTCGAATGTAAATGAATGAGCAGATTAAACGATATTATTCCATACTCGTAAATTATTTGCCTGTGATCGTTCACTTGTTAAATGTATTTTGTACCGGTTTGATTAATTCTTTTCGTGAATAGGTCTTGGTCCAACGTGTGATTGTTCTTAGAATAATTTTTAAATCAATATTTGTATGTCCTCTGTGTTAGTGAAAAAAGAATATTATCAGTACTATTAATAAGAAAAATAAATTAAGCAATCACATTAGAGTGATAATTCTATTCATTTGATATTTAATATTGTAACGATATTATCATTATAGATGTCAGTTGTACAAATTGTTACAGTGATCATAGCTATGAAACAAGAAAAAAGAAATTTCAATGTTAAATTCAGTGAATTTTTAATTACGTTTCGTACGTACATTATTATTAACATTCATACATCCTTTGCACGAATTTTATTTTAAGTTGCTCGCATTGTCTCATCCCTTATTTCAATCTGTTGCACACATCTGCTAAAGCGATAAGACCGAACTATAGTACAGGAAATATAACAAAGCTATTCGAAAACGAACGAATCTTGGACATATCTCCGATCATATTTACAGGCGGAGTTCCTAAGTTAACGTGCATCAATTTTCCACAGTCTGTTCCGCAATTTATGGTCTCATAGTCGCGTAGATGTTCGTCGCATAACATTTAGATTGATTACAGTGATCACGATGATGAGCCGAGAGGATTATGATGGCGTGCCACGCCTATCCTAATTGGTCAGAGACCTCGAAACGATCAGTTAATAACCAATAAAGTTGTCCATTTGTATTAAATCTGCTACAGTCTTCGAACTTTTACATTCCCAATCTTGTTCCAACGAATAAATAAAATTTCTAATGTATTAAAAGAGAGACTTTAACGAGACAATGATTGTCTTATGTTTTATAAAGAATCGTACGCAAAGAGTGTAGCGGAGTTAATAACAATGGATGAGGGCGATCTGGATCGTTTCGATTTCTCCAAGTTGTCACAAAGAATGGAATTAGTTTGTAATGCAAACGATTTTACCACCCACCGATATGAGACTCCACGAGCTGCGACGTATACTTACGACACCTCTATTCTTTCCCAACAGTACGGAAAGACCTAACGCTGCGGCTACAGTTCCGATTCTTTAACATGAACCACAGGAAACCTGCCTTGATTCAATGAAAGGTAGCTACACCCTTAAGCGGTGGCCGATCAACAGATTGATGCTGTTCGCGTTTCTCTTGCCGCAACTCTTAACTGCTCTTTGTTACTTTGCAGCTTCACTAACGTTGCTTTCCGATAGAGTGCTAGGTTCTGTGCGCTTGAGAGGACGGCGGGATTAGTGTAAAAGCGACTTTTGGCTACGAACGATTTTTCACGATTGTCTGAGAGGCCCCTAATTTTTTGGAAGATCATGTTTCGTGTGATCCCATGGCGCGGAGGGACAACTAACTTAATTTAAAATATCGTCTATAGTATTAGTATATCTAACGTGTATATAATTTGGCAGTTGTTCGTATATATTACGATCAGGATATATTCTATAAACTGTGCTATAACTGAGGATACTTAGATAGCTTTAACGATAGTAGAAGAATTCTAACATTTATTTATTTTGAGTTATTTGTAATTGATTTTTGGCATCCTTCGCAAAGTGATGTAACTTTCGCACAAAGAGGAAAGAATTTCTCCAGTAAATGGAGATTTGTAAAATCGTATCGAGTTACGTATAAAAGAAGTTACGCGTCATCGAAATTGAGAACGAACGACCGTGTCAAACGGGATCTTACGGAACAAGGGATTTACCACCATCGTTTCACCGGTTAGCGTCTCGTTCGTAATGTATCACGACACGTTAGTTCGTAATGAAAGTCGAAAACCGAGTTTTGCGCTTGATCTGACACGTCGTTAACTGCAAATGGTGTTTGTAGACGAGCTTTAACTCTAGTCGACGGCCTCTCTTCCAGGATTTAGGTGCACATCCTATCAAACCCGATGAAGTCGTGACGCGTTAATTTCCACGCAAGCTTCCAGAAGCTCGGTTCGCCTTGCGTGACGTCCTCTCGACGTTAAATGTCGAGCGGCAAACGGTTTAACGTGTGACGACGTGCCTAGTGATGGGATCAAGCGTATCGCGAGCAACGTGTTAAAGTCTAATGAAGCATTTAACTAATTGCCTTCGAATCTCGCCTTCGTCGACGGATACGTGTGATCGAAGTTAATTCTATCCGTGATAGAAAATTCTGTCGTTTGTTGCTACATTTTGTAGAGGGTGTGAAGTATTTTCTGGTTGATGTTCAGATTATTGTGCGTTGTAGAATAGAATATTTCTGAATTATATTTCATATCTAGCGTATAATGTTCTTTACAACACGTTGAAATAATTTTGTGTAGTATAAGTTATCTTTTTCCACTACTAGACGTTTATTTCAATTGATTAGTATATTGATCTATTTGATTGATCGATAAAAATTATAAAATGTTCGCAGTACCACGTAGTTTTCGATAGCCATTTTAACAATCCCATCGCTAAATACATGCTGTCAGCCAAAAGAACGAGAACTGTATAATTATGATTAAATCTATGGTAATTAAATTGTACCCCTAATTAAGAGCATCTAACAACTAGTTATGATTTAATATTAAGACGATCCGACACAAATAGTATTGTAGAGTGATGTAACAACCACCGACTTCTAATTTACATCTATATATATTAAAATAGTTACAATTAAAATCTAAACAAATATACACAATCATTCAATTAAGAATACTTGCGTTATAAACAATATTTAGCCATCCTAATATTAAAATTATTATCATAAAATATAAATTATATCATTTATATTTACGAGTCTTTTAATTTCTTAATTTGCCCAATTTCTTTCACGCCCAGATTTACACTGTAATTTATGACATTATGTTTCGTAATATTCAAAAAAAGTATACTCACGTAAAGTCTAAGGCTCGCACTTTTGGCTGATAGCGTATGCACCGCGATAGTGTATCTACCCTACACACTGGTACAACATAGTAGTAGGTTGGGATCGCGTTGAAACTGTTCGGTTGGATCAACCACGAACTGCTCCCGATAAAGTTTTTCCCTCGCGCGAAGGTACAACTCAATTAACCGGTCGTTTGGCGGAAAGTTCGTAGCCAGATCGCCGCTTTACAGTTCAGATTAGCTGTTTGCGTAGGAATATGGGAGTAATTTCTTCTCGTCACGCGAATAACTTTCCAACTTGGACACACACTGTTTTTTTTTTTTTTTTTTTTGTCTAAAAGCCAGCTAGAAGTTTTTGAAATCGCGTTTTTCTCCCTTCCCTCTTTTTTTTTTTTTATTCCGTCGTATTGTTAACCCCTTGCGTTTCGACGAAGTTATGATTAGTTTAGCAGGACGTTTCGAGATTGGTCAATTACACCGACCGAAGCAGCTTTGACATAGTTATTAGCAGACTGCGGGTTTTTCTGCAGATTCCTCATTTTGCACGATAGAAGAAAGCACCGGGAGATTAAATATATATATATTGCAACGATTTCGTAGTTTCTGAATGTTGCACGAATGCGTGAGAAAGCCCGCAACGTCGATTCTGTAAATTTGTTACGCTTTATCTATTTGATTTGCAAACCGCGTGACAAAATGGAAATGGTTTATTTCGACAATTTTTCGCGTATCGAGGTTAGTCAGGCTTTATTCAATGCCCCGTTTTTATGCAAATTTCACGGATGGGAAAATTGATGAGTTTCGTATTTCACAGGGGTTGTATGAAATTAAATATTCGGCTTTGACGTTTTGCATCGCGGCCGCGTCAAAGTGTAATCTTTTATTTTACAGAAAATATCGGTGGAATTTGTTTTTTGTGTGTGTGTGTGTGTGTAAAGCGCGTTCCCCCGGTGTTTTTTTCTTTTTTTCCTCATCAAGCTGATTAAATAACGCCCCGGTGGAAAATTCATTTGCGTTGAGCAGTACAATCGGAAATTTTAAATATGCCAGAGGGCTGTGAATTTTGTGGGAAATTTAGTGGTTACGCAAGGGGTTGCGCATAGACATCTTCTAGCTGCTTTTTAAACTACGAAATTAAAAAAAAAAAAAATTATTAACTCAATCATTTTATTTACTTCATTTGAATCATTAGTCCTCCATTGTCTGACTATTTTATTAATTTCATAGAAAATATCAAGCGTGCAACGTTTCTTTCAATTGGTCGTGTTCTGTCTACACTTTTCTTCTAAAAGAATTTTCATTTTTGTCGAGAGAGAAAATTTCAAATCGCTCAACGATTAATTATAATGCAATAACAGAGATTTTTGATGATCTTTAATACATTTCTAATTTTTTACGGAAATCTGCAAAATTTGATTTTACATATCTTTTTCATTTCGTCGTTTGCAATTTCACGATATATAGAACGTCCGTTCGCATTACATAAAAAAAAAAAAAAAAAAAAAAAAAAAGTACGACAATGAAGGATTAATTATCAGCAACATCTCACCATCGGCAACACGTATTCATTTTACACACCAAGGTCTGCTCTCAAACACACGAAACCATTAACAAAGGTATATGTCGGCCAGTCAGCGAGCGCTTAAACGGGGCCAGAGAAAATCGTGAAAATCCGAATTATTCGAAAGTAGACTAATTTACACGGTTCAATCGGCAAACTCTCTCTTTCTCTCTCTCTCTCTCCGGCCAAAATCCGATCGATTATACGCGGGGCTTATCCCGGCCTTTCCGATGACTATTTGCGGGGAATAAACTGCCACCACGTTGGCCGGAACTGATTTTCACGATTAGTCGAATTTAATGCTTTAAATGTCAAACGAGCGGGTTCGAGTGGGGGGATTTTCAAAGTGCTCGTTCACGCATCGGCGAAATTTCCAACGGGATCGGCCGGTGTGTTCCCGTCATAACACGTCACCGGCGTGTTATTGCCAGGCTAAAAGATCGCCGTGACGTTTACGCCGTGGGTTTTCCCCACTGTAAATCCTCCGCCTTTCTCCACTCTCTGTTTCAGCCCTGTTTTGGAATGTGACGTGCATCGGCGATTTGCGTTTTCTTTGACAAAAGTAACACAGCGTGACGTGACCGTTTCCCCGATTAACTGAAAGATTAATCCTCTTGTTTGCAGTTTGGACGTGTTTCTTATTTTTTGTCTCATACTAACAGATGGAACGATTAACCCTAACTTTGAAAGTGATTCCAAAGAGAACTCTTAACTGGTATCGTTGGGGATCAAATTGTTGGATTCTGGAATTTTTCACTTTTTCATTACCATACATGAAGTGAAATGAAAATGTTACGTGTAATTTGGGATATTTATATCAGTTTAATATAAATCAGTGTACGTCGTAACGTGATCCAACGATACTGGTTGAGAATCAGCACTATAAAGACAGTTGACGAAACCAGTCTTTCTAGTGTCAATGTTATCATAGGTGAAATTTTATCTAAATGTCTACATTTTTTTTTTAGTTTAGAAATAAAAATAAAGTCGAACGAATGGTAACTTTCGTTACCATTCCATTCAACATCAAAACAAGAAGTTTTGTAATATTTTAATAAGCACGAAATTTCACTCGTGATGGCCCTTGAGGATTAACATCATTCACGGAGCTTCTTTCTCGTTGCATGGAATTAACTGTAGTGTGGAAACTACAATACTTGTTCTCATTTTTATGCTCGAGAACGGGAGAAAAGAAAAAACGAAAGGAGCTCCAGTGATTCGTGCGCGAGGGTTGAACTACAATACAAAGAATTTTGCGACGATTATTTCTGTCCGATAATCATAGAGTTATAGAATTGATCGAATTATGATCGAATGGGAATATCGGTACATACGACGAAACAAAAGTTCGAGTGAATATTTTAAATTACGATGAATTCGACGATACTCTCATCGAAATAAAATTTCACGGGAGAGAAGCGTTTATCTCGAAATTTCAGAAAATCGCGCAAGAAAAGAAAAGAAGAAAAACAAAAAGAGAAGAAGAAAGAACGAAAAAGGAAACCAGAGAGACACGTCGAAACGTCGCAAAATTCTGCGATTCGTTCCCCGTTACAATCACTCGCTACGTCGAAACGTTGCACAGAGAAGAATGTCCACTCTGCAGGGACTTTCCCAACTAGTTTTCTAGCGACGTTCTAACAAACCGTCGAACGTTGCTCGCCCGCTGTTTGCCGGCTCGGAGACGGAAGTTGTTTAATTCACCGGCATGATGAACGTATCAGCGGGCGCTAGGAAAAAGCGGCGACAATTCCTGCGACAGATAGTCCGAATTCAGGGCGAACGAAAGACAATTAAAAAGCGACCGACCAAGCCACGGCCAAGCACACACGCGTGATGATATATTTTATGTCATCGTACGGGGGTTATTCCTAGCCTCGCGTGGAAATTGCAATTTTCCCGGTCGGATTACGTTCTGAACGAGGCCAGGGCCATTCTCTCTCTCTCTCTCTCTCTCTCTCTCTCTCGCAGTTTCTATCGCGAAGTTTCGCTGGTTTTAATCGTGTAACGGTTGTGCCCTTTGGCACACTGGAAATCGTGATAATTGATTCGAAAGCTTTTCCCCCCCCCCTTTCTTTTTTCTTTTTTCTTTTTTTTTCAAACCAGGATAAATCGGATACCGCGGCGAGTCGGGTATTTCGCGTTGTTCCACGTAATTTTCCACCTCCAGCAAGCGAAGCACGCTTCCTTTTGTTAGAGCTCGAGCAAACTTTGTTGCTGCTTTATAGTTCGCGTTCGATTTTAATAGTGGTAGTTTTTTTCATTAAATCCGGTATGGGCGAGAGAAATTGCCCGCCGACGTTTGGAAGACTTTGGCGGGAAGTTGAGTGCTGAGAAATTGGAATTATCTGGATTTAATTGGTTAACCTTCTGTGATCGAAATGTGAGAAAAATGATAGTAGAGAAAAAGAAAAGATATTTTTACTTTCAGACAAGAGGGAAAAAGGAAGATATCTGACTTTAATTAATTTTCTAATTGGAATGCTCTTTGATTACGAGGAAAAAGAATTTTAATTATAATTTTAATTATGGACTTTTCAATTTAATTCGAAGTTTAAAAATTGACAATTGTTCTGAACAGAGATTGATCGATGTAAGATCGAGAAGCAGTTAAAAATGATATAAAAAATTTTAATAGCTTTAATTCACTGTATAAGTGAAACGTGTCATATAAACAGATGAAAAACGAATTATTGAAAAATAAATTAAACAGAATGATATTAGTGAAAAAAAAAACAAACGAGAATAATATCAGATTAATAAAATACATGTTTTTTTTTCGACGAGTCAATAAGTAGATGGCCGGGTAATTATCCTCTTCTATTTGAACTCGGAATATTTTTTAATGGAAATGAAATATTCTCTTTGCAACGTTCGCGACGGAGTAAAAATATACGTATAAAGCAGGGGTTGAAATACGACTTTTGATTTTAGTCAGATTGCTAATACTGCAAATACGGTGATTCTCCGTAAAAGAAATATATTCAAATTGCATAATCCAGTTCTCTTACGTGGAATATGACGTTCGATTAAAATCTTGGAGATCTCTCGCGCGATTAATCTTCAAGCTCTTTAGTTTCATAGTCGAACAATTCAGTATAGAAATTCGAACAACCATTGACCACTTTATCATTTCACTAATTATTTTCGTAGAGGGTATTTTCTATCGTTCAAACTTTCCTATTTTTCAAAATGTTCAAACAGCTTCTGTCTAAATCTTGAACGAAACTTCGTGTTTTTCTGTCCAAGAAAGCTCTCGGACTAAGAGTAAATTTCGGAGAAGAAATTTTCGATATCCTCCCTTTTTTAAAAAAAAACTCGACTCTTTCAGAAACAACGTCCCAGAGATTATGCCAATGTATCTACAATGTTTCTTTCACGAAGAATCATCCCCTACAACTGCAGGCCATTCTCGTTCTCGTAGATTTTCATTCATTTTGACTTCTGACGTGTGTGCGCGTGTGTCTGACGTGTACGTGTCTGTGTTGCGTGTGCGTTGCGAACGATTGTTGCATTCTCTTCATCGGCATGCAACCGAATCGGTTGAAGACTTTTCTCTTCACTTTGAAATGCCAAACGCAGATGATGACAGTGTTTCGGGTGTCTGTTGCAGTACGGCAGTCCCGGCTCGGGGTGGCGACATCTTAACGCGAAGTGGCGTTCGCCTAGGTATTATTTGTACATATATTATATATTTATTTACCTATATGTTATACATACGTACACATATATTACATATAAGATATATACGTATATATATATACATAAAGTGAAGAAAACAAAAAAAAAAAAAAAAAAAAAAAACACCACTTAATTATCACGCATTGCTCGCGACGTTTTCACACAAATGGAATAATCTAATTTCGCAATAACTTACGTATAACAAGAATCGACAAGCCAAGGACGTTCTTGACGAAGAGAAGCTTCTACCTTTTTCTTCTTTTTTTTTTCCATTTTATGTATCAATTATTATGCCTCTGTCAATATGTGTCGAAGAATAAAACGTTGTCGTTCTCCGGCGTTTGTTTCAATCCCAGTCGCAACGCGACCGCGATAACGCGGCACGTTTCGGTTAAATTCGTCAAACAAACGATCGGGAATAATGAACCAACCGAGAGTGTTGTTTCTTCTTTTTTTTCTTCTTTCCGCCTCTCTCTCTCTCTCTCTCTCTCTCTCTCTGTTTTCTTTTTTTTTCGTAAATTCTCTCCGCTTCACGTGTCGATCCTCCGCCTCGTTGCAGGTTGGAGAGCACGTTCACGAGCTGTACATAGTCACTATGTTCGTTTTGCATGAGTATATCTGTACTTTAGCGCAAATTAAACCGCAAATAAACCGTCCTCGCATACAGTATTTCGTCCACTCTCGTTTGTTTACCTCGATCATGCACCATCTGTCCAGCGATAATTCTCTGATAATGAGAACGGCGGGCCCTACGTCAACCCTTAAATCAGCCTCCTCGATTCTCCGTACTCTCTCACTCATTGTCTTGGTGATCATTCGATCGATAATAAATAAGTTTGGATACAGGCAACGGGGTGTTTGTTTCGAGCGACGAGAAATGTAAGTATTACATGCAAGTCTATTAAGATCGTAATTAATTGCGTTTAAAAATCGAAGATGGTCTCACTTCCCGGAGAAATGTGTGAAGAAAATTTCTCGCGTCGAGTGTTTCAAACACTTGTAACATATAAAATAAACTTTGCAATACAAGTAGATTGCAGATTTAAGTGTAACTGCATTTTCAAATTTTTCTGCGCAGATGCAAAAAAAAAAAAAAAAAAAATATAAAAACTTGTTTCATCAGAGATTCTCTGAAACGCGCAGAGATCTGCAATCTATTTGCAAGAAGACACGTTCTCCAACGTGCGTTTGATACAAAGTAAAACAAAGTCTCAATTTATCGTCGACAATGTCGTCAAACGATACCTGATACCTGATATCGAACAATTTACCAGTTTTAAGGGTTGAACGTACGATCCGCTGGCTCCGTGAGAACGTTCATTAGACGAAAGTTCGGTGGACGATATCAACGAAAATATTTTCCCCCGGTGTCTGCGTATATCACGGTGGTACGCGCGCGAGCCGTTTTTATCGGCGTGCGTGCTCGCAAGTTGCCCGGTCGATTTCGAGATTGCACGGCGAGCGCGCGGCACCCGACGCGATTAGTTTAACTACATGCAGCTTGTGTCGCGCCACCCAAACCCTAGGCGGGTTTCACAGGGCAGCAGGAACGTGTTACTCCATATAATAGCACGTTTAAACCTATCCAGCGTGACGTTTTTTTAAAGCTGCTCGCTTCTGATACACACCGGGCTGGTGGGTAATCGCAGGAGGAGAGGCGAAAACGCGCCGCGTTTGCTAATGAGCGGTCGTCCGCCTCTGTTCGCGAACTTCCCGCGAAAGATTCACCATCCGTCCATTCGAAACGCGTAATTTCGTTCAGCCAACGACCGCTCGAATCGTTTTTTTTTTCTTTCTTTTTTTTCCTCCTCCTCCCCCCCCCCCGCCGCGGGGTCGTAACTATTCACCAACTGGTTGCCAAACGGATCTTCGCTGCACGAAATTTATAAAAATAAATCGCGTCGGTTTTTTTCGACGGCGATTTAACCTTTGGAGGTATCCGGAAATTTCTTTTTTTACGAAAAGAAAAAAAACGATTTTATTTTTTCGTAAAAAAAATTCGCACGTAAGCGTACAAGTGTGGTGGATGGAAGGAAGATCGAAATTCGTAACATTTGTCTACGTGACGTGTTTTTATAATACACTGTGAAATCAAAGTGAACAATTCTTTGATCAAAGTGACAATTATTTAAACTAGAATGTAGATTGTATTTATTATTAAACGCGTGTAATTGTATTTTTATAAGATCACGAATTGTCTTTCAAACTTTTTTCTGTCCCGCACTGTATTATTTATACAATCTGTACGTCGTGTAAAATACGAAATTTTTCAAACAAATACGAAATTTTACAAATGAAGTACCTCTAAGGAGTTTCAAAATTTATATTTATATTTACGGGATATCTGTGAAAATGTTTGGCTTACACGGAAGTGTTTTTTTAGTACGAACAAATATAAATGCTAGAATCACTGAAATGGTCAAAATGATTAATTTATAATTTTTGCTAGAAATTTTACAGATGTAGAACAGATGTAGTGTATTTTTGGAGATTTAAATGATTATGTAAATACATAAATAAAAGCTTGCGTGCTCCATTGTATTACAAAGTTTTCTATTTTTTATTTTTTATTTTAACGGAAATGTTGTGCTTTAATCATCGATAATTCTAATGTTAATTCGAAAGGCTCAAAAATGATTTACACACATGTATAAATGATCATTAATTAATTAGTGTGCTTACTCAAAGCGACAGTCTTTCAGTCGATCTTCTAAAGGTTAAAAACGCAGTACATGTCAAAGTTTTTTTAAAATGTTTCGTAAAAGAGGGAAAAGGGGAAGATATTTGATATTAATTCCGATTTCTAGCTTCGAAATGTGAAACAGAATCTCTAGAATATCAAGAGATTTGCGGATTTTCGAAGCTTTGGAATTTCGAATGGACGAGAATTTGGAATCTTCAAAAATTGTGCATGTTTGGAAATACAGGGATTTTTGTAGATTTCTATTCGATGTTTGTAAACTTCATGGAAAGCTTGTAATTTGTAAATTCGCGAAAACGTTGATCCTCAAATGGTTTCTTGGAATGTAATCAAATATTCCAAAAATATCAATTCATTTCAGAAATTGTATAGAACGATCTGAAAAATTCATTTAATCCTTTATACATTCTTGTTTCCTGATTAATTACAAGATATGTAAAATAAACATGTAAGTAAAAATGCAAAATTCTATTCTATTAATTATGCGGTTAATTAACTTTTAAAATATTTTGACTCACGGTACAATGGATAAAGGTCAAAAAAGAATCAGAAATAGTTGATTTTAGTCGTTTATTCGCTATAATAATCTACAGTACTATGACTGTAACGTCGTTTAATTCTCAAATATATGTGTTAATTTATATTCATTTAGCATAGTAAAAACTTTGTCCTATAAAATTTTTTTTTTTTAAATTAGCTGCTTGTTATACTATTAATACTTCATATTTTGTAGTACGAGTCTAATATACGAGTGTCGATCATTGCATTAAGAAATAAAAATACAATAATTTGCTCGCATTTAAAAGAGAATTGAAATAACCAAAACTTCGAAAATTCACACGGTCTCGCGCAAATTAAAACTTGCGAAGCTTCCTCGTCACATTTAAGCGAGGATAAATATCCGCGGAGCTCGAAATGCTGGAAAGCTTATTATTTTCTATCCTTTAACTGCATTCTGCCCACCTGACTGTTTATTAAATTATTTCGTCGCCCAATTATTACCTTCCCCGACTAATGAAGCAATCTTCGTCTCGCCTTTAAAAGCTTTAACGTTTCAACGCTGAACAATTATCATTTCGAAGGCTTCTGAAAACTTGCAACAATCAGCGGATTAACGTTCTCGCAGGGAAGCGTCTGAAAGCGTCTCTTTCGCTCTTTGCTAATTAAATCCGTGCCTATAACCAACCCCTCTCCGACCACTGCAGAATCCGTCGAATTCGCGAAAATTTTGCACGTCGGTCGAGAACCTTGAAGCGCGACTATTTTTCAGCTTCGGTACTCGTGTCACTCGCGAAAAATATTGATCTCGTCTCGTCGAATCTCGACGAGAAGTTGCATTGCATGATTTTTTTCTTCCTTGTCCCTCCCCCTCCCACCGCGAGTTTTCATTTCTTGTTGGATACTCTTTCCGTGTGGCACTGACACTTCTTCTTTCTTCTATCTTTTTTTTTTTAAATAAATAACGCGTAGGTAGATTCTCCCTCGATTCTTTCTCTGTTTTCACATCTTTGTTCACTGCATCCTGAGAGTATTTTCTACACGTACTGTGATTAAACATTAATTTCAATGTTACTTTTTGGTAGCTCTCTGGTTTGCGATAGAAGAATTATTATATACAGTAAAATGGTTGTAAGTGTTTGACGAATGTCAGGGGTATTGGGTTTATTGGAAAATTCTATCATTTCTCCTTGTTTCTTATTGTCATTTTTGGATTTGTCAAAAATGTTTAAGTTTTCATCCAAATGAGAAGAAAAAGGCAATAATTGCAAATTGGAATTTTATTCATTTCGAGACCAAGTATTAAATTGTTGAATCAAAACTCAAAATTGGATGATTTGAAGTCAATGAAATAATTTAAGAAAGGACGAGTTTTAAAAAAATTACAATATTCCAGCCTAGCATGTTAATCCTACAGATGTAACGTAAGAATATTTGCAACGTTCCAACAAAAATGCAAAACTTTCCACTTGGTCCAATACTTCTACGTTAATAAATAATTACATTGTGTGATGCGAGTTAGTATTAACTGGTTATGCGTACTGGTAGAAAACCAGATTTATTTAGATTAACCCGTTATGGACCGAGCAGTGAAATAGTTCAATAAAAGTTTACTTTGCGAAACGAAATGTTAAATGAAATAACCTGTTCTTTCATTGAGCTAAAATTACAGGAATATAAAGCAAGGAATTACAATTTAAACGAAGAAAAAGAAAAATCGACAACGTTGTAACAAGTATTTCAATTTCCTCAAATTTTATTAAATTCTAAGGAATCTGAGTGAGTGAAAGAAGCAAATGCTTGGAATTTCGGCTGCCACGATGTCAACAATAAATTCCATCGAAAAACTGATACGATACAATCTCACTCGTTCGTTGTTATTTCGTTGCTAGAAATTATTCCAATAAAATTCCAATTTTCAGAGAGTCTTACCAAACCTCTGGAGATTAAACAATATTCTACTCTTCTAATGTTTGGTCCCTAAAACGGGTTAATACGAAACCGGTGACTAATCTCGATCGTGATTAACACCAGCAAAAAAAAAAAAAAAACAATATCGAAACGAGAGAGAACACTGAAACGAACGATCGGACGATGGAAAGATATTAAGGTGTGTTTCAACGCCTCGGAAAAGTTTCAACGCGCGAACGGGGGAGAACATCGACTCGAGTTGCCAGTTAATTAAATTTATGTCGATCTCTCCTCCCCCTTTTTGATCGTTTGTCAGCCACGAAGTCGGGCTCGATTGTGGATGGATTTGGAAGGGATCGAGGACCACGCCACGCCACGAAAGACGCCAGAGGATGGAAGAATAATAACGAGGTTTTCGGCCGGCTGTTTGTCCGCCGGAACTCCCGCTGTTCTTTCCTTTGCAAATGAACCCATTTGTATTCAGCCGTACGGTTAATTCGTCCCTGGTCAATATTCCACACACTTCCTCTCCACCTCTTCAACGCCTCGCGAGGTTCTGTCGTGAAATTCGCGAGACACTCGTGGAACACGGATAACACGAATAAATCGGCGGCAAGATTATTTTCAATATATTTATATTACACGTGCATACGTGGGGGAGATTGCGCGCGCGACGTCTGAACCCACCCCTCTTGCGTTTGACGTCGATACGATGCGTCGAGGCAAATTGCTTGTTTGCATTTGCGAGTTACGCCAAGAGAGATGAAGATATCCATCCCCCCCTCCTCCTTCTCCCCCTCGGCGTTAAATTCCCTCGAAAGTTCCAGTTTTCGAGGATTATTATACGTAAATGTTGAAACAGCGCGCGGCGCTGTTTGAGCTTGGAAGTCTGCCGGCTGGGATAAAGGTTAAACGACATGGTCATTGCGCCGGAAATGTGGAAGAGAGGTTGAATAATATTTATTTTATATCTGCGCGATATCGTTTGGATTGTGCTTGGACTGGTTTTTTAATGTCTCTGTTATTATATTGTTGGATATCGAGACTCGTGCGTGTCTACATACGCGAAGTTTGAAGTGAAGGATTTTTTTTTTTGGGAAACTAGGGATTAAAGTCGCGGCAGAAACGCGGGAAGAGTAGTATTTATCATTTTGTTGGATTATTCTGCAATGTTTACGCGATCATTCGTAAAGCTTGGAAAACATTTGAAGTGAGAAATATTGTCATCTTAACGAAGTAATATTATTGTACTATACGTGGCAGAGTAATTTGTAGCAGAGTAGAATGTAATTGTTCGTAGTAGTATTTCTCTAAATAAATTATAAAATAATTTGAAATAGAGATCGAATTACGTGGCCATGTAGCCATTTAAATTTTATGACTGTTTCCTGAAAATTTTAGTACAATACAATTGTATCGTTTTCGCGTACAAGCGTTTGATGATTGGAATGGAATAACAAGGTTTCACATTAACATGAATTTCGACTCGCTGTCAAAATTCAAAATTGGAATTTAGACCAAGACCAAAGCGAGTGTATCAAGACAGATAAATTTTAGTTAATGTGATAATAAAGCACGGTAAGAAATTACCATAACGAGTGAAGATAAAGTTTACGAGATTACTGGCACTTGAGATTAGGCCAATCTTAAGGTAACCAGGCATGGTAGCAAAAAACGAGAGATTCTAAATTTGTCAGTCGAATTTCTCAGTGTTCGAATGAAGTACCATTTATTTAAAACGACACGAAAATTTAATCGAGTTCTCAAGTAAGGAGGCGCAATATATCGGAATAACAGAAGCATATGGTTCCAAAAAAATAAAACCACTAAAACATTGTTGTGTCTGTCCCAAAGAATTATCATACTTTTAGACAATAATTTAAGTTTTAAAATGAAAACTTTTATTTAAAATGGATTAAAAGTTTACGCACGAATAAAATTATGTAGTTCTAGTACAAGAATTAACTTACCAAAATACATCATAGATCGCTTCATCGTTTCTTTCACTCGTTTTTCCATTTCACATCAAACTCCATCATCGTTCATTACAACCAATAAAGCAGCTCTTCGAATTCTTCTTCTTTTTTTTTTTTTTTTTTTAATGCGTTATATTTCTGAAATAACGGCATTGCCACATTAACCGAGAACTGGAAGCACAGAAAACAATCAACCGTACGCAAATCCAGAAAACAATTCCCTTCAAAACAGTTCGCGAATTCTCGATCAATTTTACAACATGCCGGGAAATAGCCAGAGTCCACACGTGAAACATGAAAGCGAAATAACCGATATAGATGGACTAGTTAAAATTGCAGAGAAATCCATTAAATCGTAGTCGAAAGGTTATAACGTTCGTATAATTACAATCAGCGGGCCGGGGTGTGTTTCATTCTTGCACGCACAAAGATACCGTAGGGCCGGGGAAATTCACCAGGTTTACCCCCTCGGTGATTGATGCACGCCGCCGCTACTTTGTCCCAGCGAAATTGGCGGGTAAACGCGAGGTCCGGCGGGAAAAATGGTGGAAACGGCGGAAAGACTACGGGCGATAGAAATTCGAGCCAATTTATTTGGCAATTGAAGCTTCAATTACTTTTCCAGCCGGCCTGCGTACGGCTCAGTTTTTTCTTCATCACGTTTCTCTTTTTATTTTTTCCCCTCCTCCTCCGCCTCCTCCCCCTCCTCTGTCTCTCTTTTTTCCTCCCCCTGATTTTTATCTTTTGTGTCTCGCCAAAAGCCTCCCTCGGTTTTTGTCCTTCGTCAGGTATCGTCGACGACCATTTCGCCTCATCTATTTTGGATTTTACGCCATCATGCGGCCTTTCACGCTTCCTTTTTCACCCTGGTCTCCTCTCTCTTCGCCGCGTCCACGGGAAGCGTGGTTTTTTTCTATCTCTCTCTCTCTCTCTCGTCAAATTTCTCATCGCTGAATATTGAAGTCGATTCCTCTATCACCGTGTATACGCGCATTCATCTCGAGGAATTTTCAACTCTCTTGTTTCTCACAGTCGCGTTCATTCGGTCAAGCCTTCTGGCGCTACAGACGAATCGATTCGTATCAATTCCATCCCCTCTGTATCTCGTCTCGTCGTAAAATCAATTGTTTTCGGATGTTTTGGATGTTTTGGACACGTTTCGGGGTAGATTGCGAACGTTCGTGCGATTTTATATCTTTGGGAACTTGACGCTGGTGGTACCAACCCAAAACGATCGAAATAACTTGCTCTTCGAATTTTCTTCGGCAGGAATTTCACGACGGTGTACTTTTAGGGATTCGAACTTGACTTTTTTCTATAACGTGCGCAACGATGCTTGATGCGTTGTACAATTTTTTTTTTTCTGCACTTGAATTTCTTCGATTCGACTTTTGTACTTTAGTCGTTGGCAGCGTTAAAAGTTGCTTCATAGAACAAATATTGTAATAAACGCTGTTAAAACGCTGTGGGTGTATACAGTTTTACACACGGTACGCGGTTTGTAGATAGTTGTGCGATTCACAGATGTACGAACAACGTTTAGCGAAATATTTGTGGTTCATTTTGTTTTTTCTTTTTTTCAAGTATTTCAATTTCCACAGATTTAAAAAAGCAAATCTATTCTTCTTTCAAATTTCCTCTGAAAAAGGAATTACTTTTTGCTTTTTTATTCGCTCTAAAAAAAGAAATCCAATTTTCACAAAAAATTGTCAACAAACGATTCTCAGGGTTAATTGCTTTTACGTAGGTCCAACGATAAAAAATTAAACTTTTCTGAACTATTCTCACGAAAATAGATCGCTCGTATTTATGCAAAAAAATTAAGAAAAAAGGGATTATCGTCAATTGATGATATGATGAACAAAATTATATGTGGAAACTCGCACGTTAAAAGTAACGTAGCACTTTGAATATTTTGTATTGATTTGCACTCTTGCATCGACAAGATCCTCAATCTGGCGATGGAGGAAGATGAGATTGACGAAGATCGAAAGGGTAAATCAAAAAGGATCCACGGAGGAAAGACGATCTAAACGGACTTATCACGTTGCCATTGTTGGATACACTTTGCGCCGTTCTATTCTTTGCTCGACTTGGAAACCTGTCTGGCTTGTTGAAACTTCCTGCTTCCTTCCCTCCTTTCAGCTTCGTGCTCGGTGTCAGGAACACTTAGAAGTCGCCTGGAATTAGATATATTTCAATAGCGGGGTAATATAGTTCTCGCTTCCCCTCGAAGCTGCGTGTAACTTGAATTAAAATTCATAGTAGTGAGCTTAGCGGTATCCATCCGTGCTCGGTGATCGCGGCAGTCGCGGAATTAATTAAAGAAACTTTTACACAAAATGGTACGAAAGTCAGACTAGAAAAACTTTCTGGAAAAAAGACAGAAAGTTTCATTGGGAATTTTAGTTTTAGATTTTTTTTAGTTCTAGAAATTTTAGTGCAACTATTTTGTACAACAATTTCTGGAAGAAACGCGCCTTCATTTTTAGGAGAATTTTAACTTATTAATCAAATTATTAGAATCGTAAGGATTATCGAATTTAATATTGTTATCGTAGAATAAGTGAGTAAAAAGTAGTAAAATTAATTCCACTCCTTGCAAGTATAAATATAATTGTAATTTATTTCAATTTCAACAAAAATGACACAGTTTCCCAAAAAAGAAAGAAATTAAGAATCCGAGTTAATTCGTCTCCCTCGATTAATATATTAATCACGTAATAGTATTTCACGAATTTTATGTTTGAAATAAGAATCTGCATAAAACGAGGAGATAAGATTGATGTTGCAAGTAAAAATTGTAATTTATTTCAATCAAAAATGACACAGTTTCCTAAAGAGAAAGAAATTAAGAATCGTAGAAAATCGACAGGTTAATTTCTTCGTTCAATTATATCTTATAAAAATATTTTATAATATTTCACGAGTTTTATCATAAAGAGTTTTATCGATGTTGCAGACATACTTGTAATTTATTTCAAAAAAGAATGACACAGTTCTCTAAAAAAAGTAGGAAATTAAGAATCTTAGAAACTCGACAGGTTAATTATATATCGTAATAACATCTTTGCGAATTTTACGAAATAAAAATGTACATGAAACGAAAAGGCAGGATCGATGTCGCGCTGGTTACGCAACAGTCTCTATGCGGTTTATGATCGCAGAAATGGAGTAGGGTAAGCGATTCAGTTTGCGAAATTGATCTAGGATAAGCCAGTTCTTCGTCGCAACGAGATCCTGTAATCGAAGCCAAGGATTTTAGCTATAACATGTTCTCCATTATATAACCTGTAACTAGTTCGTTCTGTCACATTTATCCCTACGACTTATGAAAAAAAAAAAAAAAAAGAAGAAGAAGAAATGTATGAAAACAACGAATTCAGTCACATGACACAAGTGTCACAAGAAAAGGTCAATTTAATTAATATTAGTGGACATTGTCACGGCGCGTTTTATTATTTTCATCGTCTGATAATTTTTTGTATCGTGTCGCTACATTAAATTCCGGTTATCCAGGATTATCTGTATATAATGAAACCTCGGTTAATGGATGGCCCGCGATAAGTTATCATTAGACGAGCCGAGATACCCGAGCCATTCAAGCGAGATTGTCCTTTCGTACGAAAAGAATTAAAAATTCACCCCTAAAACCTAGCACGGTACATGGAACTGAATAGTCTTGCACAATATATATACAATCTTTTCATCTGCGTGTCCTTTGATTCTAATTTCTCTCCTTTTTCTTAGTTAGGATATATTTCTGCGAATCATACAGTTAGACGTCAAAATGTAAGAGGTCGTGATTTCAGAAATTTATCGAAAGAACGATTTTTATCAATTGTTTCGAGGATTTACCAAGTGCAGCAGCAAGTTATTGATATATGCTTCAATTTAGAATCTTTCGCTTAAATATGTTACATTTTGATGTAAAATATTATCTCAGAAAATTGTTATCTATAATTAATTCTTATTTGTAAATTTTAATAAGAATACAGAAATATCATTTAAGTATATCCTATCGTGGATTATCAAATTAAATAACAAATTTCCCTAAAAAGATTAAAAATCCGCCACTTACTAACTTAAATTATATATAATTAATATTATAACTTAATATTATATATAATAACTTAATATTATTACTTTATCTTAATGATTCAACATTATAATTGTAATTATAAAACAATTTATTCCTAAATTAATATAACAGGATATCTGGTCCTAGTTTATTATTCAATTTTATTCTATTATATAATAGCAATGATTAATATTATTCAGTATCGTCAAAATTAAATAAAATTCCTTTTATTTAAAATCGCCGATCACGCGAACTTTCCCCGGGGAGGGGTAGGGGGAACAGACAGTTTGTACAATTGGCGTTCGCATAATGGGAATTCACCGGTTTTCTCCTCCCTGCACCAGCGATTTCTCGCTCGATACAATGGGAATTCAAGTTCGAATAAGTGAATTTAATCAACAAGAGTGCGTTCGACCCGCCGAATGAACACGACGAAATTTCGGAGTTCGAACTGCTGCGTAGCTGAATATCATGCAATGACAATGACGCAGTAAGTATGAAACACAAACGCCGATCCGCGACTTCGTCACATCTGTCTCTGAATCGAAGTTCGAGCCTGAATGAACGCCAGCATCGATCCGGCAGAAATCCAAAAGAGAGGGGGGGGGGAGGGGATACGACTGATTGTCGCGCGAAAGGGTTGGGACAGGTATCTCGAGACAGAGGCAACGAGAAGCAAGTGAAAACAAGGTAGAGAAATTATTTATCGGAGCGAGAGGATCATAGGGGCATCGTAATTCCATTGTACTCGGCGATGTAGTCGGTCCGCGGGGCCGTGAAACGTGGGATCGTCTAGGTTTCGCCTGCAGAGGGAGAGGGGGAGGGGGCGCGGCCGCGCTGATAATTAATTCGCCGTAAAATAGGGAACGCGGAGGACCACCGACGCGGGTTGAGGGCGCCGGTGACGGTCGTACATCGCGGCGAAAGCTGTAATGCAAGGTTATTAACGATCCTGTCGTCGTGGAACTCGGACTGTCTGCGTTACGTAACGACGTAGCCAGCGTGCCTCGATCCGATAACACGGCTGCATCCACGTAAATACATTCATAAACGATCGTGTTTCGTTCTTTTCGATCATGTATTCGGTAATATTTGTCGAATTCGATTCTGTTACAGAGATTTTTACAATAATATTTATTATTTAATATTTAATTTATGTTATTTCGATATTTATTTTTAATTTATGTATTCTATATTTCTAAGTTTCTATGTTCGTTTCTGATTTTCATATTTATTTTAATTTATATGTAGCAAGCAGTCTTTGTGACGACCGATTCTTAACAATTGAGAATATATTTTCCGCTATTTTTCTTTTTTCTACTTTCTTCATTTGTCGAATTTCTGCTAGAGAGGTTTCTACTCTTTTAAATAAACATCTCACGAAATTTGATAAGAAACCATAATAATAATATTTTTATATTATTTCAATATTTATTTCCAATTTACGTATTCTATATTTCTAAGTTTCTATGTTCGTTTCTGATTTTCATATTTATTTTAATTTATATGTAACAAGCATCTTTGTGACGACCGTTTGCTTCGATCGATTCTTAACAATTGAGAATATATTTTCTGCTATTTTTTTCCTCTTCTGTCTTCATTTGTATTCAACATTATCACTGTTGAACTCGTTTTTAAAAATACACGCGTCGCCACACTATCGTTCGATTCTTCGATCGTGCATTGTGATTCTGTAACATTTGTCGAATTGTTATTCTGTTAATATTCGATTCTATTCGACTCTTCGATCATATTCGGTAATATTTGTCGAATAGCAAAATTTTCGAATCTTGCTTGCGTTTATTGGGAATTTCAAAGAATGGTTCCAGAAATAATTACACGAATTTTGTCTTATCTTGTTGCTCGTTACGTTTACAGAATAAAATGTAAAAATGTCACCCGTGCCAATTAGGACGAACAACTTTTTAACTGTCGTTTACGTTAAAAATTTCGAATTGGTTGAACATTATTAATTTCAATGGTCAATGGTCAACATAATCTGCACGAGAGAATGAAGCAAATAAATCTTAGTTGAAGCAAAAAGTGGAAAAAGAATTATACGATCTACGTAAATAGGATTATTTTAAAATAAATAGGACTCTAGAAATTTTAAAATTTTATAACAAAGCTGCAGAAATTGATTCTTTAGAATTGACAGACGTGAACAAAGGTGTACAAATGACGAGACGAATGTCCTCAGGATATCGGGCAGTACGAGTCTGTCTTGATCATTGAGAAATTAGATGATGATGTAGGTCAGTGTAGAAATTAGACCCAAGGGGAGAACAAACTCCGCGTCTGAATTACTCCTGCGTCGTGGGTTTTCGACACATCTGCGGTAATACGCAGTCTTTCTGCATTCTAGAGGATCTATCTTTCCAACGGCATTAATTAAAATTTCTATAGAGGGCAGGAGTTTTCATCAGCCTCCGATAGTTTTTCTATTCCATTTCCACGTGGAAAATTTAATTAATGTAATTAACGAGTATCTTTGTTTCTTATTGAATTGTACGTCGTCTCGTTTGCGCGTGGAATAGCTACCCAAAACTAGTTTTACAAATGTCTTTTGTGGTCGCGAAGACAAATGTTTTGCACCGAGTCTAAACCTAAATTATAGATATTCGTTTCATGCTGAGAATCAATTTCATTGCAAGTCTATTACAATAGTATTACACAATTACAAATCTATTATAATTTGATCATAGTCAGAATGTGAATCGCGTTTTAATTTGAAATTTCGCTCGAGTCACATACTATCTCATTGTAGCAAAATTGCAAGTCTTCGATCTTCCTCCATCTCATCAGAACTTGAGAAATAACTGCGCGCAAATTAGCAGTAAAAACAGCAAACAATTTAAATCGAAAAGAATTCTTTTGAAAGAAATATTCCAATTAATAACACAGAGAAAGAGAAGGAGGGGGAGAGAGAGAGAGAGAGAGAAAGATAATTCGTGGAATCGAGGAGGAGTCGTTCCGTCTCGCGATCGCGGTTCATTGAGTTTGCGAAATTGCGAATTTCTATGTTCCAAAGTTGGGAAAGCCCGGGCCCTCGAGTACCAGGAAGTTACAAGGGTTTCAATTTGTACCATTCAAATCCAGACGATGCCCCCTCCCCCTCCCTCCTACCCTTACGATTAATCTAGTGTGGCGTCAAGATCGATCGATACGCTCTTTCTCGTGCTGAAGGGCCCTGGGTTAAGTCCGATCATCGACACACTAGCCTTAATTACTCCGCTCAGCAAGTTTCCTCTCGTCAATCCTGGGTGGTGGAAGCTTTCTGCTCGGATCCGGGCGAGGAAAAGCGATCGAGCATCCAGATTAGCGATTCCATCTTAAAGACGTCTTAATGGTTACACAATCCATTTTCTCCGAGGCGGTGGGAGAGAGAGAGAGAGAGAAAGAAAAAAAAATTAATTCTACCGAATTAAAATTTTCCGCCAATGTTTTCCATTGAATGTTGACTCAAGTTGCTGCAAAGTGCAATCTGTTCGATTTCAGTTACGTGCACTTGAATTTTATTAATTGTGTAGCAGAATTCATTCTCTGCGTTAATTGCCATTTCGTCGATTTCCATTGCGATCAGTTTTAAAATTGAAATTTAGTAAACTAGGTCTTAAATTATTCATTTGTAAAAATGCTCGAATGAAGTATTGATTTTTTTCTTTTTTTTTAATTTTTCATGGTCCGTTGCGTGGTTAATGTAGTTATTCCCTGGAAAGCTTCATGGATTCGATTCTTTTTTTCGGTCGTGCTTTTAAATTCAATTACATGTCGCACTGGTCGAATTTTCATCTCGAAAGTCAGAAATTTTGGAAATTAAAAATTTTCTGACAATTTCGTCGAATTTGAGTTGTTACTTCTTTAAATTGCCAATGTTGTTCCTAAAGTAAATAAATTCATTCTCTAAACCTCCACTCGTGTATTCCAGTAATGTTAGTTTAACCAAATCAATAGTAATTTATGTTAGATTCAAGATATTTGATTTTATTTTATACCACGTACTCCGTAGCAGAGATTGGACAAAAATCAATTATAAAAATTCCGAAACCAAATGATTCTAAAGCAGCCTCGCAACAAAGTTCGAAATTACAAACTCGAAGGCTATCTCTTAATTATTACAACTCCCAATTAAGAACGAAACTTTTTTACCGTCGTGAAAAATCCACGCTGCGCCCCCCGTTTTTTCGAACGTTTCCATTTACGTTTGCCAGAATCTCCATAGAATTGCCCTAAAACTAAATGATCCTGTCGTTGAAAATCCTAAGGCGATAGGTCCTCTCTTCCAAGTGAGGCAGTCGAACCGATGTCCTGTGAAAGCCGACATTTCCTCGCCAACTCGAACGATGACCGGCTATTTTCACCGAAGGAAATCGGTTGCAAACAGCTCGTCGAAACTGAGGCGGCGATGCGCACCGGCGACACTCGGGCAGAGGATCCTAGACAAGCAGAAGCCTCCAGCCGGTGACGTGATGCAAACGAGAAAGCGAAGAAAACTTCCTCGAATATTCACGCAGTCGAATATTTCTCACGCTCGATTGACACGTCGCTGGGTCTTAACCCTCTCTCGTTCCTTCACCCGTTTCAATTCGGCTATTTTCTCTTCATCCATCGTTTTCTTTCTCTCTCTCCCAGCCATCGTGCTCGCGTTTGCCCGGACGATAGCAACCTTTTAAGAATATATTAGCAGACTGGACGTGTCCTGTCCGGGGAAATCAATGTCCCGTGAAATGGGAGACCTTTCCTTCCGTCTTCCTTCCGAACTCTCATCACCCTCCTTTGTCATTACCAGGGGACAGTGGCGCCCGCGTGAAACGACATTGGTGCCTTCCTTTCGGCAAATGCACGATAATAGAATTTCCCTCTGGCGGTTCTCAGTGTTTTAACACTCAGTTGAAGCCAGTTGGTTGGCATGGATTTGCAGGATCTGATTTTTGTCGATTACTTTCGTCGGGTCTTTAAGTTTAAATTCAAGGTATCTCAAGCTTGAACAAAATGGTATACGTAACTGTTTGGTTGAGCTTCGTGTCTTGAAATATTACAAATTCATTTTGTTTGCTAAGTTGAAAAATGATGGTTGCTGTCATGTCGGATATAACTATATTTATGTAGTAAGTCAGTAGTAAATATAACTATATTTATATTTAGTCATGTGCCATATATTATACATATAATGTAATGAGTTATAATGTGTAATAATATGTCTAATATACGAAATATATTATTACAATATTATTATACATAAAACATGTACATGTATATTTCACATGTTTCTCGATAAAAGTTTCTTTTTTCCCCAAGAATATTATTTATATATAATCCTTGTCTAGGCGGCTTAGGATGGCTTCCGGTTTACAATGAGTAAATGACTATTACATAATAAAATATTTATTTACCCAAGAATATTAGAAATATTAGAAAGTACCTCAAGTGAAATACAAAGAAATTTTTATTATTAGTACATAATTGTTCGGTTAAACTTCATTTAACATTCGGTTAAACATCTCAGAATATTATAAATTTGTTTTGTTTGCTAAATTGAAAATTGTCGTTCATAAATGAATTAGTGTTACATCAAATATAATATACATGTAATGTGTAATATAATGTATAATATAATGTGTCACACATACGAAATGTATTATTACAATATTATACGCAAAATATGTTATACGTATATATATATTTTTCTCACATGTATTTTTCAATAAAAAACAACTCAATAAAAATCGAAGTTTGCATCATTTACGAAGAGTTAATGGCCAAGCGTTGATTTCACTTGCATTGTAACGGAACGGATCGATACTCGAAATATACTTTTTTGACTAGATTATTCCAATCGCTTTCCGGAACTTTCCGTCACCGCGTTTTCATTTATCTCTCGGCTGGCAGACGCAGCCGTTCCTGTTCTGCAAAAAAATTACGGCACGCCGATAAATCTGATTTCTACCGAAAGTTTTCCATACGATGGTCGTTCGCGATTTCTCATGATTTGTGGAGAAAAAAAAATGGTTCCCCCCCTCCCCTCTTTTCAACTCACGTGCAATATCCCTTAACCAACGCCGCGATAGGGGAAATGTTTCGCAAGTCGAACCGGAAGTTTCTGGGAAATTTCGACCGTGCTTCGATCGTACGTGCTACTGAAAGGCTTCTTGCTTCCGCGAGAAAACAAATATCTAAATGTACCGATTGTCATGTTGTCGAATTTTTATTGGACCAATTTTTGGAAATGTCACATTTCACGCTTTCCTAGGTGAGAAATTGAAACGTTGACAGTGGAAATTAGAATAAAAGATATTTGTTAAAAATACTGAATCTGGATTGTGGCCAAGTGTCAGAAATAATCTCTCCGAGTACCGGAACTCTTTAATATGACTGTTTAATTATTTCAATGATATGCTACAGTGAATTTCCACAATAATCTACAATTAATAATACAATATAATATATATAGTATAAATTATAAATATATATTATATTATATCTATTAAAGATTATTTTTTACTTCATCTAACAGCGAGCAATGTATGTATCTACAGTTTAAACGTATTCTCTCGTCGTAGAATGTGAAAGAAGAAAGTGATGAAACGAGATGTAATATATTCAACAACTGTACACTCGATCGAGACGAAATGCCGAAAATTGATGCATTTATCGTCGTCGAATAACAAACGGTTTTATTCATGAAATATGTCGGTTTCGTTTACACCGGCGTAAAATCAAAACGGTGTTTGCAAAAGCAATACGCAACGGGGCCACAGTTTACTATTTAAATATCAAACGTCAATGTTGCTCGCGTGTTGACGTTCGTCGCTACTCGTGGTTTTCAGTTAAAATCCAATAATAAAATCGTAATGTCACAGTTTTTTTTTCCTTCTCCCCCGTGATTTTCAAGTCCGATTCCAATTAATGCAATCATTACGCCCTGTAATGGATTTTTACGTATTTATGGGAAATTTATAAGCTACGAAAATGTATATTTTCTCGTTACGATCGTTTGCTGCATCAATATGTATCTAAATATACTGTATGTATGAATTATCATAACTCGAACGATATTAATTAAATCGAGTGGGTCTGTCATTATTATGTCGGAATGAAAATTTAAAAAAAAACTTTCATACAAGTATCGTACAAAGAAAAAGTTTGAAATCGGACAGCTTGTTAAATATGAGAAAAATAGGAATGTCAGTATCAATTTGATCATTTGTTTCCTCGTAATAAAAATACCAACGAAGATTAAATATCAAAAATTGTTAGAAAAGTATTGAACATATTTATCTGGAACATATATAACTGAAACGATCAACACGAGTGTAAGAAAACTATCGCTCTTTTGATAGACTCCTAATAATGATGCATTTGCTAATATCAAATGTATCCCCTCCCCCCCCCCCCCAAGCTAAAGGATAATCTATCTCGACGTTTCGTTTCCGCGTCGCGCTTCGAATGAAACGCCAGTGCGAAGAAAATTTCAAATTTTTCCTCGCGCCTGGAAAAATCTCTGTCGCGGGTCGATCGGCGCAAAGCGGTAAACAAATTACAACTTCGCGGGGAATTACTATCTGGGACGGCGGAAGCGTGGCTGGCGCATTTTTAACGTGTCGCCAACGTTTTCGCGGATCTCGGATAAGGCGGAAAGTTCTCCCCCGCGCGGCCCCGCGTGGCAAATCGATTCTGTCCAACAGCGACACGTTATTATGCAGAATATTGTTTAACGCGCAAACACTGCTCCGGCCCCGGCCTTTATGCATTGGATGCAACGTGTATTAATTAACATCAGCGAGTCGTGACAATTTTAGGGAGGATAATCGATGAAACATTATGAACATTTTGCTGCGGATAAATTACCACTTGTCCGGAATGCATTTCGAATTATACGGCTGCCGAACGATAAACGATTCATTTCGTTTCGCGTAACGTTTCGCGATCTTCGTGCCTATTATTACGAATATATATATATATATATATATATATATATATATATATATATATATATATATATATATATATATAGAACTTGTTCCATCGACACGTTTTCTTTTCACAATCACGTAATTAATTGATTCTTTTTTATCTGGATCTAGAGTGTTATCTGATAATTAGTGTTATTTGATATTTGGATTTCCTTTTCACAATTATTGAAGATATTCAGGTTTAATATTGACTTTTATTTATGCATACGATCAAAAGCATCTGTTTATTACGATTAATATTGTTCGAATTGTAACGATTTATACGTATCGTGCTAGGTACTCTTCGACAGAATTAATATTGATTTTTATTTGAAAAGAGACATAGTTGATAGACATAGTTCGTAATAATTTATGTCAGAGCTTCTTTTTTTGTAATCATTGAAGAATTGAAAAGAAAAATGTTCATTTTTATTTAAGTATACCTGTTAATCAATATCATTTGAATCACAGTATCACACGTTTCTCGTTTCTTAGTTAAAGAAGAGGGAAAAAAAATGAAAATTTCCCATCATCGTATTTCACCTTTTCCTAAAGGAACATTTAACATTCGATTTAATTTTATATATTATTTGAATCGCAATGATTTATACACGTATATATTAAAGTTTTTTTTTTTTGTAATCAGTGAAGAGTTGAATTCATTTTTACTTAACTAATATCATTTAAATCACAGTGTTATGTATTTTTCTTCTCCTCGTTAAAAAAAAAGGAAAAGAATAAAAATTTCCCATCAAGTTCACTTCATCTTTTTTTAAAGGAACATTTAACATTCGATTCAATTTTATATATTATTTGAATCACAATGATTTATACACACACACACACACACACATATATACTAAAGTTTCTTTTTTTGTAATCATTGAAGAGTTGAAAAGACAAATATTCATTTTTATTTAAATGTACCTGTTGACTAATATCATTCAAACCACAGTGTCACGTTTATTTTTCTTCTCTTCGTCGAAGAAAGACAAAAAGGGAAAAAAAACAAAAATTTCCCATCGTCGTCAATCTCCGTCGTCTTACTTCACCTTTCTCCAAAGGTGAACATTTAACATTCGGTTTAATTTTGCTCTTTTTCCCCTCCGTCGGCCGCGGGAGTGCAACTCTTCAACGAGAGTGCAATTTATTCGCAGCTGTAATCGAAGCGACGCGAATTTTCCTCGAAATTTACTACGGCCGGGGGGTTTAAACCATCGAAACCAAAGATTTTCACGGTGAAACAAACGTCGGCTGGCGGCGCGCGACCGTTCGCGTTAATTACTGAAACTTTCGCAATCGTACGCGCGCGCTCGCTGTATAAAAGAGAGAGCGTACGCTGCATCCCCGCGGATAATCCCTTCGAAAGATGCTGTCGTTGCAAACTGTCGGCCGACATTTTTTCCCTCGGCCACGCTCTTTTTTTTTTTTTTTTTTTTTTTTTCTTGTTTCGCCGTTCCACGCTTTTCAACGCGCGTGTGTCGCGTCGCTTTGATCTTCCACGGCCTCTACGCGCTCGCGTCCATTTATATCGCAGCGATCCACGGATCGTGGGTGAAGCAAGCTGAAATATAAATCATTCATTACACGCTCGCTGCTGTTTGTAAGTGTAATGGATCTCGCGTAATTATCGTTTTTGACGGGGGGGTTCTTGGCGCGTTCCGATGTCGCCCACGTACTGTGAACCCCCCGTTGGAAATCGTTATTTGTCGAGTTGAGTACGAGTTTGATAGAGTTTGTTCTTCAACAAAGGTGAAAAGTAACAATTAAGAAGCATCGTTCCCATTCTTTTTTCGAAATTTGTTGTTTCCATTTTTGAAGTAAAATGCTTTTGCAAATGGAGTTTCGTCTCGTGCCCGAATCAAATAAATTGCTTGATCGAGTAATCTTTCGTTTGATTTAATTCATCGAAATAAAGACAACATTTGAGACAGACACTATGTTTACAGAAGGAAAATACAAAGTACAAAAATAAACTGAAAAATTGTTTCATCTGACAACCGAATAATCGGAGACAGATCGTTTGCAGGGTTATTTCACTGATTTCACATCAAGTTTGACAATGCAACGTAAATGAGAAAAATTCGATTTTAAAGTATTTGGATGATATTCGAAAATGTAAAAAAAAGTCTCTTTAGAGCGCATTTCCTTTGTTTCTGTTTAAACAATTTGTATATACAGTTTATATTCCGGATGTTATATTCTCACGATGATTTTTATGTATTTGTAAGCAACGGGGCAGCGAGTTTGTAATTTTCGACATTTGAAAGTGAGTTTCGTGTTTTCGATCGTCGCCGGGAGAGAGACTTTTTGAGGAAACGGCTAATTGAAACACAGACGGGGAGTTCCTATTTATACATTCTTGAGAGCATAACTTGAAACCGACGGAGCGCTTTCAAGGAAACACGTGTTCATTAGAGGTTAAGATTCAATACACATGTAGGAACATCTCTGTTCCCCTAAAAGGGGAAACATTCCCTGACAGTTGAAAAGATTCCCCGGGCTGAAATTATTCAGAGCCAGCGGAGATTCTCCACTTTTGAGAGTTACATTATTTAGTGAAAAGGAATTTCTTTTTCGACGTTCCCTTTCATTTCGCTCCTCTGTATTTATTTTCTTTTAAACGTCACGTAAATTACACACGTGTGAATAATTGCGAGAGAGAGGAAAATTCATCCCGTCAACTAGAAAATCTTTGTTTTCAATATTGTACGTTTTAACGCGTGTACGTATATTTTATAAAAATTGTAAATTACGTGATATCGTACGTTTAACGTGTGTACGTATATTTTATAAAAAATGTAAATTACGTGATATCGTACGTTTAACGTGTGTACGTATATTTTATAAAAAAATGTAAATTACGTGGTATTTATTTATTATCTACTATCGTTTATTCACATCTATCAAAACAAATTGATCCGTGTTTGTTACAAGAAGATTTTCTGATTGAAGAACATTTTACATTTTAAGAGCATTTTACGATTGTTACTCGAATCGCGTACACAATGTAATCGAAAAATGAGATCGTTTCTACGACAATAGTCCCCAGTGAAATTTGCATCTTCAGATCGAAATAATTCTAGACAGTTTCCATCTGGAGAATTGTCGTAGCAATGTTGTATTCAACTGAAAATAAGCTGAAAATAGAAATTGAAAAAATTTCACACTCTTTCTCTCCACTAGGAGAAAATTAAGAGACATTAACTTTGTTCGTTGCACGTTCCAACCTTAATCATAATTATTATAGAAATTTGCGAATTTCGTAGAACGAGAAAGAAAGAAATTTATATCTCTGTAGAAGTTTCAGAAGCTGTTCCGTCTTCCGTTTGGAACCATATGCTGCTTCGGCGCATTAGATTATTTCAAGAGAAAAGACAAAAAACTTCCAAGACACACAATTCTGCCTCACGATAACGTCCCAAAACTTTTTTCCTCTGAGAACCGAATTCGAGGAAATACGTAGATCTTTCTCATCGACCGATCGATCGATTCAGTGGTCCCACGGATCCCAGATTCACTGGCTTGGCCACCTATTCTCACGCGAGGCCATCGATGCCGCGACTTTTCTTTTTTTTTCCACAGATCGTCTGCAACGCACGGGAAGGTCTTCCCGCAACTATACCATCGGCTGGGGCATGCACCGATGATCGACCACGTATGCGAACCTCGACGACGATGACCACCACGGCGACGAGAATGCTCGGGCAATCTATCAATCGGATGTGCTTGTCATTTGGAACGGGAAGAGAGGCTTGAAACTTTTATACATGTATATACGATCTTACGATGAATAACAATTCCGCTTGAAAGTTCGCTCCAACGTAGATTATCACGCGATTTAGAGATTAGATTGACCCTTAATTACTACTGCGAGATATTCAGACGCTTTTTAGATTCTATAAATACTGTTATGTCGTTTAATATTTTAAGAAGTGGCACTGATAACGAGTGTCGCGAATTTTCAGTTGGTGGTTTGTTACCAATTATGTGATGTTGATACTTCGTCAAACTGTAGCGTCGTAATGTTTTGTAATTATATTCTCTCGATGTATTTTGCTGAATTTCACGATACTCGGTTTGATATTTCATCCTCGCGCTATACGATATTCAGACGAAGAATACTGGAGTGTCATAATCGTTGGAGTTGCAATTTATTTTACGTTTTAGACACCGTCGCGCGAATTAAACGTGACAGTTGTGGGTTAAATGTATCGGTTACGATCCCAGGATATCAAGACTCGAAACGATTTGAAACTGTTTCTCAAAGCGTTGGCGAAGCGTCGGATTCGACTCGGAGTGCAGCAACTTTGGTTAGATATTACGAGATATTACACTTTCAAGTTACATCGACGAAAGACGAGATTGAGAATTTTTCGAATTTTCCGCGAGTATTCGCTTTAATCCTCCGGAAAATTATTTGAAGACAGAGCAGGGAGAAGTGAAGGGAAGAAAGATATTGGAAATTTCGAGGTTTTCTTTCAGGTTTCATATAAATTCGATCTTAAAACGACGCGAGTGAAAAAAAAATGTCCGATAAAGTTGCACAGGTTGAAAGCTAGATTGAAAGCTTTCGTGTGTTCGGGCCCTTTCGATGATCTTGCGAACCAAACCATCCCCAAATATCTCGAAAGCGTCTGGCGCTCGCAGGCTGCGAAAGTTACGAACACGAGCGCCCACGTTTTTAAAACCAGCAATCTCAATTTAAGGCACTGACGTTTAATTATCGTTCGTGACGATTTGAATTTTCAAATTTGCATAAAAATCCGCGATCTACTCGTTTTTGTTGCCAGTTATTCTTGAAACTTCTTCAAACAGTTAACATTTTTCTCAAGAATTTAATTAACCTTAGAATTAGCGAAAAGTGCTTCTCAGATTCGAAGAACGTTGCGCATGATACTACTACCGCTAATTACGTCCACATTTGCAATTTGTTACTTATTCTCTCTGGAAGGAATTAATACCTTTCAACAATGTGATTTTCGAATCTGGATCTACCTGTAACATACTTGTACTCGTCACTAAATATTTTTCTTTCGATTACGGCATCGATATGTTCTTTATAATATATGGGTTATTTTAGGTTATTTATGGTGTCAATATATATTTCTTCTTTTTTTCGAAAGAGTTGACAGTCTGTCTGACAAACTGTCACTTTGTAACGAATGACGTGACGCTAGAGTCACAAAACAGAAAATGAAGAAATCGAAAGAAAATATACATGAAAATGTACATAGTGTTTTCGATGCTTCAGTCAGCGTCAGTCGACCTTCGCCGATGACTTTTCTGCCGATTCCCCGCGGTTTTGGTTTCGAAAGCAGCCTAGCCATTCCGCCGGCGCTTCCGGTTTCCCTTCCCAGCGCATTCACAGCCCCCGGAAGTGTCTCGTTTTCCCAACCGGATGCCACGGAACCCGCTGAATCGCACCTGACCACTTCCCGCGTCCAGTAACCTCTTCGTTGTCGTACCTTTTCGCAGGTCAACGGATTTCAACACCGTTTCAAAACAATTTCGCTCCTAGCTTCTCTCTCTCTCTCTCTCTCTGTATTTTTATTCGCCCATTTTTCATCATCTCGATGAGAATTTTTTTTCTTTTTTTTTTTTCGTCAAATTTACTCCGTAAATTCCGTCGACTATCAGCGACGGTCAACATAAATCGAGCACACGGTCGTTTCGTTCTCGTTTTCACATTCTATTTCGCCGATTTTACCCGACCGTTCGAAAGTTGCGCTCCGAGTTCTTTTTTTCTTTCTCTCGTTTTTCTGCTTTCTCCTTTTTTTTTTTTTTTCTGTCGTCTCACGTCACACGTTTTCACGGATCGTCACGGGGTGAAAACTTTACACCAGAGCTTCTCGTTGCGCCGCGGCTCTCTGCACTTTTACTCTCTCGACGGAGAAATTTCATTTTACTTTCGCTGTTTAACCGCAGAGCGTGAAGAAGGAACAATAATCGTTGCAAAATCGTAAAGAACGGAGATTTGTGAAACGACGGAGTCGATGGAAACTTTGTTTGTTGCTCGTGTATCAACACCGGAAAACTGCCGATTCTTAATCGATGCGGTCGATCAGTTTTTAGTTTTGTCCTTTCTCTACTCTCTGAGAATTTAATTTGACAAAAATAGAATGTTAATAATTGCGAATACGTTCTCATCAAGGAAGAAAAATCTGACGTAAAAATTGATTTGAAGCGTGCGGGAAAAGGAAATATAACGTGTCGCTGCGCTGTCACAAGTTTAGTATTACGCCGTGTGGATCTTTACGGATTTGTCGATAATTTGAAACTGCAAAACCGCACAGAACTACTATGAATCTCGATACAAAATATCAACGTGCAATGCTCTCTGCATTGTATATCTGGCACGTGAAAATGTTTCATTTTTTTCAATTGCGTTCGACTTGTAACTAAATATAATTTCAATTACACTTGAGTGTGAATTTATATAAAAATCCTATAAAAGACCCCATTACTGTTTACAATTTTCTATATATTATTATCCTCGTTTTAATCTAATAGTTCTTTTTATTTCATTATTCTATCCAAAAGAAAAATCTTATTATTCCGATTTAGCTCAAAGGATTCGAGCGACTCTCGTTTATTTTTTTTCTTTTTTTAATTTCCGCTCGTAAGTGGTCAACGTGTGAGACTTGCGGTACAAATAACTCGTCTTTTTCCCCCCCTCTCTCGCGTCGAAACACTCGAAACGAAGCGATCGAAGTGTCGAGTGTTGTGCACGCTGAAAAGTTCGGTGAAACGAGTCGCCACGTTGACGTGGCGCTTTCATTCGTCGACACTCCGGGAATCACGCCGAAAATCGTTCCGTTTCGCGTAAGTAGCTGTCGAGCAGAGTGTCTCGAGCGATCGTTTCCATCAGGAGAGAAGCGGACGAGAATAATTCTTTCGAGAAGTTGAACGGCGCCTCACGGCGCGTCGATCGGTTTCCCGATCTGTTTCGATGGTCTCCTCTCCTGGAAATCTGTTGCGAAACGAAACTACAAATTTCAACAAACTTTCTACAAACTTGCGGTTTTTCTTATCCAAATTTCTGTCTTTGCGAGCGACACTACCGTAAAACTTGAATTCAACATTCGTATTAATATCGGTTTTTATTTAAAAATGTAAGATCTTTGTAAATCATCATCGAGAAACGAACAGCCATTTCGCGTTGAAAATGGTCCCAGGGATAACTGTTTAAATACTTTTCTGATGAACTGCACATGTGTATCGAGTATCTTGTAATTTTTATAATACATTTTCAGCTTTACTTTGAACCAGTCATGCAGAATTAACAAAATGAAATTATTTTATATAACACAAAATCCTTTTACAAGGATTCAAATACAATTGCAAAAGTAATTAAATATTCAATTAAACATCTTATAGTCGAGTTTCACCACCAGCGTTAATGAAAAATGTGAAAAATATTCTCTATAATACACGCGCGATATATTCATAAAAATTTCTTACAGGCGTTCGAACACTTTGCGATAAATGCAAATATCGAAGCTCGTCAATATATCAAATCGCGACTGTTCAAAGCACTGTTATCTAACGTATAATTCGTTTCGTGATTATTTTCACTTCAGTTTCGTTGGAGTATCAACGAAATTTCAACGATGATGTTCAGAGAAAGGTTCGAACACTTTTGCGAGCGACCGAACACTTGGAAGATCGATTTCGAGCAATGGGTGTACGATTCTATAGTAGCGAAAGGATTAAACGAATCTTCTCTACCGTAATAAACGGTCGGTGGTCGCCAGCATCTTTCGTGAAATATCATTTTCAGCCGTGGGCGGTCGTTCGAGAAACGACCTGACTGACTCTTTTCGCGCCGGTCGTCGTCCGATTATTGTCCTGTAATCGAGAGAACGTCGTCTCTCCCCGTGTCGAGGACACGTAAGAATCGGCGCGAGTATACGTGACGTGTACGAGTGATTTTATGTCCGCTCTCTCGTCGTTAGAGAACCGCCCGGAGCGGTTTGTCGCTGATCGTGAGAACGTAAGAAATTTTGCCAGTAATATTAATATATCACGACACCTCTCTCTCCTAATGATAGCTCCGTACGCTCCGAGGGAAGTTTCCACGAACTTTTGCCGAAGGTAAGTACGCTTCGACTCTTGGCTTCTTAGTTGGCCGAGACACAAAGCTTTCGGGCAGCTCTGTCCGAGCAAATTCTTGGATTTTCATTAGGTTTACGAGCTGTTTCGTTGGAACAATTACGGAACCGAGGATTTCGATCGAGAGTCCGGCGAATGGTTGCGAAAATTCGTTTCGAACGAATTCGAATGACCGATTAAATGAACGACAGAGTGAAAGTGAAAGTTCGACGCGTTTCAACCCTCTTCAGAGGTTCGTGCAATTATCGTGCTGAAGACTCACTGTCTTACATCGATTACATTGTCGATTTTCATGCAACTTCGAACGATTCCCGCTGCTGCGTGGAGAAAATAAAATTTACAGCCGGATTCAATTCCATTTATTGGAATGCCGTAACGGGTGAAATACGTTATTCTGTCATTTTTTTAAAAATTTTTCATAAATGCATCAACGCTCGTGATTTATTTAGGGACGATATTTCGAGTCGCGCGTAAAAGCAAAATTGATTAATTCCATTGAAATTAAATGGGGAGACAAAACGAACAAAGAATATGCTGGAGTGAAACGTGGAATGACAATGATCCATTGAATACATAGAAAATAATATTCTGCTTTGATTCATTGAATATTATTTTCTAATATAACGTGCGTATATATAAGAAATCATTTATCTACAATATCGTTTTCAAGTTTTAATGAAGTTCACCTCTGAAGAGGTTAACGGGAAAGTGATTTCAACGTGTGTTTTGGATGTTAGAAGTAGATGATAATAATCGATTAAGAAAAATAATTCGCTCGCCTCTCTCACGGCCTTTTCGAATGCACGGCCATCTTTGTAGTTCGCGTATTCGCATACTCGCAATCCGGCACATGTCTCGCATTCACGTACGAAACTCAAATGCACGCGCGCGATTGAAAAGCCTTGCTGCCAGCCTTGTCTTGTAATGTATGAATAAATCATTGAAAATGCAAAAAACGACCTTTCTTTACTCCTTCTCCAACACGAGGCCGTCGAGCTTTAACTTTGTTCATCATTAAGATTTTTTTGTCGTTTCGATCTTAATTTAAGTTTTGTTGGATTCCGTGTAATGGAGTCAACACGCTTATAATTTTGAAGAGTTTATTCCTTGTTCGTGGTCGTGTATGATGTAGGATGATATAGAATGATATAGAATGTTCTGTGATCTTCTAGTCTCTCTCTCTCTCTCTCTCTCTACTGTAGTATTCTATTCTATTCTGTCTAACTTTACTGTAGTATTCTAACTCTCTACTGTAAAACTTATGTTCTTATATGACGGTTATCATCGTCAAGTGGAAGGGGAAGGAGCATGGATGACCAAGTATTGGATCTTGCCCTTATGACTAACTATTCACTTTTATGTGGATTGTTGCTAGCTCGTTGTCATTACTAGCATAGATCCGATATTGTCTGGGTTGGTCATTCAACAGTTTCGGTTCTGAGTTAAGTTGCTCGATACAATTTTACATTTCTTCCACTGTCAGATATGACAACTATTGCTTCGTGCAACTAATGGTGCCCATATAGAAGTGTATTAAATGAGACAAGAAAAAACAAAAACTTAAATATTTATGTCTCATTTTGTAATGATTTTCACTTATCTGTCTTTTCATTTGTCTTGCTGTTGGTCATCTATGTTCCTTCCACTTGACGATGATAACCAAACATATATAAGGACATGTTTAGGAGACATTCGACAGCATAGCATGGCAGAGCATAGAATAGCATAGCACAGTATTGTTGGATTCCGTGTAGTGGAGTCAACATGCTTATAATTTTGAAGAGTTTATTCCTTGTCGTGTATGATGTAGGATGACATATGTTATGCTATTCTGTAGTATTCTGTAGTATTCTAGTCTGTCTCTCTATATTCTATTCTATAAAACATGTTCTTATACATATTTGGTTATCATCGTCAAGTGGAAGAGGAAAGAGCATAGACTGGATCTTGCCCTTGTGACTAACTATTCACAGTCCACTTTTATGTGGACTGTTGCTAGCTCGTTGTCAGTATTTGCATAGATCCAGTATTGTCTGGGTTGGTCATCCAACAGCATAGCATAGCATACCATAGCATAGCTCAGCATAAAACATTCTAAATCGAGCATTAAACATTCTATATCGTTCTGTATCATATACGACCACGATTGTAACAAGGAATAAACTCTTTGAAATTGTAAGCGTGTCGACTCCATTACACGGAATTCAACAATAATAAATTTTTGAAATTGTAGAGTCTTTATGGACACTCTGTATTATACAGCCATCACCAAACTCTCACCCAATCTTTCTTTTTTTTTCCGTTCGTCAACAAATCCACCGGTTCGCCGAATCGCGGCGCGAACACGGCCAATTCCAACTTCTCATTCGATTCGACCGTTGTAACAAGATTGCCCCAGCTGGAAGAAACACGACGACGTTTGTCCACGGACACGTGACCTACGGAGGGCCGCGCGCGGCCAGTTCGTGTGTTCGTGGCAAGTTCCAGACTCCAGACGGTGACAAGTTCGTCCGTGAATCTGCTTGAATGGACGCATAGATGGCCCGGTGAATGCAGTCGTTTACAGGCACGCGTTGAATCAGTTCGGAGCAGCCGTGGCCCATTCATAAGCAAACCAGGGAACGGGGCCAGTTCACTGACGAGCGGGAGGAGGAGGAGGAGGAGGACGTCTTATCGGGCGACAAAGCGTCTAATCCGCGTGCCGATTTCCGGGCCGCCGGTTCCGGACCTCGGGATCCACGCTCCGTCGAATATATCCGACTTAACGATCGTCGATTATTGAATGCAAATTGATTTCAGAGTTGCTGCCGGAATCAGGCGTCTCTCCAGTTTGCAATCCCACCCCCTCCCCTTCAATTGCACGACCGATGCTGCTCCTATCGCGCGAGGCGCCGCCTCGTCATCTCTTTTACGAATTTACTGGCCAATCTCTGCGTGAGAATTACTCGATCCCTCGTTCCGAGGATTTTTTTGGCATTCGCACAGCGGTGGGGTTAATTTTTTTTTTTATAAGTACAGATTGCAGCGAGTTACAGCGACGTCAAATAATTTTTGAAAGTGTTGCAGAAACGAGCTAATGATTTAATGATGCGATTGAAGTTTGTATTATTACTGAACATTATTAATAATGTATGTTATTGTTGAACGAGGTTTGTGTATTCTAGATGGTGTCGAGAAACAGATATAGCTGGAATATAATGTTTGAAAATCGGTTCCAAATGTAAGAGAATTAGATATAATGGAGATATGCTATGGTAATTGTAATTAGATGTATTAGATGTAAAAGAATTATACAGATGTGAACGAATGCGATTGAAGCATGTATTATGTATTATTATTGATAATGTGTGTTATCGATAGTATTGAACTGTGCTTAGATAGCGTCGAGAAACAGATATAGCTGGAATATAATGTTTAAAAATCGTTTAGAAATCAAAATGTAAAAGAATTAGGTATAATTATTGGAGACAAGCGCTAGGATTATCACAAATATTGTAAAAATAAAACAAATTGATTGTTACAAATGAGTCGAACCGATGATCCAGTGTAATTAGTAATTTCTTCTCGATTAATTGGCTGTCGAAAGGAAATATCGTAGGATTCGCAGTTGTCGGTTATAATTTAAAAAGTATTGCAATCCAAAGTATTAACGTTACATCTTTCTCTGCGACTTCTGAAACAAACGTATCGCCAACGCCAAATAATTCCTCCTCGCGCGCCCGCTAATTGAAAGTAATTAAACTAGACGGCGAACGAAAAGTCGTCAGACACTCGGAGGAGGCTAAGGACAAGCCTCCGTGTCCGTAAAATCACGTCGTTAATCGCACGGTCCCGGTGTAATTCGAAATATATTGCCCGGGGGTGTTCTTTGGCCCGACAATTTCATTGATTATTGTCGCGCGTGTATCACCACGGGGAGCGATTGCTGCGAATTAGGTAATTTCCTTAACGACCCTCTACTACCATCGTAACTTTCGGCCTGCTGCTAGTTAGCGAAATCCTCTTTAATTACCGAGTGATCCAGACACTTTCTATGAAAACTTCCGTGTGTTCTTTACGGTGTTTATTAATCAAATGCTGCGCGTTCTCTGCGCAATCAATGACTGGATCTCTCTCTCTCTCTCGGTTCAGCGTTTCTCTTTACGTCGTACGCTCCGAGTGAAATTTATTTGCAACAGCGCTGCAAGTCAAATGTTTGTAGTGCACGATTTTCAAGAATCTGGGGAATTTGTACGTTGTGTAAGTAAATAAAACGACGCGTACTTGGTAATATCCTCGTGATATTCAATGTACTTCCGGTGAGAGGAGTTCAGAGTTTTCTGACAAACTACTTCAGTTTCGTGTCTCGTTATTTGAATCTAGCTGCGTTAAAATTATATATTACGAATTTTAACAGTAGAACTATCAAAGTGATCGAAATTTAGTAGCTTTTCAAGTAGATTTGCTATCATGTCGCGCTTTTAGACATTTGAGTGATTTTTGTACAATACAGAAATAATATCGTATTGTAAACATTTTCCTTTTTCCTTGGTTCCTTTAATCTTATCTGATACAATTTGCGATTCGAAATTACAAAAAGCAAACAGAAATCTAAATTAAATCCAAGCTACGAACAAACCAGCACAAGATTATTAATATTGTTGTTAGTCTTTGATTAACTAATTAATTCTCGCTTCAATGCAGCGTTAAAGCAACGTCATATAACAACCTCCTTATTCTCTCATCTTCAGTTATTAATTAATTAACTCTCAATTTCATTGCTTTGTGACAACGGCTTCGTCTCTGAACTTGTTTTTCGGGACAATCGTTGCAATCGACCACGAGGATCGAGATTTTCATTTGGTTCTCTCAATTTTCGGTGTTTCTCGTCTCGCTTGAAGACTACGGTCTACGTTGTCGCGAACTTCTTAACGAGACAAACGACGAAATAAGTAATTGTACGACCGATCCGCTTGGGAAATTCTTGGGACGAGACGCGCGTATTCAAAGTCTACAGACTGGCTAGGGAATTGGCGACTGTGCAGCTGTGTCGTCGCTGCGGCCAGAGTTCAACGTTATCGAGCTAATTACCTTATCGAACGATCGTTGCTTTGTTCAGCGAATTGGAAATGTTGACGCTTACGTTTTGATCCTCTCAATTATACTTGTCCCCTCGAAGCAAATGACGTGTTTTATCTTATTCCGTTATAAATCGAAGTATTTTCTCTTATTTTGTAAACATCTCACCCGTTAATGAGAATTCTCTATTTCTTTGCCAATTTCTAAATTTTGGCATTAGAGTGTATTCATTCATAGATTTAGTCTTACATTTGATTCTTCGAAATTATCTTATTTTTTTGTTTCGTTTCGAAATATTGCTTCGTTACACTTCTGCGTGTAAATTCTATTAACCTGTTTAATCATGATTGAAAATCCAACTATGATTTGTTCACAAAAATTATACACGTTAATTTACAAATGAAATTTGTAACATTTATTATCATTATTTTCCAAAAGTTTCAGACGAGCCACTTTGCAACAAACTCTTCACAATGATTTTCCATTCACGTACTATAATTTTTCCATATTTCTCTCCCAACAAATACGTTCCTCGCGATCTGCATTTTAAAACATTCACGTTATTTGACATGTCAAGCTCGTTACCATATGTTTGACATATCGCGCTTTCTTTCCAACTTTTTAACGAAACACACGCAGAGATCACACACGGTATTTTTCATGTTATTCTCAAACCAGAGAGAAAGCCTGGCGAGGTTTACTACAAAGAGGCACGCGGGACAAGGATAAAACAAAATTGAAATCTCGTACGCTCGCGTTAGGGACATATACAAAAGCTCCTAAGTGTGTCTCGCGTGTAAGTAGAGCGTGGTGCCTGAAAACAAGAGTAAACCCCGCTGGTTCGCCATATTTTTCCACGATGTTGGACATGTTTTATACTCTCCTTGATATTCTTATAGTTATGGAAATTCACCGTGTGAAATGCAAATTAGGAAACGCGTGGCGGGCCCTGAATAATCGCCTAATTCGATTTTTTAGCGTGTTAAGCTTACACGAAACTTCCACTTGCTTTTGCGAAACTAGATTAACATCTCGCGCGGACGCTACGAGTCGTGAAACAAAAAAAACAAAAAAATAACACTACGAACGTATGCGAATTTTTCCGTATACATACGTACGTATGTCGCGTGTGAGTTTTCAAGCGAGAGTAAACTTCAAATCGAGTATCAAAAGATCTGATCAAAATTAATTTAATCTTTCGTTTGCTTTGGCTTGCAACCTGATTGATAAGAATTTTTATAGCGAGTGTGTATGATTGCAGCGAAGAATTAATTAATACAGATGTCGTAATTGCATAACAATTTAAAATTGAAATTAAGATTGTATTATACGATTAAATTGTATGTACATACATCTACATAGAAGTCCTATTGCATTAAACGTAAATTTCGTCAGACAATTTCATTTTGCCATGGAATAAAGTTTTCTTCTGATATACCACGTGTGTTACACAAAAGGTTTTGACTGTCGTGACCACTAGAGGAAAATTCGAAAAGAATTTGAAAATGTGTATAAAAAAATATTAATTGAAAATACGTGTTTCATTGCTATAATAGTAATCCTCTACAATATATTACTATAATACTATAATAGTAATGATAATTTTTAGACAATTCTATTTTTTGACTATCTCGAATACTGTAATTAGATAACAAAATGATTTCGTTGTTATCGCGTAAGCAAACAACGTTTTCATTATTTAGAAAAATCACTGCACATTGTTAACTATTAATACGCAAGCAAGTCTTGTATATTTTCGTGAAACATTCGGTTTCTAATTGAAGAGAAATAATTGCAAGAAACACGGCGTTTGAGATATCATTCGCCGCCCAGGAAACGTGTAATAGAATGGCGCGTTTAAATCATCGACGGCCGTTTGCCAAAAATGACAAATGGCCGGCAATTCGTTTTCCTTTTTATCGCATATGTTTCGAATAATTGATTCAACGTGTCAACATCAACCTCCATTTCACCGTAAAATGAATTTATTACAAACAATTCACTGCTTGAAAGTGCACGCGCGCGATGATTTACAACAAAATCGTTCGAATGGAATTTCACCCCCAAACGTGTTGCTCGCCATGATTTATCTCGTTAAACGTAGTAAAACTGTTTATCATATAAATTCACGTATTAATCATATACGGTGTAAAAGAAATTTTTTAAATCACGCTGTTCGTATCAATCATCGATTTTAGGAGAAACGAGTCCGAATCTTTTTAATTATCATTTTACATCAGATGGGCAAACTGATCATAAAATGTCGAATATATCACAATATTTAGTTTGATAAATTTAATTCGAAACCACCCCTATTTTCAGTTGCGACGAATAATTAAAGCTTTATTGATCATTGAACACACGGTGATAAAATAGTATTGTAAATTTAATATTATAATTTACAAAGTTCAAGTTAATTCTTATCAAGTATATAATGGTGAACACTGGTATTGTATTAGTGTTATATTTCTAACTAATTATACTCGTTAATAATAGATTTATAGTTCCAACGTTGTATTTATTACTGATAATTGCATTGCGAATTTATTTTATGTGTTTACAGAAAATTGGAAAGTGCACAGTCATGTGAAAAAATGTAAAATATCCACGTTATAATATTTTATAATATTTCATAATATTTTATAACAATAACAATGTTATAACATAATATTATAAAATTTTATAACAAATTTATTTTATAACAATAATACATAATAGTATTATAATACTTGACACGCGAAAAACAATTTTCCATCAACGTTTCATCTTCTCAGTTATATTTTCAAAAATACAGAAAATTTTGTACACAGTCTATCAATAATAGTTGTTTTGCAATCCTACAATTATCTCCATTCTATAAGAAGGACAATCAACGTCCACGGTTGAAAATAGCAACAAAAATACATTATAACGAAAAAGGAACGCGTTTCATCGCGAGAAATATTTCCTTGCTCTGTACTTTATACCATGCATCTGTTATGCACGTTTCGCTATTTGTACGTCCATAAACAACAGCAGACGTTTACGCGGTCGTATTAAACCGCGTAGTACTCATAGTAGTACTCATATCGTGGCGCACTCATATCTGGTAGGTCTGATCGTATTGGGAGACAAACGACTTCGATCCTCGCCCCGCGGATATCTGAAAGTATTCGGGGTCTGCGATAACCGATCTGAGGGCCGATCGACGTTTCGCAACGTGCCACGCTGACGTCACTTCCTCCGCGACGCTTCTAATGGAGTCTTAATGGAGCTCTTTGAACCCAACGACAGCCACGAGCCTACCCTCCTTCTCTAACTGGATAAATACTTTACGTATTGTCTCGAGAAAGCTGTGCACCGCTTCCTTCTCTAGACACTGTCACTCCGCCGATCAATCATCGACTTCCGACTTTCGATTTCGTTTTCACGGAAGAGAGAAGCGAAATAAACAGAAGATACTGAGTATTCGAGAGTACTTTTTATTTATTTGACTAGCTACATCTATATTATTATATTTATATATATATTTATATATGAAAAATATATTTTATATTTATATGTATATTATATATATATTTATTTATATGTATATATAAATATATTTAAAAATATTATAATATAAATATTGTAAAATATATATTTTATATATATATATATATAAATAGTGGTCGTAGAATTTCCTCTGAACTTCACCTCGAATTCGTCACTTTAAATTTTCAAGCGAGTGACGTCTTGCTCGAATTTTTACTTAATCGAATCGAGCGGACACTCACGTTCGCCAAGATACACCGATGTATCAACTATTCAATACTTTTCGAGTCTTGACTCTAGAAATAGGCAAGCGTAAGCATCCCTTTCAATTTGCTGATGAAAATATTAAAAATTCCAAGAATATTAAATCGGAAAATTTCCCTCGTCGGATTAATTTTCGTCGCCGCAGGAATATCCGTCGGTCGTGTTGGATCGCGCAGTCACGTAACTTTCAAACAATCATCGTATCTGTTTTTCAATCGGGAGCGGCTTCTTCCACCCCCCCCCCTCCCCCCCGCCCTCCCCACTCGACTATTAATTTGAATTTCGGAATAGCCGAGGTTCGAGAAACCGGCGAAAATAAGAGGTGGAATAAATAATGAATGGAAAGTGGACGGCGGAGTGCCGGCGTCGTGAAATTGACGAGACGGGCAACGAACTTGCGCGAAAAATACGGAAAAATGAAGGGAAATAGAATACGCGAGCGAGATACATAAAGAATATGCGCTAATTATTCACACTACCATCAAATTATTATCTCAAAGGCTCGTTGCTACGGATTTATCCACCTCCCCTCCTGCTACCCGCAGAAAAAAGATGCTAATTAGTCAAGATTCAGCGTTGTAATTAATATTCCGTTGAAAGACAGGTGTCTGCAATTAATTGCGATGTCGCGGGTGAAAGAATGCCCGGGCATTTTTGTGCTAATTCGAATTATTCATTGCTGTTGCTGGCGAATATTGAGAAATCGGGAGACGAAGGGAAGAAAAGTACAGGAAACATATGTTGCTTTTGAAAATGTTTTCGTCAGAGTGATTTGGTCAAGTTGGGAACGAGATATTGAAAAATATTGATTTCGTAATTGATCAATGATGTCTTGCAGCTAGTCGTTAGTTTCGTATCATCTTTTACCAATTTATATCCGGCTCGTTCTGTATTTTCGCACGAAATTTGCAATTTTTACATTTTTAAGCATCGAGTCGAGTTAGGCAATCACGTTTTAAACGCAACGTATGAATGTCAAATATTTTCCAAAGCATTTTGAAACGTTCAGTTTCATCGTTCACAATTAAAGGAGCACGTTTCATTGCATCGACCGTCAAAATAATTATTCCACAAGCGTTATTCCAGATGTACGTCCAACAATATATGTACATCACATGTACTTCAAAACCTCCGATCGACAGACATAACTAACAAGTTAACTCTCATTGGCTTTCGATCGTTTCATAATCAAGACTCATAGTCAATCTCTGATTCGAAGTTTCACGAGTTTTACATCGACTATTTCCGGTCTATTTCCGTTCCCTTGTGAATCTTACGAACAACCCTAAGGCTCAGTCGACACTAACTTTCGCGACGCATCGCCTTTAAACCGATTCGGCGAGTTTCGTTGTCACTTTCTGTTTTTTTTCCCTTTTGTTCTCTTTCGCTTCTCGCACTGTTCAACTTGGAATAATTACGTGGGCGTCAGAGGCCGGCAGGATGCCGCTTGGATAATTACTCGAAGGTGATAATCGGTTTTACGAGTTTCTGACATCGTGCTTTTTGTTCGTTTTGCACGGCATAATACCGGCCCTCGATCGATATCGGTTTTTCAGCTGACCCCTTCCGTTTCGTGAAGGAAAGAAGGAATTATCCGGCAACTGTGTCCTCTCTTTTCCTTTCTTTTCTCAAAAGTCGAGTTTATAACGCGAGATCGTGGAACAGCATCGCGTTTTAATGCAGAGAGATTTGGAAACGGCCGATAAATAAATATACGCGAGAATGTAAAATATTTTTGTTCGATGTTCTCGTTTTCCATTGGATTCGCAGACGAAAATATTACAGAACTTTAAAAAAGTTTTTAGAACTAGAGGTCAGTGTCAGAGTTGACTTTATTCGTTGTTCGAGTTGAATCTCTCTAAATTTATTATAAATAAAAATAGATGAGAAATCGTGGATAATTTTTACTGGCTATAATATCCAACAGTTTGAGTATAGACGAAATGGTATTTCTGTTTGGAGAAAAGAAAATATCTAAATAACTGTGATTTACAAAAAAATTCTAGGCAATCTAGAATTCTTATTAACCATAGCAGCCAATACAATTTCCTAGTGATTTCCAATTTTTAATCAATCTAACCAAGAAATTCTATAACCTAGAGTATGTCGCAAGAGAAAGAAGAAATTACCCCAAGTATTTCCACTCCAGAAATTCGAAATTCCAACCGTGATCTCAATATGGGAAATCATATCGATCAACTCCACAAATTCAGAAGCATCGTTTTCCAAATTTATCCTATCTATATAAATTTTCTCAAGACAGCTAAACAAGTTACTCCTTTCCTCTCGTTTCCGTAACGAGAACGGCTCGCGCGCAAGTGCGTGGCAAACGAAAAAAAAAAAAAAAAAAGAAAAGAAAGTATCGAGTCGCGTCGCAGAAAATTCAATTTCTCGCGATGGAACGAGAGTGAAAAGAGAAGAGGAAACGATCTAAGACAGAGGCAACGTTTTGCAGAGGGACAAAAATTTACTGCAACTTTTGTTAACAGTAAATGACAAAGCAGCGGACGCGCAGTGGCGCTCGTTTCAAATGCAGATCGACGGGGCGGAGGAAACGGTAGCGCGGCTTCATTTCCGGTTCCTAGCGAGCGATTCCGCGTGAACGCTAAAACCAACATCGGGCAACGTTCGTTGCGCTCGCGTTTATCGACGCCATTTTAAAGGGAAATGCGGAGGGCGAATCGGTCTTCTCTCCCCTGAAAAAGGGGCTTGCGCCGGTGAAAAGTCGCCGGGCTGAGTTCCGCGACGCGATATCGAATCGTAAATTGCGTGGAAATAACCTCCGCCTTTCTCGCTGTCGTTCGTTGTTACCGATCTGTGTATACACGAATTGGAATTTCGTTTGTTTGGTTTTCGTGAATCGCGAGGACGAACACCCACGATCAGGCCAGATTTTCTCGCCTTATTGTCAGTCTGCATGAAATTGTGAGTGATCGATGGACATAGAACCATGTCTTGGAAAATTTTGGTAATATCGAATGATTCGAGTGAGATTTAATTATTAATTATACTTTGCTAGTGTCAGGATAGTTACGTTGTGTATGTACACATTAATAATTTATGTATGTACGTTATACGTGATACTCGTGTTGCCAGGATACAGTATATGTATTAATAAATTGTATTACCGAATCTAGTAATACAAATTATATTATTGAGATGAAAAAATTACTTCTCCTCTTGTGCTCTTTTTTTTTATATTGAATATAAATTTTTATTTTACATTTTTATTTTATATTGAATATAAAATTGTAAGAATTGCGAGTGATTCTAATTTAATGGCCAGGGATCGTAGACTGATTGATAATGACTGATAAAACCACGATGCAATGTATGCACATGTAATTGATAATTAGATTCATATTTTTATAAACATAATGGAGTGTTGACGGAGAATCGTTTTATCTGCTAAATATCACAATTTGGATATTTTATATATTTTTTTTCTCTTTGCATTTATATTTTTTCTATGCATTTTTGTATCTTCAAACATCCCATAAATACACAAGACTCTAGCAATCTAGCAAATAAGTTATGACACAGATTCGAATTCTTTTTACTTTAGATTGATGAATTTAGGATTTCTCTGTGTCAGAGGTACCTTAAAAGACACACGACACAAGTTTCATCACAGTTCACCACAGCCTCTGGCATTGCTTTATGTCAAGAAATATTCTTTGAAGCAAGATAAACTATTACAGCTGAGTCCAGAGTTTGGAGTCAACGTTCCAAGGTAGTCTTCAATCTTCGTTCCAGATTTTTTGAAAAATTGCACTCTCTTTTGGAATACAGTTGTACAATCGCGCAAGACAAAACTGCACGCCAGAGACAAATATTCCTGTCGATTGTCATTAACGAAAGTTCCAGTGTTTTACATTCACCAAGAGATCGAGAGATTAAAAACCGGGACCAGAACAAACATAATTATCCGAATGACATTAATCCACAAAGGACATAAAAAAGAGCCGCGAGTTGCTTCTCTTTCATTGCAAATTGGTCTAGTTTAATTTGAGAAAAGAAAAGTTAAATTGCAAAGCTGTAAAAAGAGAAAGCAGACAATTTGCACAAGTGAAATTTTAAAAGATCGTACATCGGCATTTTAATCTTAAAACGGCCGATGGAAGGGCAGGAAAATTATTTCTCGCGTGGATTTTCTTATCTCAACGAAAAGCGAGAACAACACAGTTGATCTGTAACGTATGATGTGACAAAATATGAAAAAGGCAACGCCCGCGTCCCTTCAAGTGAAAAAAAAAAAATGAAATGCGAGATCCACAATTGTGAAGAGATTAGAAAACTATAGTGGCGAACGTGGGTTTTCGGGAAGAAAAAGGAACGATTAAAGCACGCCGGAGCGTACTTCGTCGCGGCGCGACACTTTGTAACGAGGATGGATGCGGGCGGGTTGGAAACACGACGCTTGAAGTTGAAACAAAGTTGCGTGGTTCGGCACGCGGAAACAGAAAATGAAAATGTTCGGCGTGTGCGCCCCTTTGAGAGGCGCACCGAATAAAAGGAACGCATAATTGAATAAATGTAACGATCTCGGCCTGGTTGGCTGCGCAACGTTGGCCAGGACGTTCCCCCGATGGGAACAAATCGAGAGAGATGGCGTTTTTTCCTTTGGAAGGATCTGAATCGCTTTGAGCGAGTTCCTCGAGTAAGCAAACTTGTGAATATATTCGAACGTAACCGTGAAGGTGTCTGGATTTGATCGTTCTGTTGTGAGACTCAATTTTTCATTTCTCCCAAGTTGCAATTTAACATTTAACTCGTAATTGCCTTGATTTTGGCGTTTAATTGCAAAGGAGCGATATCTTTAATTGAATTATTTTCTCTTTAATTTCCTCGCGACACGCGTGAAATTTTCATTTCAACAAGTTGTAATTTAACATTCAATTTCTAGAAGAGCGTCGACTTTGGCGTTTAATTGTGAGGTGCTTTCAATCGTTATTTTACTTTGCACTTCTTTTCCAGAAAATATTCACCTTTGTGCTTGTTTTTATACTCTCCTTCTGTCCGTCTTCTTTTTTCTTCTTCTTTGCACTTTGAGACTGATATCGTGGAGTTGCTCACTCGAAGCGAAAAAAACGAAGACGAGAATTTCACGCCAAGTTCATCGTTCACCAGGACACGGAGAAGAAATTGTCTAACCAATCGATAGTTCCTGGCTAACGTAGTTCGGCTCGGCCAACTCGAAGATTCGATTAAGAGACCCGGCATGGAGATTCCCTAAGAAATGTTCTCGAATTTGAAACTGTTCGACGGAAAGTTTCTGGTCAATTTTCTACGACTCGCTAAGGAGATCGTCCCTTTCCCAGGACCCGGAAATTACAGCTTGTTCTCGTGGAACAAACCGAAGCCCGTGGTTTTGCACTCTGCAAAAATCCGGCGTTTATAGTGGAATCGTCCAGCGAAGCAGATAGTACCAATATTTCGGAGGAAACGCGGACAAAGAAATAATTATTTTTCACCTTTCGTATCTAGACTCTCTCTATTTGTTAAAATATTGGTTCAAAAATTCATAACACAGTATCACATTTTATATCTATGGTGAAGCATTTCAAGAAAAATTTAAAACAATCTTCAACTTTCTCTCAATTGTATAACACACTAATTGGATTAATAATAGCATACATAACCCACTGAACTATATAATAGATTAATAATTGTTGGTAATTATTGATATTCGTTTGATAAAAAATATTTTATACACTTGTAATTAGACATTACACTCCTACGATTATAAAACATTCGAGAATTGTTCATTCTAGAAAATAATTCTTCAATATCGGTAGTGTTCGAAACTTTTTTTATGACTATGTTACGTGTGTGTGTTACACGAAACATTTTGATACTTTATTGATCATCAAATGAAACGAAAGATCGCGAAAGCAAGCAGACACGCGCCAAGATATTTGGCATAGATCTATCGGGAAGTAGTACGATTGCCACACCCGAAAACAAGCTCTAGCGCACATAACCTACGAAGGACATAACTGTCATTATCCAAGGCTGGCAACAAAGCACGCGCTTCCGGCCAGGAGGAAACTTGTAATCCCGGTACGAGAAAGTTGTCAGCACTATGCGCTAATTATAAGTTCGTTAATTGGCAAGTGGACCCACTCGTGCTGTCCTCCACATCAGCTCCGAGAATACCAGGGAAATGACGATGACGAAGATGACCTCCTCTCACAATCGATACCGTTAAATTGGACGTAATTCCTTTAAACAAATCAACATACCATTTTCACTCTTTGATCACAATCATTGTACGTTGATTTGAAAGGAGAAACATGCGTTATTAATTAGTTGCGATCAGCTAGTTAGTGCGCGAGTTGTTTATACTCGTGTTAGAGCGAATTGAGTGTAATTACACGAAATGAATGGAACAGAAGAGAAGGGATCCACGATGAGGATTGTTCGACTGTCGTTCAAACTTCGATCTTTTGTTCGTTGAACAACTGAACGTTCTATCAATTGTGGTATCCAAGCCGACCAAGAATTCGTTCAGAAACATTTTCAAATGCGTGAAATCTGTCGTTCGAAATTATTATAAAATCATCCTCTGAGCACGTAGTTTGAACTATTATACTTATGATATATACTTTAATAATAATTATACTATACTTAAACTATACTATTATACTGTAAATTATACTGTACTTAAACTATACTATTATACTGTAAATTGTACTATACTTAAACTATACTATTATACTATACTTAAACTATACTATTATACTATAAATTGTACTATACTTAAATTGTGCTATTATACTATAAATTATACTCTACCTAAACTATACTATTATACTATAAATTATACTGTACCTAAACTATACTATTATACTATAAATTATAATGTACTTAAACTATACTATTATACCATAAATTATACTACACTTAAACTATACTATTATACTATAAATTATACTACACTTAAACTATACTATTATACTATAAATTATACTACACTTAAACTATACTATTATACTATATAAATTATACTACACTATACTATAATTATATTATACCAATTATATTATATTATACTTGTAATAATAATTCTTATTATTGTTGTAACAGGGATTGTAATAAGAATTTATTATTAAATTTTATCGTTTCATAAAATGTTTTATTGCAGCTTTTTGAGGCGGCAACGAACGAGTCGCGGAGTCGTTAGAACTTAACTGCCCCTGAAATAACGACCGGCTCCGTATGGGCCGATGCACTTTGTTTAGGACGTCTTACATCTGATTATTATAAAGCCGAAACGACTGCCGCGGGGAAACGTTAGGAGGATAACGGTGCATTTCCTTCGTACCGTGGCCAGGACGTCGAATTTACAATTTTTAACGACCTGCTCGTTCTATACGTCTTGGCAAATAAATTGAATACAGTGTTTAATCCAGTTTTACACTCGTGAAACGTGGCGAATGATTTTGTTGCATTACATTCGAATTGTTAATTCAATTTATCAACCACCGTCATTCGAAAACGATGCTTCAATCCTTTCAGTCTTCCTTCAATGTGGAGAAAGAAATGATGTTGTTTGGTACACCTCTTGGCAAAAATACGATAAAAGTTTACTTTAGTAATTTTATATGATATAACATATTAATATAAAATTTACTTTAGTTAAATGTATATTCAAATAATTTAATCAACTGCCATCATTCGAAAACGATTTAACCTCTAACGCTGACGTGCCGAAATCGTTCCAAAATTGCAATTATATTTTTTCAGTTCTAAGTGTATTTAAGTATATAACCCAGGCAAAACAAATAAATAAATTTATTACCTCTCGATAATTTCTTTCCGGTGATATCATACCGACATGAATTCAAAAACGATTGTATACGGTTCGGTCGGCTCGTTACGGTCCGCAATCAGTTGTCAGCGCGAGTGGTTAATCCATTTAGTTCGTTGATCAGGTTTGGATCCTTCAGCGTGCGGAAGGAAATAATTTTGAAATGCCGTGGGAAACTGACACGACAAAGACACGGCGCGAATTCGCTTTTAAAATCGGAAGAAGGAACGCGTCGTGGAATAAACGCAGCGCCGCTTTCAAACAAACGAGCAACAACGCGGACAGGCGGAAGCTCGTCATTTTCCTCCTCCTGCCCTCACCCTCGCGGCGAGTTTAATCACGAACAACGAAACTGACAGATATACTCTCGCGCGACACGCGCTCCAAAGATGGATTGTTTTCGTCCCGCGGCTGCTAAAAATACAAACAGGCGAAACGAACGCGAACTTGGCGAATGCCTGTGAAAACGAGTATACATCTTGTGTCTACGCCAATGATGGCGAACCGCGGGTCAGACACTGACCCACGCAGGCTTTTTAAACGACCCACGCGTTGATTTTTATAAACTCATCATCGTATATATAAAAGAATTTTAATTATTTTTCGAATCCCCCTTTTCAAGAAATGTGAAGAAAATTACGAGTGTTCGGTCAGAGCTTAAAAGTGAGAAATAAATGCATAATTGTGTTTTATGGAGGATTTACGTCTTGGTTATGTATACATATAGGTATTCTACGTTTTAAATGTTATACGAGTTACTTGCGTCCAAAAAATTTTGCGTAGCGCTTACGATTAAACAGATGTAATAAATACTAAAAAAACACACTAGATCCCATTCTCAGAATGGGTAGCTAGTTGCTAGTATTTTATACAATAAAAGAGAGAACAGACAATAAAAAATAATTAAGAAATATAGTATATATATATCCAATGTACAGTGCAGGGGTGACTGGGCACCATGTCACCCCTTTTATATCAATTCTTTGACGCCGACATTTATTTTTTGCTCTTCGCTTGCAAAAGCAAAAGTTGTAAAACAAAAAAGGAAACGTAAACTTTCCAGAGTATTATAAAAGTAGTTTTTAACCATCCTCCCCACCACCTTTTCAACTGACGCCACTGACTTAGCAACTCACGAGCTGGTACTAAAAAAAATAATGAACAAAATTTGACCTTCTACTTCTCAAAAACGTTCGCCGTCGCTGGTCTGCGTTTTCGTTCGCGCGCGCGCGCGCGCGTGTGTGTGTGTGTGTATGAGAGAGAGTGTCGCGAAACGAAGAAGAATCGAAGTGAAAAATGCATCGTACGGTGGTTCTTTCTCTCTTCAGTGGCGTTCGTTAAGACGGCTAAGGATATCCCGCGTCGGCGTTGATTGTGCGCGGCCTAATTATAATTTCCTGGGACAGGCGGGCAATTAGCATCCGGCAGCTGCCGCGGACAAGTGCGGGCCGGCTCGTCGCGGCTGCGCGTCTCATTATATTGTCTTTTGTCGGTACAATGCGAGGAAATGGCCGTGTATTAATGCGCGCTCGAACAACCGAGAGGACCGCGGCGAGACCTGAGCGTTCCCTCTGTCCTTTCGAAGTCCTGTCGTTTTCGAAGTTCCGTTTCTAACTGCCAAATCTCTCTTCCCTTTCCCTCTCTCGCGAAACAAAGCGATATTTTTTTTTTTTGATGCAATTAATATTACGATTACGTTGGATCTTGTCGTTGTTTGCACAAGGCTTGAGAAATTATCTGGAAATTCACCGAGCGTGAAAATATCGTGAGAATGATCGCCGATGGTGGCATTACAATATTACAATGTTGGTTTTCGGATGGTGATTTTCGGCCGAATTTACGAAATCTTTATTAATCGCGATCTTAATTATGAATCGGTAGCAGGATCGCGCGAATAAATGAACGTAAATAAATTCATACTCGTACGAACGGTCGCTGATCCTTGAAAGTCGCACGACGCTACAGTCGCGTCGTTATATCGTTAAAAAGTGAGTTCCGCTTTAAGATTGATGAACGAACGTGATTCTTCTACGAAAGAAAACGATCCAAAAAAAAAGACCAGCTGTCAATTTGTCAACACGTTTCTTCGAGCGAAAAATTTCCAAAAGAATTTTCTGATTCTCCTTCTTTTGAATTCACACTGCTGGTACAGGGATATTTCTTTAATTGCAAGAAAAAAAAAAAAAAGAGACGAACGCGTGTAAATTCGTTCGATAAATTATACACTACCGCAGCTCCTCCACTATCTCGCAACACTCGTAAAGCAGAAGTACCACGGGAAAAATTACACCATCATTCCCGAACGAGTGAACCACTTAAACTGTCAGCGTACTCGTTACATTATTCGCCACTATGTTCGCCAGCCACGGCCAATTCCCTGTTACTTGGCCGCCGAAGAAGTTACGGAAAATTCCTTTATCTTTGGACGAAACAAGTTTACGAGTTGAAACGGACGGCTGATATTCAAGCCAACTTACCAAAAGTTAATCTACTTAACTCGGCTGCTACGGTAGCCGGGGCTCGCTTCCACCGTTTCCCCTAGACCCGACGATTTTGCGTAATTGAATGCATAATTCCCTCAAAGGGAACCGGTCCTGCGCGGCTTGCCGCTCGATCCCGAATACTTACGACGTTTCACGCGAGACGCTCGCTCGACAATTCCTCTGCTCTCCCTCCCCTGTTCGCTCCATTTTCTTTCTTTCCGTCATTTTTCGCCTCGTTGCCGAAAAAAAGGGAGAATAAAACAGAGAGGAGGAAAGAAACGCCGCGAATTCCCGGGAGCAGTCGCTTTCTTAAGCCTTCGTGAAATTTTAAAAGACAAGAACCCTGAGGTTGCTCTCAGGATCAACTTCCTCGCCGAGATTTTTCGATGAGAATTCTCCGGGACAGGTTAAACGTATTTGGCGCTTGAATAAATAACAAGTGGACGGAGGGGGGGGGGAAGTCAATTTTCCCTTGTGTTGCGCGCGCTCGTTCCAATGAAACGCGTACGCACACCGTGGAGAATAATTCGTTTGAACAGTCGCGAATACCCTGGATAATAAATATTTTCGTCGTGTACTTTGCTGGTGAAATTCTGTTTCGAATTACGTTGTCGTGACTCGTTGGACGTCTTTTGAAATGGCTTCTGTTTCACGATTCGTTAGTGTATCTACGAGCTTTGAGGTATCTAGGTCGGATAAAATATCAATATAAATAATCGACGATCGAGTCAAGTAAGTATAGTTTGAAAGTAGATTAAAAAATTGAACGTTATTTTTGAGAAATTCAAGATATAAAAATTAGCGATAGGTTTTTCAGCGCTTCTTTTGGACACATATTGATATTTTCATCTATTTTTATCGAAGTTTTTCATAGAAAGGCGCAAACAACGGTATAAATTATATTACCGCGACAAGTCGACATCTTTGCAATTTAAATCAATGCTAAAAACAGCCCTCGCGTTTCCGTCTCTCGGAATATTCTCAAGGATTCAGAGAAAGAATTTAAAGAAGAACTGATATTGAAATTGCGAAACGCCGTTTCAAAAGAAAACTCCACTTTCCCACGCTCTCTCGTTTCCGATCGTCGTCTTCGAAATTTTCAAACGTTCCACGTTTGAAGAAACGACTGACAGGATAGTTCAGAAAAGGAGAGTCGCCGGTTGAAAGAAAAAAAAAATCGAATTAAATTGAACAGTTGTCTTCTTTGGAAAATAAAACAAATTTCTACAGTTCAGCGATTCCAACGTTTTTCCATTATCTTCTACATTTAGGGAAATTTCTCGCTAAAATCCAGGCTGAGTATCTCTGAATTAAAAATTCCTCTCGTGCATACCTATTGATACAAGCTTCAATCGTCACTCAATAATCTGACGTTGCAGCGAATTATTTAAATTAATTAATTCACAACACCAGTGTAACGCCAATTTTTTCCATTTCCATTGGCAGAAAGATCGAGAGGATAGCTAAGAGAACGAACGAGAGATTGAAAGATTTCGCGGATTGAAAGCTATTCGGCGATATCATCACTTTTCAACGGCGTATCGTAAATCGAGCTCGAGGTTCGCAGGTGTCGAGCGAATCGGTCGGTTTCCGGCGCGCGAGGGGGAACTCGAGCTGGATGGCTGGAATTTCTCGAAAGGAAAGCGAAAAAAAGGGGTGGATAAGTTTCCTTTAACCGCGTTCGAACTTTCTTCGCGACTTTTCCGCACTGTCGCCGCGCGAACCCGCTGTTTCCGATATTCCACGGGCCGACGGGCTTCCTTCGCGCGATTTTCCCCTACTCGGCGGATTCGACGCCCCGTGAAACACGCCAACTTCCGGGAAAACGGCTGCCCTCCCGATATATACCCGCCAGATACACGTCTGCCGCGTTCGAAAAACCTCGCGAAACTTGCTTAGAACGTTCGTTACCGCTGGTCGATCGTCGCGCATCTTTTTGAGAACGTGCGCGAGTAAAACTGAGCCGACGAGGAACGCGAGGGAGAAATTTACTTTAATAATCCAAGCGCTTTCGAAACGAGCTTTCGCTTTCATTTCGAATTAAACTCGTGGAAATATGCGAATACGAAAATTCACGCGTGGCAGTAAGTTATTGAAGGAAAAAGTCCGTGCGTTTTTTTGGTAGTGTGGTGTTAGCAATTAATGCATTGATTAATCGAAAAGTTTCGTAGTGTCGTACGCAGAGTACAAGCCAGTGAATATCAATGGATTTGTTTTTACTTTCTTGAAGACGGAACGTTTTGTAAAAGCAGAATCCACAAACTTGTATCTGGTGGTAAATTATGGAGGTAATTACTTTTATGTATTTGATTCTTATTCCGGAGAAACCGTACGAATTTATCTAATTATCTAATTTATCATATTAAATACTCTGCTTTGGACAATTTGCGTACCTTTCTCTAATGTACTGTATATTCTTTAGACTGTTGTGCTTTTAAATTCATCAAAAATTCATAAATACCTACAGTCTGGTTATTAAATCTTATACTTTGGATATTTCATAGAATCTGGTGCGTTTCTTGAATCTCTGCGTCTTCGAACTCTTTTGAAGGCTTTAAAAAGTTCTTTTGTCAACGCGTGATTACAATTCCGCTGATTGCAGGATGAAATTCCAACCAATCGCCTCGATTATTACGTTTCATAAGGGACGTAAGCAGGTGTCCCGTCACTCACGAACCCGCGATGTGTACTCTGTCTCATTTTCAATATGGCGAATGCGTTTCTGTTGACATATATACGCTGCACACACAGTGACTCGCGTGTTTGCTCTGCAGCGGCTGAAAGAACTCCGAGAGGAAGAGAAAAAAAAAAAAAAAAGAAGAAGGAAAAAGTGGAGGGAGGAAATTTCGCTCGGCGCAGAGCGAGTAAGAGGAAAACACAGATCGAAATCGTCTTCGTCTAATGGTATTTGAAATATTTATTCTGCCCTATGAATAAATAAATGGGAAATTCTTCGAGGTATCGTTCCAACTCGGCAGACGTAATCGCTTATCGATAGCCGCGCGTTATACTCGCGTATAAAGCGGGCGGATATGCCCGATGGATGAATTATATAGAGTACGTCTGAGGCAAACTCGCGTAGCAAAATTCAATCTGATGCTCGATCGTTAAAGGTAGGTTGAATCGGTTGATTAGCTTCTAGCGTGGCGCGATTTTAACGCAAATCCCCGTGTTTCCAATTATTTCAACATCTCCGCCGTGGCATGAAAAATGTGTGTGTGTGTGTGTGTGTGTGTGTGTGTGTTTGGGATATTAATTTTTAAGCGTAACGAGAAACGACAAGAGAAGCGTAGTGTTACAAAAATTTCAAGATGTTTCATTGCTCTTCAGTTTAGCAATTGTATGAGATTTCAAAATTAAAAAGAAAATTAATAAACCTCGAACTCTGAATTGACAATCAGTCGTTTTCAACGTCCGCTCGTATTTATTTTAAAGTAAAGTTCAACGTTTTTTTATTTATTTGTTATTCTTGTTATAATGTAACTTTTTTTAAAGTGTGATAACTTTTACATATAAATAATTTGTAGTAAATCTGTATTGTCAACAGCATGACACGCGAGTTCAAAGGATCAAGCAATGTAAGATCTAATATATACAGGATTGGTTCTTGTAAAATCTAACTCGCTATATATACAGGGTTGGCCAAAAGTCACTTCCAAAATAAATTCCTAATTTCTATTATACATTCATTATTTATTTGAGAGGAATAATTTTTAAAGCACAATAAAGAAATCACGTTTGAAATTTAAGTTGAAGTTAATAAAATTACATCAAACAAAATGTAGGTGATAAGAATAACCCCATTTTGACCCACCCACGAACATTCGTCAAACACCTGGTTTCCAAATTCGTCTGCTCGATTATACCATATGAGCCAAGAATCGTCGACTCGTCCCTCGAAATTGTACTTTGACCGGCAAGAAGACGTCTCTGGCGAGCGAAAGCGAAAGCACAGAGAGAGGAAAGTGGAGCGATTATCCGGCGATTTTTGCCGAGTGTTCGATCGAACGCGAGGGCGCACGTGAACACCGCCTTGTCGTGTCGATCGAATCGGCCTATAAATAAAACCGAAATCAGATTGCGAATCCTATCTCGGGGTCGCGCGATATTGGCGACCTTCCAATATCAGCGACGTCGGGTACCTCGTGATGGTACAATCCGCTTGGCCAGCCGGGATCCAATCCATTTCGCCTGACCCACAATCCTGGAATCCGTTCCCCGGAAGCACGCGACGCGTTCCTCCAAGTTCATCGTCTTCCGGGACACTTCAAATATTTATGTAAAACAACGGGCGTTATCGTTTCGCCGGCGACTTGATAATGCCGCGTTACCCGATTTCCGGTTTCGCGCTTCGACGAAACGATCCTTCCTCCCCACCCACGATAAAACGGTTAGTTATTCATGAAGCCTCCGAGCAGCTAATCTCATATTGATCGGTTGATTATTTAATAATATATATATATATTTATAAATCTTTAATTAATTAATTTATCTTAATTCTAATTAATTATAAAATAAATAATTATTTAAATTTGTAATTAATTTATAAAAATGTATTTATAATCTTTTTTGAATAGTAATATGTAATTTTAAATAGTATATATATATATATATATTTACAAACTTTTAATTAATTAATTTATCTTAATTTTAATTAATTATAAAATAAATAAGTATTTAAATCTGTAATTAATTTATAAAAATGTATTTATAATCTTTTTTGAATAGTAATATGTAATTTTAAATAGTATATATATATATATATATATATATATATTTACAAACCTTTAATTAATTAATTTATCTTAATTTTAATTAATTATAAAATAAATAAGTATTTAAATCTGTAATTAATTTATAAAAATGTATTTATAATCTTTTTTGAATAGTAATATGTAATTTTAAATAGTATATATATATATATATATATATATATTTACAAACCTTTAATTAATTAATTTATCTTAATTTTAATTAATTATAAAATAATTATTTAAATCTGTAATTAATTTATAAAAATGTATTTATAACCTTTTTTAAATAGTAATATGTCTGAGAAAGATATATTCTGATAAAATATTTATGTATAATTTATTTATATTATTACTTGGATTCTAGTTTGAAAAAATAACAATTAATTTGCAATTAATTGTTTTCTTTGCTTCGAAATTTTTTGAAAAGCTGAAGAAAAAAATTTTCCCAGAGTTAGAATTAACAATATTAGTGTGACGCTATAACGTTATTTCTGAAAGGTTGAAGAAAAAACTTGCCTTAGAGTTAGAATTAATAATATTAGTATGATATTATTTTAATACTGCCAATATAACATTATCTACATATACGATTATTATATTCTCAGTATTTTTATATTCAGGGTGGCTTTCTCTTTGTCGAATTTTATCATTTCTATTTTAAAATTCAACTGATAATAATTTCGAATTTTCGAAAATTCAATCCAAATTGAATTAACACTAACTTACAAGGTAGTTCAAGTAACTGATAATTACTATTAATGGATTATTAATAGATTTTTTCGCGATAAAATTGTATATTAATTGAGACAAGTTTCATAGCAGAACAAATTTCACAAGTAAATTTAAATTGCAGATTATTTTAGTCGATGTAAAATTGTGAAACGAAAGAGACGTCTACAAACCGACGATCAATCATTAGTCAATTCATTAATGTTATTCGTTGGTAAATTATTGTTCAAGAGAACTTTGATGCTGTATTCTCTCGTTAATCTCTAAAGGAATAATAAATCATCGTACAGTCTGAAACGATATAGTGTCGTACCTACGAAATGACTCTTTATCTCCAAAGATTCCTTTAGTCAACGACGATGATAAAATTATACCCTTCTCGGGAACTTTTGGACAGTTGAATGTCTGCTTGAAAAAGACTGTAAAACTAGCAAAGAAAATTATTATTCTGTATCGTGCGTATTGTTTCGAACTTCGCGCGAACGCACCGAAAGAAAGTACGAAACAGATCCTTAACGTTTCCTAATTTAAAGTCTGAAACTTTAGGTTTCGGTAGACTGTGCCTATTTATTTTCTGTTCATTGAAGAAAATCGTTAGAAAATTATCTCAAACGCGCGCAATAAAATGATGAAGCGCGTGGAAGTTTCTACGAGAGAGAGAGAAAGAGAGGCGCCTTTACCGTGATTAAAAGATGCCAGGCAGTGATTGCCCGAACTGAGAAGAAAGTTTTTGCTAGAAAAGATACTTCCAATTAGCGGTTGATAGCGCTTTGATCGAGGAAATAAAAGGCCTTGTGTCTAGTTAAAATAGACCAGCGGGGAAAACTTGGTGAAAAATTTATAGGATCGTCGTTTCCACGTCAGATCGAACGTGTTGGCATTTTCTGATATTGGAAAAAAGAAGACACATGACTAAATTTTGTAGTTAAAATATCTAGCTACTTCTTTTCCGCTATGGATTCAATAATATTCGTAAAAATCTTATTATAAATAATATTTTTATTATTGTACTTAAATATGATTTTGCACCTATGAGAATATTTAACAAAGTATAAATTTGGCCAGAATATTCCAAAATTCCAAAGTATCGTAATATATTTGTCACGACGTTAATAAACAATGTACGTTTCATATACTATGTAAAATATAAATAATATAATATATAAAAATTTATATACCGCTAAGAAAATTTACTTGCAGTGAAAACAATTAAAACAGAACTTTGTTGGAAATAAAATTTTTGATTAATTTCGAGTCGATCTCGGTTAGTGGAATTTCTTCTCACGAATTACTGTTACCGTAACAGCGTTTAAAGCATTATACTTCGGCGTCCTCGAAAATCTCGATTTGTCTGGAATATGATTTACAGGGTAACCAAGAATTCAGGTTATCCTCACCGAATATCCTAATATGTAATATAAAGTGGCCTAATTGGGTCGGGCCATATATTTGAAATAGTTGAGGAACGAAGGTAAATGCAAGATTAATTGGCATTTGATGCTCTCATATTCTTGTGGCATCGCTGGCCACGTTCATATACGAGCATGTAAAATGCAAATGCGTTCTATCAACGGAGGTTCGCGCTGATCAATTTTCTCTGCGAGAGAATCGTGCGATATTTATTCGAAGGAATTGTTACTTTTATCTAACAAGTGGCAACGTTAAATTCACCATGCGAGAATTAAGCCTCTTCAAACGATTTTTAAACGAATGGATTGGAAGATTATTGCGTTTTCAATTACGATTGTTTTCGAGTTTGAATTATTCCGAATTTTGGAACATTATAACATCTTCAATTTTAATAAATGTCAGAGAAATTTGAGTGTCAAATAACATGAATATCAAGGGCATTTATAGTTTTACAGTCATTTGAAAGATTTAATTAAGTAAATATATGTCTCGCTTACAGTTCTGAAAGCTGAAATAGATTAGCATAGAATATTCATCTAATATTCATATCTCCGCTAAACAAATACCTTAAATTCATCGCTCGCTTGATTCGTCGTGTAAACTTTAAAATTTTCCAACTTCACTACTCTGGATAAATCTCATTACGTAGCTATAATATTATAATTAAGAGCGTAATTCTGTAATCTCGCGATTAACAATCTCATATTTATAAATTTAAAAATTTACAAATCATCTTTCAAGACGATTAATTTCAAGGTTTCCAAACAGGTTTTCTCCCTCTTTCTCTCTCTCTCTCTCTCGAGAGAGAGAGTTCCGCGGATTTATAATATTTTGAGGGTAACCCACAGGAGAAAATGCAACAGAGAGACGCTTCAAACGCTTTCGTACAGCCACCAGCGCATTTACCATGAAGCCACGCTCCTGAATGTGAATGGAATCAATTATCCTGAAAGTGAATAGGTAATGACATCATTGTAATGCACTTCTACAGATGAAACACCTGGTTCATTAACGTCTAACGCTCAAACGACGAAGGCCCATGATTTCGAATATTCATCTGGTTTTACGGCGCGGCCGTGAAATAATTAAGCGATAACTTTCGATAGACAGATACACGTATTCGAAAAACTCGATCGTGAAGGCATCGAGTTATGTAATGGAATTGAATAATCCTGGATATATCCGATGAAATATTTCACTCGCCGTCTCTTATGGATTTCTTTTCGTATTATACTGTGCTTCGAGTCATCTTTCATACGGGAGATGAAGGCGTGTTTAATTTGGAAACATTGTACTTTCTCTCATTGTCTTTATCCTCATTGACGACGATAATAATAATTCTTGACTTTAATAACTTTTGACGAAATATTCTTCTCCTCCAGTTTCTATAGGTCTCACTTTGTAATCAATGACTTTTAGTTTTTTTACAACTCTTTGCCTCAATTTTTTTCTCACCTCTTCTGATATTTCAATTACAGATACTTTTTATTATTCTACTCGAACGCGTTTTCTTAATGTAATGATTAATTTTTTTATATTCTGTGTAGTCAACCCTTCGATTAATTTTGGATCAAAGTGAAATTCACAAAAATTACGTAACAGAGAGAAATGCATTTTTTTTTAACCATTTTTCACTATGCACTGATGTAATTTTTAAAGGCTACGACATACTCTATCATAGCAAGATTTATATGTAGAAATATCTTCTTCCAGAAAATCTTCCACTTTATTTATACACTTTGTTCTGCCACTAAGTTCAAAATATTTTAAGTTGAGTTAAACTATCGGTAATAAAAAAAATTAAAGCATTTTGTTTTTATTTTAACTGATTGCAAATCAAATATTCGAAGAATTGGCGAACTTTCCGGTACAATTTTCAGCGTGATTCTCGTCAGAACCGCGGAAGCTTTACCACGGACTGGAAAAAAAAAGTGGAGGGAAGGACGCTGTTGATTTTTCATTATCTTAAAATAATGCACCTCTAAATATTTTCGTTGCACTCGAACAGGCGAAAAAGCGGCGAGAACAGAAGTTGCTTAGTTTAAGGAAAAGAAATGGGAATTTCGCGCAAAGCCCCTCACATCTCAGAGCCACTGTTTTCCTTCACGCAATAAAAGTATTTCACCAAGCATTTCCCTCATACTCAAATTGAAATGTACCCTGCCACCCGCTTACGCTTCAAATAATTAATTATTTCTGAAACAGCGGGGATAAACTAACGCGTTTGGTGTGTGATAATTTAACAACGTTACATTTGTTTTCGAGGAACGAGCAGCATTGCCGTATTTCTTTCTGAATTCGTCTCAAGTGTGAAAAGACAGGGTTTGCAAATCGGAATTAATTAATTGATCAATAGCGCTATGTTGATTGATTGATTAATCAGCTTCGCGCTGTCTGGCGATTCCTGCGTATGGGAGTTGCAGTTTTGATGAAAACGACGATATATTATGAGAACTTTGGGATTCGTGCAATTGCACACGGTCTGTCAACTAATTTCCCATTCCCCTACCGACACAATGTAATACATTGGCAACATTATTGTTGCATCGCTATTCGTCGCGAAATTTATTAATTTTCTTGTGAAAACACGGTTAATTGAATTACGATCAATTCCGTTGAAAGAATTTTGATCTCGTCCCCGTGTACGAAGCACGATAATTTACGTTTTACGTTTAATCGACACGAAATGTATACGTTTCTTTTTTTTTTTTTTTTTTTACAATAAACACGAATTCACCCGCACGTGATCGAAATTTGACTTGTAATTGTTGAGTAGCCGCTTCGTAAATTCATCGTTGTCACTCTGATCGCCGAGGCTCTTCGTCAGTGGAGAATCTTTCGAACGACGTGGCACCCAGACATCAGCGACGTTTCACGTGGCGCCAAAGACGTCACTGGTTAGGGCAGTGTCCGTGAATAAGGGCTGGCGAATGTGTTCGTATCCGCAGATCCTCCCTCCGATTATCGGAAAAACGATCTTCGTCTGACGTGTGATGGCTTTATGAGCTCTGCTTTCCCCTCTTTCTCTCTCCCTCTCTCTCTCTCTTCCTCTGTCCTTTCAACTCGATCTTTCCTTCGTCTCTTCGCACACTATACCGTCAGCCTGGGTCCTCTTGCTTTCTTTGATAAGATGGAACAGGATCCTGGATCGACTCTCGAGGAAAATTGCGGAGATTACAAATAACGTCCGAACGTAAATACCATCCCGGAACGACGGGGATGATCGGAAGTTTCAGCGCTGGCGGGATTAATAGATCCGAGTTTCGCTGAGAACTTCGAGTCAGCGAACCATCGCTCGAGATGGCGAGACACTCGAAAAATTTTCAGTTTATTTCGGGTGAAGAAAGGGCTGAGTACGAAAAAATGTGAGTCAGTTTTAGGGTAGTGTAGGCGTTTATTATTTTTACAAACGACTGAGCGTAATTTACGTACATTCTCGTTCAACAAGAACGACAAGCGTTAAAAAATATCCAAAGAAACAACAATTCCTCGAGATAATATTCCGAAGAAGCAACACCATCTTCCCGCGGTATTGAAATTTTAATGAATTATACTTGAGGATTTTTCTCGAAACACGATCGAAAACGTTACGCGGCTAATTGCTCGAAGACAAAATTCACAAGCAACGAAGTAAGAAGTTGCAATTTCATGTATTTAGTCTGCACGCAAACCACGGGACACTTTCGCGGAGCTGTTTAAAACGGAATTAACTATTCCCAAATATTCATGCATATTCACGCCATTGGGAAGTTCGTTAACGCAGCAGTTTAATCATGTCGGTATTATACCGCAAAATTTGATCTTGCAAATCCTGGCATAACGAATGTACTCTCGTAATGTGTGTGCGCGCGCGCGCGTCGTTGAAAGTATACTTCGAACGGAAGAAAGCTTTACAACGCTTACGGGTAAAACCTTCCTCTTTAACTTTCGTTGAAAGTTAAATGCCGCCGTTAAAATATTAACGTTGTAGCTGATGTTCGATCAACGAAACGAAAATCTGTCTGTCTGTGGAAATTATCGTGATTTTCGATCATTTTTACTGATTGATTCTCGATTATAGATTTGACAGGTTCACGGAGGCACGTAAGACATTGTAAACCAAAGCAATTTAAATTTTCGACGTACAAACTTATAGAACAATAGGGAATTGATGAAGTAAATTTTGTGAGAAATATTTTGGACAAAATAAACATTAAGACTATCAAGCACACGTAGAATCTATATTATTGTTAAGATTTTATTCCACTTAAATACTCGGTATTACACTTGATTTGACGTGAGACATTCGTAGAAATTTCTACGAGTATTTTTGGTTCTCGACTCTCGGTAGACCGGGCTATTTTTGCAAGTGACAAAAGTTCTTTCAAGGTGAAAATCAGATGGCTCAACAGCTATCGATCACTAACAGCTAAAAATCACACGACGCGTTATCATTGAGTCAATGTTAGAGTCCTTTACATCACAGGTGGCTAACTGGCGGTCTTTGCCCCTACTCTCGATCGCTAGCTCCATCCCCTCCACTGCATCGATCTCTCCACTGCGGTCACAATACTTGAACATCGCAGGAAAATGACTTGGTCTTTGTCAATAGGATATTCAATGGCCTGATCTCGTGCCCGAGTATCATTGAAATGTTTAAACTTAATATTCCTTTCAGATCATTACGTCATCCTTAATTGCTTCACATTGAACACCATCGAACATATTATGACTTCTACAATCCCTATAATCGTATATTTATTAACGCTAATATTGCACGTTGTTTGATCGATGTTTTTAACCATTCATGCCCATCTTTTAAACGCTCGTTACTTAGTATCTCCTTGTAATTTTCATTACATTTAAATATAAATACATATAATGTAATATTAATATTATTTAATTATTTAATTAGTAATATTAATATTATAATACATATATATATGTAATATAATATAATAAATATAATTTTCATTACATTTAACATTTTTCTAATTCTATCACTTTTTGTACCAATGGGTATTTCTTTACCCGTGAACAATGAATAAATAAATAAATAAATTAGATACACACGCATGCGTATAAATTGTTTTCTTTGCTGTAGCTGCCAAGGTTAAAAGAAGATAGGAAAAGTAGTTTGTTACAGCCTGCTACGGGACAGAGTGGGAACTAATATTCATGGCGGAGAAACAGGTTGGGAGACTGAGTGAGCAGCTCGTGCGGTAGGGAAGAAATTCACCGCTTCTGCTTTACAATATAAGAAACAGATAATCCTCTGTGTAAAGATCCTTCACAATCCAATTTGATTTCCATCGCTTTCAACTTCGTGCCTCCATCATCCTCGCTGACGCCCAAGAAGACGGCCGATTTCCATCAGGCCAGGCATCGCGAAATAATTACTATCGACTAGCGGAAGCGAGGATCGTTCCTCGCGACTGAATAAACAAAACATCGAGTAGAAAGGGTCGGTTCGGCATGATAATTCGACAGAAGGAAAGTGGCGACGCTATTAATACGTCCTCAATGAAACGGCACTGCTAGACAGAGATAAAGAAAGAGAGAAAGAGAGAGGGAGAGAGAGTATGTTAGTACAGGCCCTGAAATAATAATTCCTGTCGACTGTTTGCCAACGATGTTACGAAGGCCAGGATTATTCCTCGAGGAGGAGAGGACGAAGTCGCGACGCGACGCCTAAGCTGTGTTTGAAGCTTCGACGAAGAAAGAACCGAGCTGACTACGCTATACTTTCGACTAACCGTTGAAAAAGGGATGAAAGAGAAGAGGGATGTACCACCATGTAAATAAGAGTTCTTTTTACACGCGGATACGCTCGTTGAAACGAAACGAAAACATTATTCGGAGGGAATAATAATTTTCTCGAAGTATCAATTTAGTCGAATGTCGAGATTTTTGGATGGTGACAGATTAGTGTCGTCGAACTGAGAAGATTATTCGTAGCTTGGAAATTAGAATGAAAGCGACGGGAAAGAGTGGTATTTTTGGGAAGACAAAAAGGAATATATAAGATCGATGTTGGATAGGGATAGCATTCGTTTAGTTGTTTGAAGAAAACTATTTTTGTCAGAATAAGGATGAATATAGCACGACTGATATTGATAAAGGGAGATGAATAATTAAAATTCATTTGGTTATTCTATTAAAAGTATTTTAATGGAATATTGATATATGGAATATTGGATATTGAAGTTGGGTTACAAGAATGGACACGTATATTAAAATTGGCTACGTAAAGATGAAAGTGTCCTCAATTCATTCAGTTAATAATCTTTAAAATATATCTGACAAATTCCAGAATTGTAAGTCACTAATGAAAAATTCAAAGAAACAGAAATACGTACATGTATAAAGTATCCGAGTTGAAGCTAAGGTTAGTAATGTCAATATCAATTGATTCGGTTTCTTCAGTCTTCCTCTACAATTCTTTCTGTCAAGTGATTCCTGTTTCAGTAATATCAACGTTATTTTACGCCGAGTCGGAGTATCGACATCTTTTTTCCCTGACGCTACTTTATAGAAACTTTCAGCGCTGACAGTGCAGTTTAAAGGTACGAAAAGGATCAACCGCGTTCTGAAATTCTCTTTGATGTCTATGCAAATTGAAGTTCGTTTACAGTTCTGAACGCAAACGTTTGAACCTATCTGACCTTCTTCCGCTATTTCCCTTTTGTGTATAATACACCGTATCCGGGAAAACTTTGTTAAATAATTGCACAACACGGGAATCAAATTTTTATAAAGCCACCAAATCGATTTGAAGCATTTACTTTGCCAAAATGTTAATAAATCCCTCGACTTTTATTTGTATTTGTTGCACGATATTTTAAAATCGAAATTACAGAATTTCGCGGGTTTTTAACAACGCTCCCCGTTTAATCTTATCTCGCGATAATAAAATAATAAATAGTGTACCGCGCGATATAAAAATCGAATCGCATTGAATATATAATATTTAATTCAAATATCAAAACGCAGAATTGTTCGCGATTTAAAAAAAGAAAAAAAGAAACGTGGAAAACAAGAAATCTTACCTTCTGACAGCTAGAATAATAAACAAATGATAAATAATGTAAAAATTACATTAATACATCTAATATAAACATCAAACCCAGAACTATCTCGCAATTTAAGAAGAAAGAAAAACGTAACAGAGAATTTCGCGAGTATCTGGAACAAATGAATAGAGGAAATTTATCCGAAACGAGAATCAATGAAAATTACATCGTTCCATCGAGGATGAGCTTAAAATGAGGTTAATCAAAAAGGCGTTGCAAAGTCGTGCACAGGTGAATAAATAAAATGCGTGCGTTCGTGAATTAACGATCGAATTATCAGCCAAGCCAGCTTCGTTCCTTCCGCGTTTCACGGTTTCACGAGTTACCCGCTGGTGAAATTGAACGCGTCGGAATTAGATGCAGACATTTCCGTGCGTATACGCATTTCGAAATTCGATTGGACGGCGCGGCGTGCGCGCGTTGTTAAATTTAAATACGTTTATATCGTCGAAATCGCTCGGAACGAAATGGTACCGGATTTAATCTTCATATTTCCCACCAGCTTTCAATTACGCGCTTCTCTCTGTCGAAAAACGGCAGAGGCGAAACTTGAAACACGAATTGTGTGTTCGACGAATGATCCGTTTTTTAAAGCACAGTCAGGCACGTTCGTGAAAGTTCACTGCATTAAAAAACGTCACTTATCTCGCGACGGCATTGAAATTACTTTAACGTAAATTTTCCTATATATTTCTCAGAATACTTTGATATAAAACCTACTTTTCAAGAAAGAAAAATTTCGAAAAATCGTTCTTTGGCGAGGAAATGTTACACGTTGTGGAGTTGATTTTATCTCTATTTGAAAGAGTAGGATATATAGATGGGGAGTAACTGAATTTAGAGGACTAAGTATAATTGGCCAAATTCTTCAAATGATCCTACATTCCGCGTATTTTATTCACGCGAACTCGGAAGAGAACGCTGGCAGTAAAAAGTTGGACGATTAACAGAAGAATCAGGACGCTTCGAGCTGCGTTATCGGTTGTGAGGGGAAAGAATTTGTTGAAAGGTAGGTTAACGGCGGTCGCGTTTCTCCACGGAGGGGGAGAGAAACAGGCACGCGCAGGTAAAATGAACAAAAGTCTTCCCACGTGTATCCGTGGATTCTTATTTTGTGAAACTCTCGGCAATAGTTTCGAGCGGAGAACGATACCGGAACACGGTGGAACAAAGTTAAGAATCGCGTGCTACAAGATTGGCCAAGTTTTATTCGAAACCGGCAGCCTATACGCGTCGCCTCTGTTGCCATTGCCTTAAGAACATCCGCAGAAACACGTAGTTTCGTGATATCTCGAGAAACACAGGGATCACTGCGACGTGCTAGCGAAAATCAAGACTGTTCACGAAGGAATTCGATCATTTTCGTCTTCATTCTGTGATTTTAAATAATATTTGAAAACAAGTGTAGAACTGTAGAATTCTGTGATCTTAAATAATATTTGAAAACAAGTGTAGAACTGTAGAATTTGATGATCATCGAGAAATATGAAGCACAAGACACAAACAGTGATTGTAGGTACCAAGCGAATTAGTTTTACATCTTTAGAAATGAATAAATAAATTTTGGCAAAGAACAAATTCTATACACAGAACGTAAATATCAGGGAAAATGTTCAGGTATAATTTCGACAAGTGCATCATATGATTAAAAATATTATTCGCGAAACTCTCAGAAAGAAATGCACAATACAATGTTGTATACAATAAAAAATAAAGTTTGTGATTGTATATCGTTTGTAAATTCATTCACTGCCTTATCTAGTTCCAATCAGTCAAAAATAGAAATATAAATAGAATACGTTGATTCTGCCTCACGTTCCTCGTGTTCGTTTCCCGAACGTTGAAACAAACAATACAAAATGATAAGATATAGTAGAAATAGTAAAATACAGGTATATTGAAACGAAACATTTACTATAAAATAGTAATATAATATAAAATATTTTAATGTAAAATAGTAGTATAATGTAAAATTTAATGTAAAATAGTGAAAATAGTAAAATACAAGTATATTGAAACTAAATACTTAATATAAATATTTAGTTGATAAATATTTTTAAATATTAAAATATATAAAATACTATCTGCCAAACTAAAATAAACTAAAATACACTATCTACCAAATAATAAAATTTTCATTTTGAGCCAACGTAAACCCAAGAGTTCTTCTTTAAAATTCCTATATATAATAGATGACCAAATGCAACGAACAAATTGAAGAAAAAGAATCGATTACTCGAGATCGACGAATGCCCTAATATTTGTAACAGCCGTGATAACGAAAGAAAATTATTTGAGAAGGCTTGAGCGAGAATGTTTGAGAACGCTTTTATCACCGCGGCGTGCTTCAGCCGCGGTTTAAGGCCCGTCTGTGCCTTGAGTTACGTTTACACAGCCGGCACGACGGGTTTTATCGCCGACCTTACCACCAAGTTCCACCAAACGATGACACTCTTTATTACCTAGCCGTGTTACGAGGTCGAGTCGACGCAACGCGGCCGACAGGCAGAAGAAGGCTGTCCTCAAAGAGAAACGTCTGACCGAATCGTGACCTACGCTACTGGCGCGAGCCAGTGGACAGCCACTGGCACAAGTCCGACACTAATAAATCAATTCGTGGGTGGCCACCCGCGGTTTGACACCGCGAAACGGCCACACGTTCGAGCAAGGAAGTTTCCCGCGATATTTCCTCTGGCTGATTTATGCGTGACCGTCTCGCGTCCGAGTTTTTATCAGCCGCACTTTCCGTGACGAAAAATTGACCGCGAATATGCGAGTATCTCGGAATACTCCTCGGGTCTCGTCTCGGCGACAATGTTGTTTCGCGTAATTTTTACTTTCTGTGTGTGTGTGAAGAAGATACGCGGAACGTTGAGAATTTTAACTTTCTCTCTCTCTCTCTCTCTCTCTCTCTCTCATGGAAGTCTCATGGAATCTTTCGAGCGTCGTTCGTGTTGTTAGACTGAAGACTAACTGAATTTTCTTTTTAGAGAAATATTATAATCTTCATGTTTAGAGCTGTCAAAAATTTCAAAGAGAATAAAATCTTTGTTATTCTAATTGAAAGAATCAAGAATTCGTATTATTCGATCTAAAAGGATTGGCAGAGAAAAGAAGACGCGTGCCATAAAGAAGTATGACAGGTTTGAATTTTAATTTGAAAGTGTTAAGAAGAATTAAATCAGAAAGACCGAAACGAGTTTAACTCAATTTTAATAAATCAACTTTTATATATCTTACGTATCGGTTTTGAATATACTTTATATATTAATGAATTCTTTGTCAGCAAAAGAGAATTGTCTATGTTAACCAAATAAAATCATTCTGCCGCAGAGAAATTTCCTCATTCTACCATCGATTCCTATAGATGGATCATCCCATCTGGCACATTCAAACCGCAGCTCTGTTAAATGGACTTCTTAGTAAATCCGCTAGTTGGCTCAGAAACAAACGCAATTCTCCGTTCCCCTTCGTACCCTGCCATCCTGTCTGTCGTCCATTCTTTTATAGTTTTTACACGCCGCAAAGAGTCTCTTTTTCTCCAGGCTATTCTCTAAACCAGAATAATTCTCCGTGTCGCAATAACGGGCATGCTTAATTGTCCTTTTGACAGATTTAAAGGGAAATTTAATCACTTAATTATCTTCGTTTAGTTATTTGTAATTTATCGTTCATTTCTGTAGCGGGTAATATAATCAAGCGATGAGAAACTTTTTACGGTCAGTTAAAATTCAGATGAAAATTAGGAATTTGTTAAACAGTCGAACGACTGGAATTTTATATTTTAGGGCGTGAGAATACTGCGAGCTACCAGTTGAAAAGTGAACAGTGTTTCTATAAGTTTGAAGGAAATTGAATTACAAACATTTTGAAAATTAATGTCACCGTGTTTTAAAGTGTATTCGAGACAATCTGCGATACGTTTCCTTTAATATATAATTTTCCATAGTATATTTGTATAATTTTACGTAATCACCATTTTCGTCGCTGTTACATCTCATTTCATCTCACTTCGCTTCATTTGGAATATCTATTCTTCTTTGTAAATTCACGCTCTTCTAAATCGAAGTTTCACTTCGAATGTATCACACATTTTCTATATTGTCTTGCGCGCAACTTTCATGCAACCTTTTTCAATTTTCCATGAACATGAAAACATCTAGTCATAATTAAAGAGCGTAAGATACATACATACGTTGTAAACGATGTTCCGTGCAGTTCGATATCACGTTCGCTGCATACGCTCGGCCGTGTATTTCATTGTTCGGTTTCATACGGAGTCTAATTGGCGTAAATGGAGAGGCAGACGCGCAGCTCGACTGATTCAGAGTGAATGAACAAGTTAATAACAATAAACAATTTTTTTCCAACCGGCAGCGACACAGTGAAAATTGCGCGCGCCAATTGTATTACTTTTTAATGACATGGCCGGCCATGAAGTTACGAACACGGACGCACTTTTGTCTGGAAATATCGGAGTGATAAAATTCCACGTGTTCCGTTCCCCTGTAAATTAGAGTACTTTAACGTTCATT